>JACYXH010000781.1:1207500-1697500 GCA_026745465.1 Lota lota
CACAGCTGGACAAAGTTTAGGAACGTTAATACAACTATTATGCCTGCACGGCATTGGCTAAAAGTAGAACATGTTCAATCCAGACACGCACATTACCAAAACTTAATCTCCTCTTTCTGTCTCCCTACACGCGATGGGAAAAAAACATGAGTGTTCTACACGTCAGCTGAGCTCCAGATCGCTGATAGTAGGCTAATCTCATCCAGATGTGCGTTTGGGCCGCTCGCAGGCTATCCGTCAACGAGCATGCACATAGTCAACCAACAACGGACCATATGAAATGCATTTTTTCAAATTGTTTATCCGTACGAAAATCCGCGTACGCAAACATACCTTTCATGGTTGTTGATAAGTCAGTGCGCGCTGCAGAAGAGATCAGAGATTGTATCACTTCTTTTGAAGCATCTCAAAATTCAAGGAAAGCGGCGAATAAATCAGATTCCCGCAGATCCTCCGCATTGGCTGTGCGTCTAAATGTGTGGAATAAAGTCAGGTCTTCATGTCAATGCTCTTCTGTTTTGTTTCAGAATCCCGACCTTGCGTTGTTTTGGTTTATTTCGGCCCCGTAGAGAGTTTATACCGGAGATCTCAAACTTGTGCTGTTGACGCGCAGCGCAGCGGAGCGTTGTGCGTCGCCGTGCGCAGCCTCTGGGCGCAATCACAAACCGTCTGCTACGTCACGGAGCTCCGCGTCTCCACCAACCAATCAGCGACTCCACCACGTGTTCCCTGGACCTCTTTACTCAAGTGTTCACCGCCTGGGAGGCGTGGTTATGGGGGGCGTGGCACTGGGACGTCGTGCGGCGATGCAATACCACGGGAGATGAGATGAAATTACTTGCTTGAAGGCAATCGCAAAAAAAAAAAAAAGAAGTCTGGTTCCAATTAAAGATAATTTCAAATGTTAGGCTGGAACTGCTGGAACGAGACATGCCTGCCTAACATAACGTATTTTAAAGGTCTTATTCTTCTCCGACGCTGAAATTGGTTTAATGTTTTAAGCAACTCACAAGAGCCATACTATCCACAAATGTGTAAAAGTGACTGTGGATTACATTTTACCAAACACAAGCGAAAAATACGTATTTGTGGATCGTGTAATATCCCTGTGGATATCATTTTACGAGACACAAGTTAACTATTTGTGGATCGTGAAATATCCGTGTGGATATCATCTTACGAAGCACAACTACCAAATATTTGTGGATCTCGGTACACGAAACGAGGATCGTCTTCTGCGGGTTACGCATAATAACGTCCATAAACCATCCCGCCGTATTTCGCTCAGTGTTTTACGATCACATTTCAGCGGGGGCGGTGCCACTAATGCCCCCTCCCTGGACCCGCCCCTACCAATATAGACATTGTTGGCAGGAAAAATACCAATCACAAGACGAGCACCGAAGTAGAAGCACTTCCAAAGTTGTCTAAAATGTCAACGAAAATGCCTGTACTACACGCTGAAAATAAGCGGGAAGACACGGCAGTCCAGGAGAAGCAGGACAGCAATGCGGCGGACAACCAGGGGAGTTTCTTCATTGATGAACGGGGTTATCTGAACCAAGTAAGATACACCCTGCAGCGCGGGAACCGCAAGGGGGACCGGTACCGGGGTGTTGTCGGTGTTCGGCTCCCAGGCCAGATACAGTCTACGAGGTGAGACTTGTGTTAACACACATCATTCTCTGAAAGATTAAACAAGTGTCGGTGTCCACCATTGTTTTACGTGAAAGTGGCTGAGCAGAAGTTGCCGCCAGTCCACTTTAGGTTAATACACTAGTAGGACGATACCATTGTTTCCACTAAGATTACATTGATGCTTCTTTCGCTGTTTGAGTCAACCTGGCGATACAGGTATTGGGAAAGCAAAGAATCACGATACTCGCATGATACTCTTATGTCCCTCACCTCTAGTATCTGCCACCAGACTTAATTTGGATTCCTTTCAATATTGTTTGTTTTAATCATGTTTGTACCTAGATCTTTTTCGTAATTATGTTTAAAAAAAGATTGAGATACAAACATAATAAATGAATTAAAAAACTAATATTGGAATGAATCTAAAGAATGGTGGCAAATACTAGACGTGGGAAAAAAATAAATTGAGTATGGATGCATTCTCATCTGAGGGTGTGTTCTGATTTATAGAGGGACAGGATAGTCTAGTGGTCAGGGTCTACTCCCAGAATCCCACTGTCCACTGTACTACCTGTAGGGAACCTAACCCCTGCCAACTCCTTAATGACATGTATCTGAATATACTCTAACTCACTTTGCATGAAAGGGTCCGCCAAATGACTGAAGTAAAATCGATTACTGTGTATTATGGGAAGCTGTATCACACCACTTCCTGTTCCTGTTGTCCTGCAGACCGGAAATTCATCCACACACTGGGTGACGCCCACATCTACACCAACCACATCGAACCGCTCCAAGTACAGGTAGGCTTACGTTCACAGAATACAAAACATAGGTGTAGGACACCTCCATGTCCAGGGCCTTGTGTCTAACCTGAGACTTGTTCCCCAGCTCCAGAGGGAGATCCGACCGTTCCCCAAGCTAAAGATCCTCCGGAAGGTGGTGACAATAGACGATTTCAGAGCCGAAGACTTCGAGATCTGCGACTACAATCCGCATCCCGCCATCAAGATGCAGATGGCCGTTTGAAATGCGCTGTTTTATCAAATGTTTAAGAGCCAGTGAACCCACTGTTTTAGATGGAATTCGAACACTATATATGAAGTGTCCGGGAAGCATAACCCTCACTCGTACGCGGACATTAACGTTAAATACATCGCTGCTCAGACGGAGCTTCACCATCCACACACACCGTGGGCCGTGGCGTTATACAAGAAGTATCCGAAAAGCTCAACTTTCTCGCAGACACTGCAGTCAACCGCTGCCCAGACAGAGTTCAACACAAACCGCGTCGCCGATGCCCCTTGGTCGTGTTTTTGTTACGTATGGCAACTTCCTACTTTGTAAATAAAGAGTTTGCTGCATTTTGTTTCATTCCTTGTGGGAAGGCATTTTACAGTTAGTACATTGTATCATAAATTCGTAGCCATACTCGTTAGTCAGTCACATTTGACCCCGTCACTAAGGTAGATGTCCAGAGGTGTTTCCATGGTTACTCGCGAGCCTTGGCTAAGCGGTTGGCCCAGACCTCTCTGCCAGGGAATTGATGCGTCTCCACCGATGACTCTAGCATCTCACATGAGTACCCCGGGTCCTGTAACCATGACAACAGGACAGTTGGTTCATCAGATTGTTCTAGGGGCCAGAGGGCCCTGCAAATAGTGTCCAGGGGTGAGCATGACTGACTCAGCAGCCAGAGAAAGGATACAACGATCACCCTAAAGTGCACATTCTGAGCCGCCTGCTGTCCCCTGAAGATAACCCAGCAGGGGAGATCCTGGCAGGATCCATATCCTGTGGGTGCGTTACTACAGATGCTGAACAAGACAGGAAGCGCTTGGCCACATGGTGGTCTGTGTGAGCTCACTAAATGAAACAGCATATGTTCCCTGTGCATGGAGGCCTGTAGATGAAACGGTGACACTCACCTTCACTGGTTTAGTGATTGGTAGTGTTCACTAATCAATAACAAAACACCCCCAGGATCTCATCAAGAAGCACCTGAACTAGAACCGTCAGCCCTGATCCCACACCTGGAGTTGGTTTTGAAGAGAGTTGGTAATGCTATATCCATGGTCGATTTTCTCATGTAATGTAGTTCTGCTTCCTGTCTGAACTTGACCCATGTACCTTTATGCTAACCTTCGCCAATACAAACTATTATGCAAAGTATTCCAGAAAGAATTTTTTGGATTACATTTTTAAGTCTAAAATAAATCTTAAATCTTTATTGGCATTGTTTTGATATATCTGAATTACAAAGAAAATACCCAGAATGTTGAAAATAAAGTCTGCTTTGTCATCTAAACATGACCGTCCTTTTTTTTTTCTACATTTAGTTTGTGCCCAGTGGAATAAAATGAAAGATAGAGAGACCGTGAGAGGATTTTCTGTCTCTTTCTTCTGAAGGAGGATGTGCAAAACCTTGCTTGCATACCCATAGTTAAATTCATTTACATGTTCAACTGCCGGGTAGGAAAGGAAATCACAGCTGACAAACTATGAAATCACAGCTGACAAACTCTTTCGTAGCTGACAAAAGACACACAATGGCCTTAATGGCAGTTTCTAGACGCGACATACGTAAATAGATAGAGCTGCATGGCTGTCAGAAAGATTGCTTTTTCCAGTTAGACAGATTGATTGGACGTGAAGCAGGTGAGTGATGGGGAAATAGCGACACTCGGTGGTCACCCAGTGACATTGCAAAGACAAGCGATTGTACTTCAGCAATCGATTGTGTATTTCAAAGTACATTCCACGGCCTTCTAAGGACCACACACACAAACACAATGTAAGCATATGGATGATAGGTATAGCAAAAATATGTGGATGATGTGAATATTCTATAATAGTAATATGCATGTAGGCTATATCATGTGCATGTGGTAAGAAAGTATTATGAGAGTTTTAATTGACGGTGCTGAATAGTGACCCAGGCAGTTGATGCCATTAAACTAACCACATAAAACATGACGGAAAAGACACACAACCAGGTAGAATTTCTTTGACGGTTTTATGTTGTGAAATACAATTAGATGAAAACATTCCAATCTCCAAAGCCTTTTGAAAGCAAGTGAAGCGGTATGTGGTGAAACCAGCCCAAGCCTCACCAACTCAAAATCCTAACTTTAAATCCCAACCCTGAACCCCTTTGGAGGGCCAGGGAAAATAGGAATAGGAATAGGAAGACAGCTTGAGAAGGAACGCATAGGAGAGATGCCTTCTATGGATGGGTAGAGAGAGAATAGTGACGTTGTGAGTTAAATTAATAGACAGACGTGCAGCTGAGGCAAAGAAAGTTGTGTGTAAGACCATGGGTACATCTGGTGTCAGGGAAGACAGTAGTGTTGAACGCTTTCTTGTAAAAGACGATACAATTAAATATGCAGAGGTAGACCAATTATTTAGAAGAAAAACATATTAATCTATTATGTATTAAAATCATAATCAAGCTACTCAAGGGGCAGATTACATGCGAGATAGAGTGGCTAAGTCATGCCCACCTCATGCGTCACGCTTAGACCTTCCAGGATATAGTAGAACGGGAGAAACATTTAAAAAGTGCATAATTCATCTGATTCTCCTGGCAGGGTTCAGACATACCTTGAGGGGAGGCTGGGCTGGTCCTGCTGCCCGGGACTGTGAAATATCTGCACATACAAAATGATCAAGTTAAATATTTTAACTTTGTTACAAAAATAATGACACTGAAAGAGGACTAGGATACCGGTTTTAATGACCATACATGTATGATGTTAAGCCATGGATTTTGGCCTTATATTGCAACACACACACACACACACACACACACACACACACACACACACACACACACACACACACACACACACACACACACACACACACACACACACACACACACACACACACACACACACACACACAAGATTGAGTGGGATTCTGGTTGTTGGAACTGGAGGGAGGTCGGAGTAGAGAGGGACATGTCAAGGGTTGATCAGATCTTACTGTTCAAGTGTCTGAAAAATATGATCATGTTGTTGGGGGGAGCAACAATCAAATTTCTAGCTAATTCAGCTGCCATAACACTAATTTCCTTGAATATTTTGCAGTTTCACACATAAAACCACATGATAACTTCAGTTTACCTATAAATACAGCGTTAGCAGAAGAGGAAGTTGCTCGCCTCGCTCAGCTGAACACAAAGCAGATCAACCAAACGTAGGCATCCCGCCGTATTTCGCTCAGCCAATTATGTTTTTGGAGGAGGGCCCCATATGTGGCCAATCACATTTCAGTGGGGGGCAGTACGACCAATGTGACTTCCCCGGACCCGCCCTACTAACATAAATGTTCTACGCGGCAAAAAATTCAAAACATGAGATGAGCACCGAAGTAGAAGTACTTCATAAGTTGTTTAAAATATCAACGAAAATGCCTGTACTACACGCTGAAAATAAGCGGGAAGACACGGCAGTCCAGGAGAAGCAGGACAGCAACGCGGCGGACAACCAGGGGAGTTTCTTCATTGATGAACGGGGTTATCTGAACCAAGTAAGATACATCCTGCAGCGCGGGAACCGCAAGGGGGACCGGACTGGTACCGGGGTGTTGTCGGTGTTCGGCTCCCAGGCCAGATACAGTCTACGAGGTGAGACTTGTGTTAACACACATCATTCTCTGAAAGATTAAACAAGTGTCGGCCTTTTGACAACGGATTATCCAGGCTAGCCTAGCGGGAGGGGGGGGGGGGGGGGGGGGGGGGGTGGGGGGGGGGGGGGGCTGGAGGGGACAATAATAAAACGGGTGGGGGGATACGACACATCTTCCATATGCACATCAAAGGAAAACCAAAGCCTAACATTATTAGATGCTCAGTGATGTCGCTGGTTAAAGAGTAGTGCTATGGATTGATCCTGGTCCAAATCTCGATTTAAATGCACCAAGGTAGGATACTAGATCAACATGGACTAAATTGCCCGCTATAGGTAGCTATAGCTATTTTATGAGTGACCAGGTTTAAACATTCATTCAAACAAGTGACATTACGTTATAGTTACTGTTTTACATCCTGACCCTCTTTATCACGTATTTACCTTCTTTTATTTTTTTTAATGTTCAGACCAGTTCCCCCTCCTGACAACCAAGAGGGTGTTTTGGAAGGGAATCCTTGAAGAACTCTTATGGTTTATCAAGGTGAGAAAGAATACATCCGAGTCCGCTCTTTACCTTTGGTGTTTTCTGTCCGAACCTGAGCGGCGTGGTCGTAACTGTTCCGTGTTGTTGCGGTGGTCCAGGGCTCCACAAACTCCAAGGAGCTGTCTGGGAAGGGGGTGAAGATCTGGGACGCCAACGGTTCCCGGGACTTCCTGGATAAAAACGGCTTCAAGGAGCGGGAGGAGGGCGACCTGGGCCCCGTGTACGGCTTCCAGTGGAGGCACTTTGGTGCAGAATACACAAACATGCACGCAGGTATAACCACTAGCTATAGCTCCTCGTACACGTCTGAATACACAGACATGCATGCAGGTATTAACCACTAACTATACCTTGTTGCAGATGTCATCTTCTCTTATTGTGTAAGTTGACTTTTGTTAAAATATTTCATCATTTTATATCTCTACATCACATCAGGAATGTGATCCACAAGGTTAGGGTGTTTGACTCCCAGCTGAAAGTGTAACATCCTGTTAGAATGTTCTGTTTTTGCGGATGTCATTAAAGTGCGCACCAGGGAAACCGGATGGAAAAGACACAAAAAATAAATAAAGATGGCAGTGCCGTTATGACTAGTTGATGAGTAGTCCAGTTGTATCTTTTATTCAAAGATAATATTAAACATTACATGGTGTCAGAAGTGGGATCCTGCAACATCTGCCTCGAGCGACGTAACTCCGCCCCAAAGGAACCAATGACCTCACATCCCATCCCCGAAAGGCCTTGGCAGGTAATAGCCACAGACTTATTCACATGGAATAATACTGACTACATAGTAGCAGTTGACTATTACAGCAGATATTTTGAGGTAGAGAAGACCACCAGCCTCACTTCCACAACCCTCATCCAAAAGCTGAAAGCCATGTTTGCTAGGTTTGGAATCCCTCAGACTGTAATCAGCGATAACGGACCTTGTTACAGTTCGCAGGAGTTCCGAGCATTCACTCATGCATGGGACTTTGAGCACGTCACAAGCAGCCCACTGTACCCACAGAGCAACGGATTGGCTGAAAAGACAGTGCTAACAGCCAAAGCACGTGCACAGGGGACGGATCCTTACCTCAGCTTATTAGAATACAGAAACACCCCGGTTGATGGACTGAAGTCACCAGCGCAGCTGCTGATGAGCAGGCGTCTGCGCTCAATTCTCCCGGTCACTGGAAAGCAACTGCAGCCAGAGCTCGCCTGTTGCACCACAGTCCACTGCAGGAGAGAACTGTGCCAAAGGCGGCAAAAACAGTACTACGACCGAACAGCCAAAACACTGCCTGCACTACCAGTGGGTGCCACAGTCCGCTACCAGCTCCCAGCAGGGACGTGGAAACCTGCAACAGTCACAGAAACGGCAGGTACCCAGAGGTCATACAACATCTGCACTGAAGAAGGTCACACGCTCAGGCGAAACAGGCATCCCCTCTTGCAGACTCCAGAAGGTGGTACAAACCACGAAGGTCCACCAAATGGCCATGGACTAGAGCCTGTCACACTGCAACACAACACTGAACACACACCAGACACACAACCAACCCCCATAGCGTCAGCACACTACCACAAGGTCAGGCCGCATAGTACGGCCAAGAGAAGTTTTGAACTTGTGAAATTATATGAAAACAAACAAAAAAGAAATGTTTGTGAAAAAAATGTGTTTGCTTGATGAATACATACCTTGTTTTGTTTAAATGATACAGCTAAAGCTCTATCAGAGGAGTTCAGTTATGGTGTCACAATGGTTCAAATGTTTATGTTGGTAATGCAATACTGCAACATAGCAATGCACCGTTGCCAAGCAAGATAAAAATTACTGATGAGTTGAATCCCATAAGATGACAAGTCCATAAATACAGTATGTATGGCAGCTATCATGTGTATGCTCATTACCATGTTTTTTTCAAAAGGGGGATGTAACATCCTTAGAACTTCCTGTTAGAATGTTCTGTTTTACGGATGTCATTAAAGTTGAAAGATGGCAGCGCCGTTATGACTAGTTGATGAGTAGTCCAGTCGTATCTTTTATTCAAAGATAATATTAAACATTACAGAAAGGTTCTGGGTTCAATCTCCTATGTCTAGTCTACCTGTAGACATCCTTGAGCAAGATGACCCTCTAACCTGCTCCCTAATGACCTGTCTCTGTACCATCTAACCCCAACCTGCTCGTTAATGACGAGATGGTCAATGAGATCTATATGACGGTGCTGTGACCTGTGTAATTTATAGCCATGTGGTTCTGTGTGCAGACTACTCGGGTCAGGGCGTGGACCAGCTGCAGAACGTTGTGGACACCATAAGAACCAACCCAGAGGACCGCCGCATCATCATGTGCGCCTGGAACCCCAGAGGTAATGATGTCTAACATACACGGTCGCTGTATTGTAATGTCATTACCACCGCTGGCACATGGTTGCTGTGATATGTCATCACCACCACTCGCACGATTGCAGTAGTACAATGTCGTCACCACTCGCTGTAAAATGTCGTCACAACTCACACACTGTCACTGTAATCACCTCTCAAACTATTGCTGTAACACAATGTCACCACCACACCCATTTTGTCACTTTAATATGACGTCATCACCAACCCAAGAATCAATAGAAACACAAGCAGCAGCAACTGATGGCCAGGAAATGCTTCAATTCAAAGAGTGCAAACAAGTACATTTTAATAAGTAAATTAGAAGTAGTCTTTGAACTTAGAACAAAGTGGGGAGTCTGACTCTGTAGTAGTAGTAGTGGTGTCTCCTGTCTGACTGACTGTCTGTGTTTCTCCAGACTTGCCCCATATGGCCCTGCCCCCGTGCCACGCCCTGTGCCAGTTCTACGTGTGTGATGGCGAGCTGTCCTGCCAGCTGTACCAGCGCTCTGGGGACATGGGCCTGGGCGTGCCCTTCAACATCGCCAGTTACGCCCTCCTGACATACATGATCGCCCACATCACCGGCCTCAAGGTGAGGAGTGGGCGGTGCCCTATCTGCTAGGGACGGGAATCTGCAGGGACCACACCGTACGATATGCCAACCATTTCTGAGTGCCGATACGATATGTATTGCGATTCTGTAAAAACTGCAATACAATATGAAGAGTTTAACCTATGGGTTTACTGTTAGGGTTCTACAAGTCTGTGGGTGTCCACCATTGTTTTATGTGAAAGTGGCTGAGCAGAAGTTGCCGCCAGTCCACTTTAGGTTAATACACTAGTAGGACGATACCATTGTTTCCACTAAGATTACATTGATGCTTCTTTCGCTGTTTGAGTCAACCTGGCGATACAGGTATTGGGAAAGCAAAGAATCACGATACTCGCATGATACTCTTATTTCCCTCACCTCTAGTATCTGCCACCATACTTAATTTGGATTCCTTTCAATATTGTTTGTTTTAATCATGTTTGTACCTAGATCTTTTTCTTAATTATGTTTAAAAAAAGATTGAGATACAAACATAATAAATGAATTAAAAAACTAATATTGGAATGAATCTAAAGAATGGTGGCAGATACTAGACGTGGGAAAAAAATAAATTGAGTATGGATGCATTCTCATCTGAGGGTGTGTTCTGATTTATAGAGGGACAGGATAGTCTAGTGGTCAGGGTCAACTCCCAGAATCCCAGTGTCCACTGTACTACCTGTAGGGAACCTAACCCCTGCCAGCTCCTTAATGACATGTATCTGAATATACTCTTAACTCACTTTGCATGAAAGGGTCCGCCAAATGACTGAAGTAAAATTGATTACTGTGTATTATGGGAAGCTGTATCACACCACTTCCTGTTCCTGTTGTCCTGCAGACCGGAGAATTCATCCACACACTGGGTGACGCCCACATCTACACCAACCACATCGAACCGCTCCAAGTACAGGTAGGCTAACGTTCACAGAATACAAAACATAGGTGTAGGAC
This sequence comes from Lota lota, assembly GCA_026745465.1. Classification (NCBI taxonomy): domain Eukaryota; kingdom Metazoa; phylum Chordata; class Actinopteri; order Gadiformes; family Lotidae; genus Lota; species Lota lota. The sequence continues at coordinate 1,218,239 of JACYXH010000781.1, forward strand.
ACCTCCATGTCCAGGGCCTTGTGTCTAACCTGAGACTTGTTCCCCAGCTCCAGAGGGAGATCCGACCGTTCCCCAAGCTAAAGATCCTCCGGAAGGTGGTGACAATAGACGATTTCAGAGCCGAAGACTTCGAGATCTGCGACTACAATCCGCATCCCGCCATCAAGATGCAGATGGCCGTTTGAAATGCGCCGTTTTATCTAATGTTAAGTGTTTTTGTTACGTGCTGCTGTACATTAGTTGTTGTTTTTTTTATCAGATTCTGCATCTTATTTTGTAAATAAAGAGTTTGTTGCATTTTGTTTTATTCCTTGTGGGAAGGCATTTTACAGTTGGTACATTGTATCATAAATTCGTAGCCATACTCGTTAGTCAGTCACGTTTGACCCCGTCACTAAGGTGGGTGTCCAGAGGCGTTTCCATGGTTACTCGAGAGCCTTGGCTAAGCGGTTGGCCCAGACCTCTCCGCCAGGGAATTGATGCGTCTCCACCGACGACTCCAGCATCTCACATGAGTACCCCGGGTCCTGTAACCATGACAACAGGACAGTTGGTTCATCAGATTGTAGTCATGACGTTTTAATTTGAGCTGTACACTATATCCAAAGCAACCTACTGGCTTTGATACCGGGGACACTTAAATATACAATCAGAATTGGGGTGACTACAACAAAACATGGTTAGCCGTTTTGTTTATATTAGTGGTAGTGGAACAGTTACCGTAGATCTTGGCTCAAATTGCTTTGTAAGTTCCACAACAATTTCTAGATGAATCATTCCTCTATAATCTTGCAAGGTATTTTCAGCCACTATTGCAAGAGCGTTGACAGAACACTGCCAATCAGAATAACATCAAGTCACCCATGGTAGCAAGCTGATAAATAAGAACAGGACCACATACAGTCCCCGTCTTTACCTCTGACCAAACTCCAGTGTACATTTAAGTTGTGTTTTATTGCTGTTATAACATGTATTTCTTCTATAACGTGCTACTGCTGCAGCAATGCAGAAATGCGCTTCCCAAACCACGACAACCCTTAACAGCAGTTTATTTTCCAATCCACTCAACCATAAAAACCAAAAGAAATGCTTGCAAAAAACCCTGTTGAAACGTGGCACATACCGAACCGTGTGCTTCCACTGTGGACTATAGGCACCCTGATACCGGCCTTGTTGTCTCGTTAGAGTAATAGCTGCAGCAATGCATGCAGGATTATATTTTAACTAGGCTATATGAATTGTATCCGTGGCGGATGTGTTTTTGTAACATGTAATCTGTGTATGTGGTTGAAAGATAAGGCTCATCAGGCAACTTTATGAAAAATCTAAATGAGCAGAGGCGGCAAGGCACCTTGCCTGTCGTCTCTTGCATCATCAACTCAAACCCGCCTCCTAGAACAACGGCAGCCTCCGATTGGTCTGTCTTTGCTGGACAGCCAGAGCAACCAGAAAGGACGAATCCCAGACCACGACAAGGAAATTATAATTTCTGTACGAGGGCTGGCTCTCGCCAGGCTAACATCCTGAAGTCCAGACATAATACACATTCCATTCTTTACAAACCTGTTGGTTAAGCTAAGGATTAAATTACAAATTTGGGTTGGCCTAAGGCTTCTTCACTAACCATTGTTGCTGTATCACTAGTTTGCGTAAGAGGGTAGGCTGTTACGCGACCTAGCTATACAGGCCTCTATTGACTTTATACCACAAGCAGGCACGACCAATCATAGGCTATCAATATATACAATATAGTGATAACGATTCCAGTTTGGCTTGTTTTTGGCTGGTTTTACAAAGCTTCAAGCACATCATAGTAAACCGTTGGGGATGCACTGCCCAATATTTTACTACAGTACTACATTAACCATGATTAGAATAGTCAAAATGTGAATATAATCAACTTTATTTATTTCAGAAATCTGGTCGTTCTAAACTAATAACAGACAGAAGGCAAGTAGACTAAGGTGCAAATCGAGGTCATGTTTCCAAAAACATCTGTTCACAATTAAACAGAAAACAGAGTTTTGACAAATCTCAACCGTGGAAGGTGTTTTCCCAAGACCAAAACCCAGAGAAAACACAAGGCTTTCCAAAAGGTAAGGTGGGTGTGTGAGGAGAGGTGAGTTACCTTGGGGGGAAGGTAGTGAGCGTTGCGGATGACCACCGGACTGGTAAAATGCTCATGAAGGTGGTCTACGTATTCACACATCCTGAAACATTCAAACACACACACAGAGATGTGAGGACATCCCATTCGTTAGTGTGTGAACCTGCTTGTTGGCTGTGGAAGGGTAAGGGTTGTGTGTTGGAGCTAACAGTTGAAGCTGCAGGAGGTGAGAGTGTAATCTCTGTCAATCCCTGGTAGCCTGGAGACCATCCTGATCACGTGAGTCCTTCAACCAATCAGCGTAAAAAACATGGGATGCCTTCACAGTGCGCTGTTCAGAACGGCAACGATTTTCTGCTGAGAAACTCCGCTAGTGCATACTCTTGTTCTTGTTTAATAGTTGTTCTTGAATCAATTTCTGCAATAACTGCAGTTATCACTGTTGAAGAACAATGTATTAATTTGTCTTAATGTATTAACAGTTAATATGGTTTCACCTCGTTCTGTTTTCACCCCCCTCCCTTCCAGAGCCCTGTCTCTGACCCCCACTGTTAGTTGATCAACCCCTTAATATGATGACACCTTTGTCCTGCCCTCACCCCCCTCCTAGCCAGACGGGGGTCTGGCTAAGAGGGGGTGAGGGCAGGTAATGTTTGGAAGGTATCCAATAGCCCCGCCCTTGTCATGTGTTTTGATATACTGTTGTTTGTGATGAATTAAATAATTCTCCCATAATGGGAGAGAGAGTAACACAGAGTATGAGAGTTACAAGAAGAGAGTCAACCATGTAGCAGCATGGGGCTGGTTGGTGGGGTATCCTGCAGGAGCCCGCGAATAAAGGTTTGAACATTGCGTCTTGGCTCCGTGGTCTGTTTGGAAGAAACAGACTTGCAAATTGCACCCTGATTCAAGTCCACTTCTTAATTTGGCGAGCCAGCCAGGAGTCAACTTCTTCACTGCGTTTACTCTACTTATGTTAACGTTACCGCTCCTTACTTCGGGAGATGCCGTTACAGTATTGCCAGCGGCGGCATGTATTTTACATAATCAACTACGACGCAGTCCCTGATTGGCCCCGATTACATTGACAATTTTAGGAAATCGATGAGGGCGGCCAGAGGTCTAGAGTCTAGACTGACCCGTGTAGCAAAACAGAATGTGAGGTCACGTGACAGGGATGGTCTCCAGGCTTAATCTCAGGTGCATGAATGCAACACTTACAGTACTAATTATAGTAGAGTGTTAGAGCTACAGGTTGAGTGTTAGAGCTATATGCTATAGGTTGAGTGTTGGAGCTATATGCTACAGGCTGAGTGTTTGGGGCTATATGCTGCTACATGTGCTGGGTTGGGGTTTCGAATACCTGTTGTTGAGGTCTGCTGAGACGGAAATGTAGTCAAACAGGATGAGATGTTGAACCAGCTCACAGAGACCCACCCCCCCGGCATGAGGACACACCGGCACTGAGGATGACCAGGAGGAAGAGAAGGAGGAGGAGCAGGAAGTGGGGAGTTTATACCATAGTTAGAAGACTTGCAATAGTCTGACAATACATTGCATACATTTGTTGGCATGGGTTAGTTGGAGGGTTGGAGCTAGGTGTATTGCTAGAGTTAGAGGGTTGGAGCTAGGTGTATAGCTAGAGTTAGAGGGTTGGAGCTAGGTGTATAGCTAGAGTTAGAGGGTTGGAGCTAGGTGTATAGCTAGAGTTAGAGGGTTGGAGCTTGATGTATAGCTAGAGTTAGAGGGTTAGAGCTAGGTGTATAGCTAGAGTTAGAGGGTTGGAGCTAGGTGTCTAGCTAGAGTTGGAGGGTTGTGCTTAGAGGGTTTGGGTGGGAAGGGCCAGGGTTAGAGGGTTAGGATTAGGGCTAGGGTGGGGTTAGAGTAAGGGCTAGGGTTAAGTTCAAGTGTTACCCTGGAACTTGTGAGCCATGAGTAGGACAGCCAGGTTCTCGTTGACGCTGCCCAGCCTGCAGCTGTCAATCTGGATGAACTGCAACGCAGATGCCTGCAGGAACTGCTTGAACATCACCCTGTTGTGGCACTGGGGAGGGATTAACAGCACGTCACTTGGCTTTCTATTGGTTATCAGCATGACACTAGGCTTTCTATTGGTTAACAGCATGGCACTAGGCTTTCTGTTGGTTAGCAGCATGAGACTAGGCTTTCTATAGGTTAACAGCATGGTACTAGGCTTTCTATTGGTCATCAGCATGGCACTAGGCTTTCTATTGGTTGACAGCATGGCACTAGGATATATATTTATTAACAGAACAACACTTAGCTTTCTATTAGCTAACATTGCTGGCAATGGTTTTCTAATGGTTAACATGGTGATGATTCCCTAACCTCACCTGCTCTCCTGAAGCGACACCGATACCCAGAGGAGCCAGCGCCTGAAACACAACGTTCATTATAACGACAGATATATATATCCATATCCATATCTATATTGAGAGAAAGAGAAAGAGAGACTCTAAAACTAGATCTGACCTCAGACCTTAGAGATGGTGGCGTGTCCAAGGATATCGTCTGGGGAGGTGGGCTCCTCGATCCACAGCGGTCTGAACGGCGCCAGGCTGGTCACCCAGCGGATTGCCTCCCCCACATCCCACCGCTGGTTAGCATCGATCATCTGACACAGAGCAGCGCTACAGTCACCCGCTAGCATACCATATAATATACATCATGTGACAGATTATAGAGCACATGAAACCTATGAGTAATCCTATATAATGTTCCTATGAACATAGAATAAAAATGCTATACAATAAGCTGTAATATATTACAATATATACCCTTATGAATATATTATAATAATATATAATACTCTTATGAATATTGAATACTATATAATACTCCTATAAATATATAATACCACATCATTCTAGATAGATTATTACAAAATGTAACAATAATAATACATTCAAATGTTATGAATCTCACCAAAGTTTTGTCTGGTCCGATCATCTGGCGAATCAGACGGCACCGTCTCTCGTCATCCTCTAGATCCGCCCCCACCTTCACCTTGAATCGACTCCACCCACTGGCCAAGGCTTCCGTGCAGAGCTTCACGTGCACACACAGAAGAGCCAGACATTGTATAATCACAATCATCACGTATTATTACCCACAATCCCACTGGTGAAGAGGAAGTCTAAGTCTAAAAGTATAAGCATCCATATTTGTAGAGCAAGGTATTAACACGGTCAGGTTAGATTCCATTTCTAGATCAACTGGTTGATCAAGGTTAGGGGTTTGACTCTTACTGGGGACACCCATGCTAACAAAATGGATATACATCCACAGATTAAATAAAAACGCCCACTGAATGGAAAACATATGTTATTGGGGATGTCAGCAAAAACAATACATACATATAACACAAAAATATCTAAATCCTAACTTAGTGTAGGTATAGGACCATCGCCTTGGAGGTAGGTGGGGTGCAGAAACCTGTGTGAGCTGCTGGTCGGAGTATCCCAGCCAGGCGCAGGAGGTGGTGTAGGCGGGGTAGCCTTCCTTGAGCATCTGCTGCTCTGGAACCAGGAATAGAACCATCAACCTCTACAGCAGGGGTTCCCAACCACTTGATAAGCATCTGGGCTCATGAGAGATTGTTGATTTGTAAGCTATAGATATTAAAAAATTCATTTGAAGTTTAAAAGGTCTCATTAAGATTCTGTATATATAAACAGACTGCTTCATAGCCCTGAGTGGACAACTATTCATCACTTGCATGGTGTGATATGCATGCATTCACTGGGACATTATGATGGGCAGATGTTGGTCGAGTTAAAACGATGCGTGTGAAGCAGAAGTTGTTCAGATCTCAAACCGGGGTCAGGAGCCAAAAAAGGTTGGGAACCTCTGCTCTCCAGTGTTAAAATGGAGCATTCACTCCACTGCTCTCCAGTGTAAAAATGGAGCATTCACCACACGGGTCTACAGTGTTTAAATTTAGCATTCACCCCATTATAAGGGCTCCTAAAGAGGGCCCCTGACACAGTAGTCATCACTAATACTTATGTTTTCCCTACTGGGCTTACCTCGCTCTGCCTTCCCTGGCTGGGCTTTCCTGAGGAGGTCTGAGTGAGAGTGAGAGAGTGAGTGAGTGAGTGAGTCAGAGAGAGAGAGAGACAGAGAGACAAACCAAGACACACCCACAAAGAAAGACTGATAATTTGAAAATCAAACACCATAATTAGACATTAGTTGAATGGGCGTCTTTATTTGAGTCCTCTTTTCATAAACTGTTTTCTAAGCTGTTATGTAATAAAGTGTAGCATGCCTCACCCAGAGCCTCCTGCTCAGTAAGAGCGTCCGTGATGTATCTGAAGTCAATGCAGGACACCACCTGCTCTGGGCTCTAACACACAGGATCCAACACTCTCACTACTGATGGCTTTACACACAGCATCCAATACAATTTCACTCCAGATTACACACAGCATCCAATACAGTTTCACTCCAGATTACACACAGCATCCAAAACAGTTTAACTCTAGAGGTGTTTACACACAGCAGTCAATACGGTTTCACTCCAGATTAGTTCACACAGCAGAACATTAGGACGTTTACTGACCATGTCGACGAGCAGCTTCCACAGCGGCTGGTGGAACAACATAAGGACAGACGGTTAGTGATGGCGTTCTGTTCACGTGCATCCCATCCATAGCAGCATCTGAAGGAGGTTTTGCTCAGAACAACATTGTGGTTCTGATGACCCTACCTTGCCCTCTGCTCTAGCCCAGAGGTCCCAGACCGCGTTCAGCAGGGCAGCGGTGGCCAGCTGGATCACACCCTTCTCCGGGCCTATCTGGATCAGATAAATAACGTTTCAGCTGGAGGCGCGACACCTAAGCTTACTATTAATTGGTCATTTATTTATTGGTCATTTATTGAGTGTCCAAACATGTGTGTTTATTGTATCTTTGTCATTATCATACTTCTGTTGCTGTTAAATGTAGATTTATGGGGTCACCTGTGTGTGTGTGTGTGTGTGTGTGTGTGTGTGTGTGTGTGTGTGTGTGTGTGTGTGTGTGTGTGTGTGTGTGTGTGTGTGTGTGTGTGTGTGTGTGTGTTTACCCATCTCAATTGGCCATCGCTGGTGAGCAGACGGTAGAATCCACGAAAGTCGCCAACAATTTCCTCCAAGGTTTTCCCAACAACTAAACCAGAGAGGGCCTTCAAGGCACAGACGACTGACAAATAAAGAAATATGAATCAATCGTTATGTTGAATTGTTTACACTATTACCTATAACAAACTCACACTCAAATGGGCTGCTACATCATTCACGTTGTTTCTGTTTTATGAAGTCAACCACGCACGCTTTATTGCAATGAAGAACTATGCGTACAGCGCAGTGCGTGCACGCGCAGGGGGGAGATCAATAACCAATACTCACCGATTTCAGTTCCTCTTCCAACAGTAAACGTCAATCCATATCCTTTCATTCCACCGTCAGTCTCGATAACTACGTACGCAACGGAGTAATCCGGATCTGTATGCTACAAAATAAAGTTATGGACAAGTCAAGAGATCGATTGATTTATGTCAGCGCGTCTTTTGGGTCCAGTGCATCTGCAAGTCTCGGTGTCTTCATTGTTCTGTAATAACTTACCATCGCATCGGATCCATGTTGCTCCAAAGACGTGGGGAACCTCACGTCCTTTACAGTGAGTTTCACTATTTTCTGCGGCATTTTGTTTTCCGTAAATGTCCAGCCAGTGCAGTGTCACAAACACCGCGGAAGTGCAGTCGTCAACCACTCATGGACCCGCCCACAAAAAGCTTTGATTGGTTGGCTGAACGGCGTTGACTTAAAAGAAAGCGCTCCTATTTTCAGATGTACAGCATTTGAAAGACAAACACCAAATCACTTTCTATAGTCAGATTTATTTTTATTGTACAAATATGTCAGTTGAATATTGAACTTTTCCCCCTCACATTTGCTACCAACCGTTGCTTGTTATAAAATGCAGACGTATCAATATGTAAAAAGCCCTTCTTTAAAAGCTTGTCGGTTTATAATAGGCCTATTGAGGAAAGTCTTTGAGGCGTGAATGGTTTTACCTGGCTTCATACAAAAACCATTTTCTGTTTTTAACCTTTTCAACAACAGGTTCTTTCGCCTCCGGGTTTATTTCCGTAGAAAGTCACTTCCCTACAGCAGGTGATTCAGGAGCGTTTAGCAGGTCCACCTGATAACGGCTCTCTTGGTGATGGCGGTCGAAATATCATGGATGTTCATTGTGTTTTAATTTGGACATTGTGATCACACACACACCGGTCGTCCATTCACTCCTCCCCTGGCTAGTGTCACTTGTACGTCCAGGGGTTTGTGGAGGCATGTGGAAATACTAGTTTCCTATGTAGTGTAGTTCAGAAAAAAATACACCATATAAGCAGTAACGTAAGGTGAACCCAAACACACGCTGCACTCACTGCTGTTCTCTCATGTCCCGTCACAAAGGTCCTAAAACAACGTAAATAATGTACCTGGAAATCAGACAAAATACTCATTTCATATTTCATGATCAAATCGTTTTGTTTCTGCGAATGGACCTCAAACAAGGAGTGAGTTTGTTCCTGTTTGCAGTGTTAATGATAATGACCGCGTCGCAGCACTAGAGTAAAACCGCTGTCCTCTCTGGTGAACTGGGAATTTGTCCGCAAGTTGTAGAAAAAGGATTCAGACCTTATAACAATGTTTTTTTTTTACATTTTATCCCAAGAGATAGAGGGAGCGAGAGCGAGAGATATATATAGGGGTGGTGTTATACAGCACCACCCTTTACTTACAAATGAAATCCATCAGCATTTTCTTCCACAACGTGTCCATTTCCACAGTATTGTGTGGGGAGAATGTGACCTACAACCTCTACACCACAAAGCCAAAATAAAAATAAAACAAAACAAAATAACAAAGATCCCCAGTACCAAAGAACGTGCAAAACAATGTGAAACCTTAAACAAACAAACCGTAAACGAAAAATATTTATGTGGATAAACTTGTAGTGGTTGCCGCAGTGATCAGTAGCCCCTCCCCTTGAGTTTAACTTCCTGTTCTGGGTGGCAAAAGAATACGGGACCTTTGGTGGTAATGAGGCTGGGGCCAAGGGATACGGGACGTGTTGACATCCGGCAGAGGGATACAGGACTGCAATTGGTGGTGAGGGTGGGTGGGGGATACTGTAAGACTTAAGGTCGTCATCAGGCCTCAGGCGGAGGGAAAAAGCACTATATGTTGTCCCCAGGAGGAAGGATACTACAGGTTGTCACCAGGCTGGTACTGCGGCTCGGTGGCGGTAAAGTAGTCCTCCAGGAAGGACTGGATGTACTCGAAGGTGGGCCTCTCGTCAGGCTCCTTCTTCCAGCAGAGCTGCATCATGTCGTGAAGGGACTCTGGGCAGCCCTGGGGGCACGGCATGCGGTAGCCCCGCTCCACCTGCTCCAGCACCTCCCGGTTCACCATCCCTACAACACAATTATACATGTTATTAAAAAGTAATACACGTTAATAACACAATAATGCACGTTATTATACAGTTATACATGTTATTATACAGGTAATACATGTTATTATACAGTAATACATGTTAATGCAGAGTGATACATAGTAATACAGAACAAAACCTGCTCCAGCACCTTGTGGTTCACCATGCCTGATACACAACAAAATAATAGATGTGAATACATGATGGTACATGTGGATACACGTTAAAGTGACAATGTGTAGGACTTGCACCTCTAGCGGTTGCTAGTTAGCCTCGTGAGACCATCCTGATTTCTGAGTTGACATTCAGTTTCTGAATGTCAAGTAATAGTGCAAACACTAGTAATAACACTAGTGAGCTTGTTCATGAATAGAAGTAGTGTAAACACTAGTAATAACACTAGTGCGCTTGTTCATGAATAAAAGCAGTGTAAACACTAGTAATAACACTAGTGAGCTTGTTCATGAATAAAAGTAGTGTAAACACTAGTAATAACACTAGTGAGTTACCTGGGTAGGGAACTCTTCCTTTAGTGACCAGCTCCGTGAGCAGGATGGCGAAAGACCAGACGTCAGACTTGATGGTGAAGCGGCCATAGAGAGCTGCTTCTGGAGCCGTCCACTTAATAGGAAACTTAGCTCCTGGGAAGCAAGGACGGGAGGGAAGAGGAGGAGAGAAGAGGAGAGAGGAAGTGAAAGGCAGGAGGAGGAGAGCGGGCGGAGAATGAGAGGATAGGAGGAGAGAAGCAAAGAAAATAGAGAAGCGATGAGGCAACAATCGATTTAATGTTAGATTTAAATCAATGTTAATTAGATCAATTAACTGACAATCTCCTTTCCTAAGTATCTTATATCCCAGGATGTTACAGAGTGAAGAAAGACTATTAGACCTCTACTGGAGGCCATTCTCTCTTTCTTAGTCATTCTCCATAAAAAGGTGAAAAATGAAATAGAAAATGTCTGGGCTGTACCATACAGAACAATACTGTATATATACAATACAACATTCTATACACAAGTATAAAAGGTAAAATAAAGATATGAGATACATAGATTATACTATACTGTATAATACAGCACTATATACAGATAAAGTAGTATTCTTTTTTGTGCAGATTGTATATGCAGTTTGGATTCTCTCCTTTGATTTACCTTGCCTGGCGGTGTACTCGTTGTCCTCGATGAGACGGGCCAGTCCAAAGTCAGCAATCTTGCACACCAGATTGTCTCCGACCAGGATGTTTGCCGCGCGCAGGTCCCGGTGGATGTAGTTCATCCTCTCGATGAAGGCCATCCCATCAGCGATCTGGAGCACCACAGGAGAAGATGGAGATAAGCGGGAGACATTTGTATAGTTGTCTGGGCGGAGCCATGATGACTTTACTTCATCACAACTTAACATAGTTACTTGATCACTAAACTACATCATGGTTACATCATGACTTAGCTACATCCTGACTTAACAACATCATGATTAGAGCATAACTAAACTACATCATGACTAAACCACATCAGGACTTAGCTGCAAGTTAACTGACCTGAGCGGCCATGTCCACCAGCATGGGCAGCTTCAGGTATTTCCCATCGCCCTCTTTGAGGAAGTCGAGCAAACTTCCTGAGAGCAGACAGCAGACAGAAGTGTTAGCAGCCCACTAGCATCCACACACACACACACACACACACACACACACACACACACACACACACACACACACACACACACACACACACACACACACACACACACACACACACACACACACACACAGCTGCTGTGGTTTTTAATTAAACATCTCTGCCTAAGGCCTCATAAACCACAAGGGGCTTACGGGGACTGCGTTCATTTATTGTACCCCCACCGAGGATCACCTGGCACACCCTCGGACCGCACGCACTCTAGCTCATTCGCAGTGGGTGATGACTGACACCGACTGCCAGCCAAATTAACTGTAATTCTCCTAGCCTGGGCTTGAGCTACAGAGACACCTGGTCAGGGGAGAGACACCTGGTCAGTTGAGAAACACATGGTCAAGTGATACGATGGAGCGGCAGGTGGGTTATTAAATGTATCACATTACCATATAAGGGGACATCAGGAGGGAGCAGGAAGCTGCTTCAACATGTCTCATGTTCACTATGAGCCTAATCTGCTCGTCTCAGGTTCACTATGAGCCTAATCTGCTTGTCTCAGGTTCGCTAGGAGCCGGATCTACTCTTGTCTCATGTTCAATATGAGCCGGATCTTCTCTTGTCTCATGTTCAATATGAGCCGGATCTACTCTTGTCTCATGTTCAATATGAGCCAGCTCTACTCGTCTCATGTTCGCTATGAGCCAGCTCTACCCTGTCTCATGGTTTATGTCACGCCACCCTCTGCCACCACCTAGTGGCGCCGGCTGCCACTCCACCACGTGCACTCTGCTCTTCACTCTTCAATTAACAATCACCGCACCCTATTTATCCACCACTCTTCCTAGCAGCCGGCGCCAGATCGTTGTTTACACTTCCAGTGTTAGTAGCTTCGTTCCAGTACTCAAGTCTTGTTACCTTCTCCCTGCCTACTCCTAACCTTGCCTTTCCTTGTGCCCAGCTCTTCCCCGGATCCTCGTCTGTCTACCCATCTCGCCTTCCTGATCGCCTACCTGCCGCCGAACCCCCGCCTGCCTGACTACCCGCCTGCCGCTTCCCTCACTGACTGTCTGCTTGCCCGTCCGCCGCCGAACCCCTGCCTGCCCGACTACGACCTTGCCTGGCCCTTGCCTGTACCTTCGAATAAATCCTTTTGAACCTCTCCCTTCTCCGCCTCGTTGTGTCCGCAGTTGGGTTCTCGTCCTGTTCCATAACAGTTTAATTGAAAAGTAAAACCCGTCTGACCTTTGGCCATGTACTCTGTGACGATGTAGATGGGCTCCTCTGAGACCACGGCGAACAGGGGCACCAGCTTGTCGTGTCGGAGCTTCTTCATGATCTGGGCCTCCTGGAGGAAGGCTTCCGGGGACATGGTCCCGGGCTTCAGAGTCTTGATGGCCACCTTGGTGGTCCCGTTCCACGTCCCTGTGTGGTGGGGGGGGGGGGGGGTCAGTTTAGATAATAACCATGTAACTATCATCAGAGTAATTCTCTCTCTCTATATATAGAGAGAGAAATAATAAAACATCTCTCATATCTCTCATATATAAATGTATGAACAAGTCAACTATCCTGGTCACCATTATATATTCTCTTGTAATATATTCATATTTATAGTTTAAACTATTTATGGTGTTCAGCAGCAATTCCAATACATGTTGTGATGTCCTGAATTGCCGTCAGGCATTAATAAAGTATATCTTATCTTATAAAACAATGCGTCGTTGATCAAAACACAACAAATCTGTTCCAAACATCGCTCTGGGAGAAGATGCTTCTTCCGGTCGGGATATACACATCTCCCACAGGAAGTGCTGACAGGAAGTGGACCAGAATAACCTGAACCCAGCGCACGCCAAGAGAGTGCACAGTGTTTGAAGGTTTCTGCTGAGATGTCATGATTTAATCTTTACCCATATCATGATGAACACCACGGGGACGCTAGTGTGTGTGCGCATTGGTGTGTTTGTGTGTGATGAACATCCTTCAATCTCACTCTCTCCCTCCATCTCTTTCCCTCCCTCCATCCATCTCTCTCCCTCCATCCCACTCTCTTTTCCCCCCATCTCTCTCTCCCTCCAAGTCTCTCTCCCCCTCCCTCCCTAGAACTAGTGTCCCTCCAGGTGTTCTCTCCTACCCATCCATACGTCTCCGAAGCAGCCCTGTCCCAGCCGGAGCTCCAGGCGGAGAGAGTCCCGGGGGATCTCCCAGGCGTCCCGCGCCAGGCCCTGGGTCTGGGGCTTCACCGTGGGACACACCGCCGTCAGACGGTGGCATAGCCCGTCTGCGTGCTCTGCACCAGACACACACACAACAGGTATACAGAACTACATTATTATTATTATTTTATTTTTTAGACAGACAGACAGAGAGAGACAGAGAGAGAGACAGAGAGAGACAGAGAGAGAGAGAGAGAGAGAGAGAGAGAGCGAAAGAAAGAAAGAAAGAAAGAAAGAAAGAAAGCTTCACAGATGCAGAGCCAATAAGAGAGAGAGAGAGAGAGAGAGAGAGAGAGAGAGAGAGAGAGAGAGAGAGAGAGAGAGAGAGAGAGAGAGAGAGAGAAAGAGAGATAGAGAGAGAGAGAGAGAGAGAGAGAGAGAGAGAGAGAGAGAGAGAGAGAGAGAGAGAGAGAGAGAGAGAGAGAGAGAGAGAGAGAGAGAGAGAGAGAACTGCACAGATACAGAGAGCAAGAGCACGAGAGAGAGGGAGAGTGTGTACCTGTGTAGTGTTTGACTAGTTTCTGCAGTGTGTGGAACTGGGCTCTGGTGGTGATGTAATATCCTCCACTGTCCAGCTTGCGGACCTTGTAGTGTTTCACGCTGTCACCTTTGACCTCGTCCCAGTCCCGGATCGACAGCGAGTACGCACCTGGCAGAGTGTTAAAAGAAACATCAGTATAACACACTTCGCATGATATACTAACACAAATCAACATTCTAACATACAACACACAGGTGTCCTTTACCTTTGGTTGTCTCACTCTCTCGGACCAGGAACGTTCCTCTATGGTTCCCCGGGTTCAGAATCAGCCGCTCTGCGTCTTTACGGCCCATCTTCCCAAAATACCACCTTAACAAGACATGAAGGTGCTGTAATACCACCTTAACATGACATGAAGGTACTGTAATACCACCTTAACATGACATTAAGGTACTGTAATACAATCTTAACCAGGCATTAAGGTACTGTAATACAATCTTAACCAGGCATTAAGGTACTGTACTACCACCTTAACAAGATATTAAGGTACTGTAATGCCACCTTAACAAGACATTAAGGTACTGTAATGCCACTTCAACAAGACACTAAGGTACTGTAACATCTTATAAGGTACTATAAAACCATTTTAACTAGACATTAGCACAGTAAGATACTGTAGTACCGCCTTAACAAGACATGACCAAAATACCACCTTAAAGTGATGGACAACGGAAATTCACAATTTACTTCAAATTATGTTATTATGGGTTATCAAGGTGAGCATTAAGCATCTGAGAATTAGGTTATATTAAATGTGTGTGTGTGTGTGTGTGTGTGTGTGTGTGTGTGTGTGTGTGTGTCTCTCTCTCTCTCTTACTCCTCTGCCTGGATGGAGTCAGCAGGGGCTACGTAGTTACTGGGGATGTAGCCCTTCTGGCCACTACTGATGGAGTGCGCCTCCCACCAGTCTCCCTCACTAGAGGAGGAGGAGCAGGAGGGGGTGGGGGGAGGAGGGATGTGAGAAGAGGTGGAGAGAGGAGGAGGACGGAGAGGTGAGGGAGGAGAAGGGGGGATTAGAGGGGGTGAGTGAGGCAGGAGATTAGGGAAGAGAGGGAGGATAAGGAGGAGGAGGAGAGAGAAAAAGAACAAAGACATTTGGTATGAGCATAATATTGTAGTATAGTATTATATAATATATGCATTATACTATATAGTATTATACTATAGTAATAGTAGTAATATAGTATAAATCTAGATACTACTCTGGAATACATTGACCTCTGGATCTGGCAGAGATGAGAGATTTATCCTTAAATCATTTATCTCTAAATCCTCTCATACAGTTCCTGACCCCCCCCCCTCCCCCATCCTCTCTGTGTGACATTAAAGATCTGGAACATATCCTCCATTTTGGATCAACTCTTTATAAAAGGGGGCTAAAGGATAACTCCAGGGCTGAGCATATGACAGGAAGTATGGTTGTGGGTTGGAGTATTATGGTGTGTGTGAGTGTGAGTGTGAGTGAGTGAGAGAGAGAGAGAGAGAGAGAGAGAGAGAGAGAATTCATTCATATCAATAGAGCGACATACGTGTTGTTGATGATCTGGAAGCGGTCTCCTTTTTTAAATGAGAGGTCGTCCGACGTCCGCGCCTCATAGTCGTACAGCGCCACGAAGAACGTCACACCCCCTACACACACACACACACTGATGTCAATCTGTGCCACACACTGACGATTATACTGATGACACACACACACACACACACACACACACACACGTTCCTGTCAACCCAACTATGACAGGAATAGAAGAGAGTACATTCAAAATTGCGCCCGTCTCTCTCCACAGTGTTACAGTAGCTACCCTGAAGAAGCTCACTGGACAATCAGATACCCTACAATTTATACTTCTCATCTATACTACTAGATATAGGTTTATATTAATAGTGGGCCATGACAGTTGTTATCAAGGATTCCTCCCATGGACTCTTGGATGTGACACCAGATTTACACCTGAAGGGGTTAATAGGGCCATCGGTTATCCTGTTATCCACCACAGAAACACTCGCCCTGCGACACCCGGAGACGTTAATCCCAGGGGAATTAGGATTACAGCCCTAATCCCACCTAAACCAACCCTGATCACCACTCTCAGAGAAATAAGCAGCGGCTACAGGTGATAACGACCCTGCACCTGCAAACACACAGCGAGAAGGATCACACAAGAACTTCACTGCCATATTTTCTTTAAGTCAACACTGAATATATCTGAAAGCTGAAGACGGCGAGTAGAGAAGATGAACTGCAGAGATGATAATGAATACCGGAGATGGTTCCAGAGAAGGAGTTGGGTATGGAGGCGGAGAAGGCGGACGCTCCTCCGAAAGGAGTCATGACGGAGGCGCCGCCGAACGGGGTCATGGTGTGGTTGAACGCGCCGGTCGCTGCGCCGGAGGTGGAGGGCTGGGCGGGGGGGTTCTGGGTGGGGTCCGGTCCGTACGGGCCGGTCATGTGAGGGGAAACGGTGGAGGCGGGGTCTGGCGGCTGGGGGGAGGTCTCCGGACGACACTTGGCTTTCGCCTCCTTGTCCGCCTTGCTCTCCACGCAGCCCATAGTCCTGGTCTGGTCCTGGTCTGGTCTGGTCTAGTCTAGTCCTGGTCTGGATCAGCACTGGGTCCTGCAAGAGAACTAGCATGGAAGACAAACATAGGTAATACGTAACAAAAACATGAATACGTAAAAAATTTAAGAAACGCTAATACGTAGACATTAATACACAAAGAAACATTACGATTTATGTTAATACGTTGCTATTGTTAATATGTAGCTATCGTTAATGGTAAATAGACATTAATATGAATTTATCATTAACATTTATCCATCATTAATATGTTATACGTAGTTAACGTTAATATGTAGTCATTGATATATTGATAATATTATACATTACAACATTAAACACCACAAATATGTAGACTATAATATGTGGATATTGTTAATACTTAAACAATATTAAGAGGTAAACATCATTAATATGCAGCCATCATCACTGTTAATATGTATTTAGCGGTAATATGTCACAGTTAATATGTAGCCATTGACTATCGCTAACATACATCTATAATACGTTAACAATATCAGGAGGTAAACATCATCAATATGTACTATCACTCATGGATATTGTTAATAACCATAGACATTGCCATAGACAAGCATTATCATGGTTCATACATATGGTCTTCAAGGGCTTGGACTGGCGTGCGTGTGTGCGTGCGTGCGTGTGTGCGTGCGTGCGTTTGTGTGTGCCCTGACCCAATATTGTCCCGATGCTCAGTGTGTGCTGGTGTGACACAGATTATCATCATTGTGGATCTGGGCCATCGGGACTAAGCCCTGAACCCTGCAGGGCTGTAGAGGTTCAGCATTCACTTCATATCCAACTAGAGATACAGCCAAACTGTCCTCTCCTTTGGTCCTATGGTTGGTTGCACTGGATTCCTACATGCCTCTACAACTTACAGACCATGTTCATACACACGCAGACACAACACATAGACAATGCACATACACATGCATTTACACACAAGACACATTAAACAGATACACAGCACATATACACACCTAACCCCTACCTGCTCCTTAATGACCTGTTTCTGACTGTCTAACCCCTACCTGCTCCATAATGACCTGTCTCTGACTGTCTAACCCCTACCTGCTCCACAATGACCGGTGTCTGTACTATCTAACCCCTACCTGCTCCATAATGACTGGTCTCTGTACTGTCTAACCCATACCTGCTCCTTAATGACCTGTCTCTGTACTGTCTAACCCATACCTGCTCCTTAATGACCTGTCCAACCCCTACCTGCTACTTAATGACATGTATCTAAAATGTAAGTTAGGATAGAGTGTCTGCTTGACTAAATAGTACATGGTAGTGTCCGTCTACCAGGGATGGGGTGAGGCAGTGGGGTGAATATGGCCGCCAGCAGCCTGCTGTTGGTTCCTGGGCCTTGATTGGCCGCAGGGAACAGGATGTGGTGATCTCATAATGGAACTAATCTTAGAACCACAGCTTTGAAGTGCAGAAGTTAGGAAGAGATTTTATTACCCGCTTCAATGGAGAGGGAGGTGGTGGCGGTGTGTGTGTGTGGGGCCACTGGGTTCTTATTCTGAAACTTGGGAAACGAGGACCAATAACAGAATCCTAAACCATGGTTAAGATTGCTTGCAACCACACACAAGCACACACACACACACACACACACACACACACACACACACACACACACACACACACACAGACACGCACACACACACACACACACACACACACACACACAAGCATGTGTTCCGATGGACCTTTCCCATGATGCATTTGAATTCCATAGAAACTTAACCACACATAACCATCTCTAACATAACACCTAAAGTAAACCATCTCTAACCGTATACCTAAATGTTACCATTTAGGTATAACCTAACCTAACCTATTACATAAACATAACCATCTCTCAGCTAATACCTAAACCCATCTTTAACCCAATACCTAAATGTTACCATCTCTAACCTAATACATAAACTTAACCATCTCTCAGCTAATACATAAACCCATCTTTAACCCAATACCTAAATGTTACCATCTCTAACCTAATACATAAACTTAACCATCTCTCAGCTAATACATAAACCCATCTTTAACCCAATACCTAAATGCTACCATCTCTAACCTAATCCATAAACTTAACCATCTCTCAGCTAATACATAAACCCATCTTTAACCCAATACCTAAATGCTACCATCTCTAACCTAATCCATAAACTTAACCATCTCTCAGCTAATACATAAACCCATCTTTAACCCAATACCTAAATGCTACCATCTCTAACCTAATACATAAACTTAACCATCTCTCAGCTAATACTGAAACCTATCAATGCACCTACGTGCAGGTTCTGTGTCATGCTCCTTGCTCACCTATTAATTCAATCACAGACGTTAACACAAGCTCGGACTGTTCTGCCAGGCAGAAAATTTGCATAAAAAACTCCTTTAAGATCCCCAGGCAACCACCCCTTTATGGAGAGAAGACGATGATGTCATAGCAAGCAGCAGACATCAGTTCAGCAGTGTTGTATCCAAGTCTGGAAAAGTCTTGAGTACTTTTACTCAAGTACTTTACTCGAGGCTTCACATAGTAGTTTTTACTTTTCATATAATACTATTATAAATTCCAACTAAGGGGAATCTATCCTTTTGTTCTGATATATTCCAAAGACGATATTTTAGGTTTTCATACCAAACAGCAGATCTGCACTTTAAACCACCATGAATTCATTGACCCTTGACCTCCGACCTCAACACTTCTAGACCTCAGTGATACCTGTCATCCAGGGAGTATCCACGAAGTTCAACACAAAAAAAAAACGTTATATATACACACACACACACACACACACACACACACACACACACACACACACACACACACACACACACACACACGGATATCTGTAGTGTTGCTGCTATGATGCTAATTATAGTGGCGTGTGCTACTTTCTGAAGACCGCTGCCTCCAGGGCACTAAATTGACCTACAACTCGCCATCAACATGCTAACAACACTCTAGCATGCTAATAACCAGCAACACTCACCAGCCACTACTGAGCTACTCTATCAACAATTAGAGAAGTGAGAGACAGAGAGAAACTATGTTGTGTTTTGCTTTGTGTTCAATACTTTTATTATTATCTTATTATGTTAATGTAGGGGTTTTATGCTATTATTGTGTTAATGTTGGAGTTTCTTGCTACGTTATTTCTGTGTTATTGTTATGTATTAAAATATTGTGTTATTGTTAGCATTGTATGCCATGTTATTGTGATGCTATTAGATTGTTATTGTGTTATTGTTAGGATTGTATGCCATGTTATAGCTGTTATTGTTAAGATATTATGTTATTAACTTTAATGTGTTATTGTTAAGCTTGCATGCCATGTTATTTCCACGTTCTTGTGATGTTATTCGATTTGGTTATTATTGTTACAATGGTATACCATGTTATTTCCATGCTATTTTGATGTAATTATATTGTATTTAGTAGGATGTCGTGTTGACAATACCCTGCTTGACAGCAGATCAACTGAGGTAACTGAAGGGCATACAGTTGACTCAGCCTTCTGGAAGTCAAGCCTACTAGTTACGCCCAAATGTCCCGTCTGGGATTAATCAAGTACATCTTATTGTATCTTAAATGGCGAGGCCCAGTGAAATACAGTTAGCATATGTCTAATGCTGATGGCCGGGTTTCTAACGGTTCTTTAAAACCTGACGCGTGACTCAGGAATGGCAGCTTTTCATCTCGTAAACGTTCTACCGAGCCTCTAGGATGGCCTGTGGCTTTGAGGTCTCAATGAGTGAGTTAATAGTCTCCGTAACGACGGTCTGGTTCCTCTTACAGCCTCGGAGGAGCTTCGTCCTAGTAGGACATGTGTTTAATGAAACAATCCTTCTTCCGCTGCTCTTGATAGTGGTAATAAACCCATGATGGCGACAGAGAAACAGTCTTGGACACAAGACAGCTGTTGTCACGATCAAAGTCTGTCATGCAAAGTTGGTGATCAGGTTAATCCGGTCTGAGAATACAGTTGGCTGGGGATATCACTTCACAGCAAACAAAGAATACACCCAAAATGGAGTTCTCAGTCTCTGATCATACTGAAAACAAGGATTTATAGGAATATAACATGCTAGTTAACACCCACAGATTCACAGAGAAAGGTGAAAATAAATACTAGACTACTGGTAAATATCCATGTGTTTATTACATCACTATATGCAATGCGTTACAAGTTCTCACTTGGGTTACATTCCCAGCCCAGATGGAGGCTTCCGCCCTACAGATGACTATGTAGGCTATCACCCTACAGATGACTGTAGGCTGCTGCCCTACAGATGACTATGTAGGCTATCACCCTACAGATGACTGTAGGCTGCTGCCCTACAGATGACTATGTAGGCTATCACCCTACAGATGACTGTAGGCTGCTGCCCTACAGATGACTATATAGTCTGCCGCCCTACAGATGACTGAAGGCTGCTGCCCTACAGATGACTATATAGTCTGCCACCCTACAGATGACTGTAGGCTGCTGCCCTACAGATGACTATATAGTCTGCCGCCCTACAGATGACTGAAGGCTGCTGCCCTACAGATTACTATATAGTCTGCCGCCCTACAGATGACTGAAGGCTGCTGCCCTACAGATGACTATATAGTCTGCCGCCCTACAGATGACTATGTAGGCTGCCACCCTACAGATGTTCCTCTCCCATGGTGATGAATCAGGACACAACGCTACCTTATGGAAACCCATATCTGCATCGTTAACAGCCTTTACCGACACGTTGGATATAACATTATAGGTCGTGGGAAGCACCGTGACATAGTCACGCAGGGATCCCATGATATCACACATGTCTACATCTGACTCGGGTGGTTTGGTCGACGGAAGCAGTCATACGAGGTCAAAGATGCAAGCTGATGCGGTCCGTGTGAACATCCAGCAGATATTCATCACAAATATTTAATCAAATGTAACGCAATCTTCTTACCTTTGATTATACCCTCGTCCTTGGCTCACATAAATCTGCGTGTTTTCCTGAACGAGTTATTCCAGACCGAACCAATTCTCCCTCCTCCTCATCACCACCTCTCCATCCACCCTGACCACCACCTCCAGATTTTGACGATTCGGTGTCAGAAAATAAAGTTAAAACCAAGCATGGACATTCAATATTACCGGGAGGACTACGGGGCTATAACGCATGCGTCCATCGCTCCACTCCCCTGGGGCGACCATCGGGGGTTATAGCATGGTAAATAGGACCAATCCGGACCAAAATATTCTGGGTATGAGTCCAATTCTTTCTTGCAGACGATGAGACTTCCTAGTACTAAACTTACATCAACCTCCACGATCCAACATGGCGGCCGCTGCGCCTGGGATCTGCACAGCTGGAACCATTCCGACACAGCTGTGGTGGGAGGGAGCAAAATAATGAGAATTGCATTATACCGCAGGAAAAGCCACCAATGGGAATCAGAAATGAAAGTTTAATACGGTATATATAATCACAGTTTAGCAAAGCGTTCTTTGAGTGCATAGATTTACTTGTTGTGGGAAAATAAATAGAAAAATAAAATAAAAAATAAAGATCTGTTCTATATTGCCATCTAGTGGTTGTACCGTTCAGTGTATTAGAGATTTATTTATTTATTTATTTATTTATTTATTTACAAGGCGTAAGCATTTGTAGCCTGTATTGTATATATATATATATATATATATATATATATATATATATATATATATATATATATATATATAAGAAAAATTACAAGAGGATTTAATAGTTAAGGGTCATGACAAGACATTGAATGCTAGACAATAGGCCCATCCCTTCTTAAGATACCTACAAGGGAGAACAAGGCCTTGAATGCCAGACAATAGGCCCATCCCTTCTTAAGATACCTACAAGGGAGAGCAAGCAAAGCAAGAGATCATCAAAATTGTCGTTTGGAGAAGAAGCTACAAAATATTCCAAGTTTCTAAAGACAAAAAAAAAACCCAGCTGGACAGAGAATAAGAACTCAATTTTTGTGGGTTGTGGCAAGCGCTAGTTCCATATATCCATAGAGATATATTCAAAAAAGTGTGTTCTCAATTCAACATTTGAAAACACACATCAAAAGGTGGGTATTTTATTGTAAACTATGATTTAAAGTCAGTAAGAAATGTAGGACTATAGGCCACCTCTTTACATCTCTGTAGCCTATTCTGTAAGCGACTTGTGTCTCACAAACACATACGCACACCCTCGCGAGCACACACAGAAACACATACATACACATACATACATGTAAGCACGCACACACGCACACACACACACACACACACACACACACACACACACACACACACACACACACACACACACTATATATTTGCTACTTAAGAAGAAACAGTGACTGTAGTCATAAACTCGACTACCGTAAACATAATGAAAGCTAAATATGATTTGATTTGGCTGAGTCATGTCTACCTCCCCAGGTTTCCTGTTGTTTGGATGAAGTGTGTTTTACTTTAATTAAGTCTTAAATTCTAGTTCACTTTATGACAGGATGACCAGTGTCTGGGTCATAGAGTTGTGTTTGAACAACTATTTGAATATAGTGGATTCGGGTCATTTATGAGTTTAGTAGCGATGTCACATTACACACATACAACGAACAGGTTGTTCAAACGTATTTGTACTGGGATGGGAGGAATCAGGTTAATTATTAAGGTATAATTAAAACTAAAGATCTGTCTTCCGGTTATCTCCATTAAAACAATCATAAAAAAGCAACTTCCAGTTGAATAGATTTTAGAGAGTTATGATAAGAATTTCCAATAATGTGTAGTTTGTTTATTTTCGTGATTGTATTGTTGATCGGTAGTTAGCCTGCATCATTGACATTATTATTATCAACTTACAGTGCAAGTAGCTTTGTATAAAACAGATAGCTAAATTACTAAATAGGGGGCCTAATTGTAATAGAGGCTTAATAGTAAAAGTAATAGTAGGCCCAAAAATAGCAACAGCAGTGAGTACGCAGGTACTCCTCACAGCCACATGGGGGAGGTGTCCGCCCAGAATTCTTTATAAAATGGGACGTTTTGCGGTTCTCCCCTACTAAAAGTGAAGTAAATGTGAAGTAGGCCCTATGTGCGTTTGCCAGAATAACCGTCAGCTGACGTCAGCAGGGGCAGGGGAGGACACGGCGGGAATCACTCCTCAGGGTTCACCACTGGTTGAAGACGTACTCAGATCTTTTAGTGAAAGTAGTAATACCACACTGTAGAAATACTCTGTTGTTAAAGTCCTGCATTGAACATGTTATTAAAGTAAAGGTGCAAAAGTGATAGCATCAAAATGTACTTAAAGTACCAAAAGGAAAAGTACTAACTATGCAGAATGGCCCATTTCAGAATAATATATATTATATTATTGGATTATATTTATGATGCACTAATGTGTTCATCCCTGTAATGTTGCAGTTGGTAAAGGTGGCGCTCATTTTAATTTATGTATATCTATTTTAGATATCACTTTACATACTGCTGGGTAGCTTGTGAATTTCTTCATTGGGACCAATAAAGGCTTGTTGATATAGTAATATAATTTATTTATTCATTATATTTAGTCATGCAAAGTAACTAGTAACTAAAGATGTCAGATCTATTTAGTGGAGAGAAAAAGTACAACATTTGCCTAAGTAATAGGGTAACAGAAAATATAAACACTCGGATTTATACTTGAGGACAGTACTTATATGTACTTCTACTCACTTCCCACCACTAGGTTCCACCCTTGCACTGCGGCCTTCGCCACTGTTCAATAGCCCACCAATCAACCAATCAACAAATCAACCAATCAACCAATGAATGAAACTGAAAGTTATTAGTTATTCGTCCGTCGTAAAGTCATTGTCGGCAGGAATGTAGTACATTCATTCAATGTAGCCATATAGTCGTATAATAGCTGACATGAAATATGTTTCTTAAAAAGTAAATGTCCTTAATGTTGGTCGAAGGTTTATCTTTTATAGATGCTTTTTTGTTCTAATCAGCTGTCTGTCACCTAAACTGCAAAGATAGCCTTTATAACTCTGCTGTGTGTGTATGTGTGTGTGTGTGTGTGTGTGTGTGTGTGTGTGTGTGTGTGTGTGTGTGTGTGTGTGTGTGTGTGTGTGTGTGTGTGTGTGTGTGTGTGTGTGTGCGTGTGTGTGTGTGTGGCACCTATAGGACGAACTATCGAGTGACTTGTCTGTTGACAATTAGTCACTTTAATATACTATTCCGGTCGAAGCAGAAGCAGTCCGGTAGAATCCTCCATTTATGGCTTGAGTTGCTTTATTACGTGGAGAGGAAGGTAATCTACTTATGGCTACAAATAGTGTGTGTGTGTGGGGGGGGGATGACGTAGACAGCGGCCCCAGAGAGCCGCGTGAAAAGGGGGACGCCTTTAGAGTATGGATTAAAAACTGAGAGACGCGGGAACCGAAGGAACACGCAGTCCTCCTCCTCCGCCACGCGCACACGTCTTGTAGTAGTGGAGTTCGTTCTCTACCCAGTCCGAGAACCGGCGGGAACACAGGCACGGAGGACTCGAGGACGCACAGGGAAGGAACACTCTCCACTGAGGAACTATCCAGAGATAGAGAGCTATAGAGAGAGAAACAGAGAGAGAAAGACAGAGAGAGAAGGGAGGAAGGAAGGGAGGAAGGTTGATAGAGTGGTGTTCTCTTCTGCCGATCGCATGATTCCTGGGTCTCGATCCTGCCACAGGTAAGAAATCGCGCCGCTGGATTAGTTTGGAGTTTTTACGCAGCGTAAAGGTGTTGTGCAAAAATGAGCGGTTCGTTAGGTATAATTAATCCACTTAATGTAATAAAGAGGTGAGATAATAGCAGATAATTTTTTCATTTGATTTATGTTACATTTTTTCAGCGGGACGATGTTGAGGAAAGCGCTCGCGGCTTTATTTCTCTACGGGCTCGTTACGCACTACAGTGCAGGCTGTTCTCCCGCGGGAATACACCATCCCGACAACAGGTATGTAGCTCTACCTCCACCTTTTATAGTATCATTTACTCCACCCCGATCTCCACCTTTTTAATGATCATGTACTTTGATGATATGACGTAATGTAACAAAATACCTTTAGTGTATTGGTTTGCATTGCATTCAAATAAGAACACGAAGACATAACTAATATCTTTTTTACCGGGTTACCTTGGTTCTGATTTTCTTTAAATGCGGGGTAAAAACACCTTTTTATTTTAAATGATGTGAGGGGCCCACCTAGGGAACAGTGATTCTTCACGGAGTGTGTGTGTGTGTGTGTGTGTGTGTGTGTGTGTGTGTGTGTGTGTGTGTGTGTGTGTGTGTGTGTGTGTGTGTGTGTGTGCGTGTTTGTGTGTCATTGTGAGTGCGTGCGGATAACAACGTTCTCACTTATCACACGTTTGAAATGTATGTGTGGAATATGATATAAGTGGTAAATGAAAATATGAAATATGGCCGGCATATTTAATATCGGAATTCCATTTAGGAAATCTTTGCAGACTCAAACAAAACGCAGCACGTCATTCATGTTTTATTGTTTACTTCGTGGGATGTCGTTATGTACTCCACATTTATTGTATGTATTTACATTTATGTCTAGTGTTTAGTTGTTTCATGTAGGCCTATTTATTTCACTTTGTCAATCGATCGCCTTGTTTAAAAACGACAGAATGATGAAGAAATGGGCCTAAATTGGGTATATATTTATTAATTTATTTCGTTCGGTTCATTAGATGTGTGGCTATAGAATAAAAGCAACCCAGTCACCAAAAACATACGTTGACGGTGTAAGTTTGATGAAGTAAAAGCGAATACAACGCACGCACAGTGATCAAGTTTAAACAACCTTCAAATCTCGTGCTCAGACTCGACAATGGCGTCTTCGACGAGGACGGGAACTCGCTGCTCCGTCTGCCGTTTGGCGGGGACCAACTGACGTTACGGAGCGCGCCGTCAGAGGACGTCTACTCCTTATATCACCCCCAGGAGGAGAGGTAACGAACACACACGTTCTACACCTTAAATATGCCTATATGTTGAGTTATATTCATGTTCCTCTATGTTTTATGTTTCATGTTAGAAACGTTGTCATAAACCATTATTACGCACCGTCACCGGGTTACACAGCGTATACGTTTCATGTGATTATACATTCAATTACCCTTTTAGATCCCAAATGAGTACATAATCAGTTATTTCAGATCCAATATTATGGGCTATAATAGTTATAGTTGTAGCACGGACGGGGTTTTGTGGAAAGGCGCGTTTTGGGTACAGATGTATAGCCTGCGTATCGCGTGGCAGGGTTGGGTTGAGGGACGGCATTTGACGGCGGTGATTCACTGTTGGCGTTTGTCACCCAGAACCCAGCGACACGCGGACGGCATGTTTAATAAGGCGTACCGGAAGGCGTTGGGTCAGCTGTCCGCACGGAAATACCTCCACGCGCTCATGGCGAAACGTGTAGGGTAAGGACGTCTTTCTGTCTCTGTTCAGTCTTTGGGCGTTTTGTCCAATTTCTTGGGATCAATCTGACTGATCCCTCTGTTGTCATACGTGACGTCTATTGTCCACTCTCCGTGAATCCGATTTGACCTTTATAACTCTGGGGACTAATCGCTCTCTTTTTATTTCTTCAATATTTTATTTTTTTGGCCAAAATAAACTCCCATCTGCCGGGGCTATTTTAATACCATTTGAATAATTTATTGGCATAGCCCCTAGTCCCACAGGCATTCATTCAATTAAACTGAAGGCCCCTTCTCTCTTGTACAAAATACAACGATTTTTTTTTTAATCAAGACTTACATACTGCTGCGGTGGCGAGGTGGGTCTACGAGTAAAGACAAACGTTGAGCTCATATATGTGTGCTTTTGGCTCCACTGAACCGCTGTTTCAAAACTATGCGGTCAAAATGCGCACGGCAACGCTCCGTAGCGCAGCGCGCCAGGTGGCGTTTCGATGAGGTGCGAATGTAACCTTGCTGTCTCTTATCCAGCGGTGGAAACTCAATGGACGAGAGCGAAGAGGAGCCTCTGTCGAAGCGGCACTCGGACGGCGTCTTCACGGACAGTTACAGCCGCTACCGCAAGCAGATGGCGGTAAAGAAGTACCTGGCCGCCGTTCTGGGGAAAAGGTACAGACAGAGACACCGGAGCAAGGGACGCCTGGCGTATTTATAGTTTCCTCAAAACAAAACGTTAGAATGAGTGTGTACAGCTCCAACGACTTAATGTCTCCAGTTAAAGGAACAACAATCAGTGGACTGCATTCATGTTTTTTGGATATGTATTTATGTATGACGTAAGCCATTAAATGAATATTTTGATAATATATTGTTTTTATTTTTTAACTCAGCACTTGATAACGCACATATCTACTTTATGGACCAACCTTTTGTTTAGATGATTTATATTTATGTCTGAGTTTAGACGATTTATCTATATTTATGTAGCCCACTCATTTGTTCGTTATTTGAAGAGTCATTTGTTGAGGATAAGGTGTGTTCATTGAAGCTGCCCTGTCTTTGAATACATTTAGTGGATGGATATGAATGTAAGGAAAATAAATAGTATAAAAGACAATGCATTGAATGTTGCTTTTTGGACGGTGAAATTAAGACTCTATAGTTGTTCTCCTTCACAACAGCCTTGAAGACATAGATTTTGACCAAATCCTACATGAGATAGACTTGGCCGCCCTGCCGGAGGTTCGGCTGTTTTTGGGAAGCTGGCTCAGACAGATCTCTGGCGAGTTCTCGGTGAGTCCCGCGTCCTGAGGAAAGTCGCGTTTCCTCTCTCCTCTCTCCTCCCCTGTAACTTCTGACCCCATAACCTCTGACTCTGTGTGTCCTGCCGCTAAACACTCTGACCTCCTGACACCTCATCTGTGCTCCTGTCTCTCGCCACATCTTATTGATGTAATAATAATAATAATAATAATAATAATAATAATAATAATATAGCTGTTGTTATTATTATTATTATTATTAATTTAATGATATTGTTCAGGGGCCCCTGCGTTATGATGCAGTGCATTCACATAGCCGAGGGCTGGTATGATACATATAAGACATATCAGTGTTTATTAATTATAAATGATAGATTATTATTTTGTAATGAACAGTATTTTCTTTGAACACGTACAGTGTGCAAGGATATAAATATAAATTCTGTTCCCCGCCCCAAGGACCAGAGTACTTCTGAGGTTTTTCTCCTACTTCCTACTTCCTACTTCCTTTTCTTCTTTGGTGTTTGAAAACGTGATATCAGCCTTTCCAGATTCCTGTGTCCTAAGTGATTTCTGTGTTTGAGAAGCGCCTGAGCATCTGGTCAGGTATGCTTCTGGTGTGCCACCTGGTATGTAACAAGTATCACTGACATTACGATTCGTCCAATCAGACGCAGAGGAAGAGTTACCTTTAAGACCAATGATACTTATTATATCGCTGTCCATCCGGCCTTTACGTCTGGTCTTTACACCACAGAGGAAGACCGAAACAAACTTTGGTTTTGAGTCCTCTTGAGCTCATTCTGACGTGCTTCCCGTCATGTGACCTGCGGTCAACAATAGATCACATGACCACTGTTCAATGCACATGTCAGTGAATGTGTGTGTAGCTACATATTTTCTGCTTGTTAACTGCAAACATATCTGTCTTCTGCCTTCTCTGTTTAACTTTCTGTGGACATTATATGTATTATGATTATTCATGATCATGATTTTGCTCATCATTGTTAATATTATTAAGGCTGTTGAATGTATTTTGACTATCCAATCGTCAAGGCATTTTCTTTTGCCCTACCTTTCCAAATTTGCCGTGGAAAAGATGATATGTGCTATCTTTAATTGTATTACCTTTATTTACATCGAGGCACAAATGCAATGACCAGAGATAATTTGTTTTCAGAGAGAGTGAGAGAGAGAAGTACAGTAGAATGAAATTGAAGTAGGCGCTTTGAATAATGGATCCGTGACAAAGCAAACTCTTACTTTGAAATGGTGAGAAGTGAGAGGAAGTGTGAGGATTGGAGACCTAAACTGTCAGAAACCATGGAGCCTGTATTACAGGAGCCACACAACAGCAACATACTAAAGAATTATGAAGATAATATGTAGTACTTTAGAGACAGAGAAGAAAACTATGTTGTTGATTCAACCTTGTCTCTCCCAAGTCCACAGCCTGAACTCTTGAAGAGCATCTTCTGAGATCTAGCTCTTAGCACTAAAGAGATATTGTAGCCCTGAGAACTACGCCTAGCTCTCAGGGCTAGCTAGCTCCCAGCGCTAGCCCTTAGACCTAGCTCTCAGCATTATCTCTTATCCTTAGCTGTCAGCGCTAGGCTGACTTTCTCTTCTCCTATGTGCCTGTGTAAACCTCCGCGTGTGAAATCAATCTCTCTTTAATCCCCCCTCCCCCTCTAGGCTCTGTGATTCTGAAGGCTGCACCCCCCCCCCTCCCCCGCTCAGGTGCCTTGCTCCCTCTCTAATGGCCCACCAATCAGACGTGGCTATTCAGTAGCCCTGCGATGCTGCATTCTACCCGACCCTGCCCGCCCCCTCCCCCTTGCCACTTTGCTTTCGTGGTACGACCCGGGCTTCTGATGAGGCACTAAGCTCCATCAAGCTATGGTTCCAGGCGGCCATTTTACTTAGTTTCAGAGGTGTGTTCAGTTTTGTGTTGTTGTGAAAGCGGAAGCTGATCGTCGCCCACTCATCTTGAGTCCCCCGATGAGGATCGTATTTTAAAAAGTGCCAATAGCCTTACAAGACGTGGAGATACTCCTCAAATCCTATCTATCTAAATATATGTGTATATTTATGTATATTTAATATGTAGAGGACATGCATCTTACAGAGGACTAAAAGGTGATCCTACGAGCTTCAGACAATAAATGTAAAAAAAAAGTGTTGTACAATTTGTATGAAAACATTTTTGCTGAATAAACATTTCTGTCTAATCTTTAAGTCGTTATATTCATAATTCATTTTTTTGTAGGAAAATGTTTGAACTAGAATTTGATGCATTCCTTTATCAGAAGAAGCAGTCATATCTTCTGAAACTAATCAAACAATTTTAATGCACCCAACCAAACCATTTGGGATTGACTAATCCCAACCAATCATAGCCCTAATGAGAGTTATTAATGCAAGTAGCAATCAAATTACAACATCGATATGGACATATTAATAATGTATGATTTCTCGTCCATAAATGTTCTCGCCACCGTGCAGACTTAGAGAGTGGCGTTGTGATGTTGTAGCAACGTCAGTGATGGCATCATCAGACGGATGCATTCTACATTTCAAATAGATGAATATATATTTATTCATCTATCTGAAATGTCTACGCATCCGTCTCAACCAAATGATAAATATTCTATATCAGATCAATAGCCGACCAATAACTTATCAATATCATCATAACTTGTATCCAAATTCGATAAATATCTAATCAATATTGACCAATAACTAATCATTACCATCATAACCTGTATCTATATCAGATCAATATCTAATCAATATCAGACCAATACCTAATCAAAATCATCATGCCCTGTATCAATATAAGATCAATATCTAATCAATATCAGACTAATACCTAATCAATAGCATCATAACCGTTATCAATATCAGATCAATATCTAATCAATGTCATCATTAACCGTCCTCTTTTAAACATCAGATGAGGATCAATACTAGTATCAGATCAATATAATTTCTTGTCAGTATCAGAGGAGGAGGAGGAGGACAGGTGCAGAGATGAGATGTGCTCTCAGTTCTTCTGAGGAATCAGCAGAATATGAGCAGCATCAGGCGATGTGGTCGCAGAGGGTAGTAAAGTACTTCATATCTTTTATATACTGCTTCTTTTATAATCGTACAGCTGTCATACTTTGGTGTGTGGGTGTGGTGAGGGGGTGGATTGAAGTACTAGGACCCTCATCATGTACTGAAAATGTAATTTAAAACAGTGGTGTTGGCACACACAAAATGGAAGGTTTTTTGACCAAATTAAAGTGCCACATTTGGCTGTTATCGCCACAGTCTTTGCAGGGTGCTCAGTCAAAATAGTGATACTTTTCCCACACGTCAACCAATACACCGCCCTAGGACATAGTGCCTATGACTTAGTGTCCTAAGACATAGTGCCTATGACTTAGTGTCCTAGGACATTGTGCCTATGACTTAGTGTCTTACGATATAGTGCCTGTGACTTAGTGTCCTAAGCCATAGTGCCTGTGACTTAGTGTCCTAAGACATAGTGCCAATGACTTGGTGTCCTAGGACATAGTGCCTGTGACTTAGTGTCCTGAGACATAGTGCCTATGACTTAGTGTCCTAAGACATAGTGCCAATGACTTAGTGTCACAAGATAGTGACGGTGATTTTAGTGATAACATCAGAGCTGTAGGCGTCAATCTTTAACACACAGTCCTTAATGAAGACGAGCATTAAGTATTCAGTCACATTAAATTACGTCTATTAGGGAATCGATCGCCACCATCGCTAGACGTTTCTTGATCTCAGAGGATTAATGGACGATATCACCCCCGGCGATGGTTATTCATGCGCTAACAGGGCCTTGGTATGCTGATGCTAAGGTCAGGCTAATCATGAAACACTAGCATATCGGCTATCTGCTAACTTGCTACCCACGTCCATTACCAGTGACAGATGGTTTCAATTTACTGAACACGATTACAGGATCAAGGAGTTACTGAGAACAAGCCCTGGGTGAAACCCTAACACTTTCACTGTATTCACCCGATATTTCTTATTCGTTTTCAACAATAAAAGCATATCTTCAACCATAAAAGCGTGTCTTCAACAATAGAAGCGTGTCTTCAACAAAGAAAACGTGATCTATCCATTGGTGTGTGAGTGTTAGCGTCCTTTGGTCTGAGCTGTTTCCTCACAGCCCTAGATGTTGTGATGTTTACTCTGAGCACTAGTCTGCAGCATCCCAAGGAACACTGATTCAGTCACTTTATTTTGAACAATTTCTTGTATGTCCTGTTGGAGCGATGATTGATAGGGATGAACACAAGCACATGTGCACACACACGTACACCCACACACCCACACACACACACACACACACATACGTACACACGTACACACACACGTACACACATACACACACACACAAGGTAATTGGAGGCTTACACTCCTGGGCAGGTTTGTCAGATTTGATTGACAGGCCATGGATGTGAATATCAAAAGACATCCCATAATATACCGGACAGAGAGGAGCAGCAGAATTAAAATGAAGATGGTGTGGACATCAACAGCATTCTCTGGTGTGTTTATTACAAGTGAGACTGAGAGGGAGAGAGAAAGAGAGGGAGAGGGAGAGACAGAAAGGGGGAGAAAGGGATAGGAAGAGAGGGGAAGAGAGCAAGATAGAGTAGAGTGGGAAAAATAGGGAGGGAATGAAAGCGAGAGAAGGAGAGAGAGCGAGATCAAGATGGCTCCGTCTAGCCTTATGCAAAGCTAGTTTAACTGCCCCCATGCTACTCGTTTACACGTATCTCCGGCTACGCGTAAAAAATAATCCATACTACTTAGTTAAGCTGTCGACTCCCTGAGCTCAGCCATGTTTAGCTATTCAGCTCACACGCTAGCCCCGGAGCCAGCCGTCTGCAGACCAGCTCAATCGATCCATGATCAATATCTGATGGCAGGGACGAGAGAAGTAGACGATAACCTAACATCTACAACCTTGTGGCAGAGTTCAGCTGAAACAGGAAGAGGAAATGACAGCGACAGCCAATGAACACGTCCCACACACTAGAAGACTTAGCAAGGCAAGTTTGGCACTTTTCGTTTTTATTTCACCTTAAATGAATTCCTGACCAGACACTCTACTTCTTAAGCACTGCCTTTACATTCAATTCATGCTGAGATTAACTAGCCGATTCGTAGTTTTCCAAAATAGAACTCAAATGAAAGAACACCTCTTGGTTTGTCTAGACTTTGTCTAATTTCTGTGGGAATGAACATGAATTGTGTAAATTAAGTATAAGAAGGAAAAAAGGGTACAATAATGTATTCAGGGGTTCACCCGTTCCTGTGTGTGGTTTGGTACATACACATTTGACACAGTTTTACACAATTCATTACACAAAGATAAGAGTTATTCTTATTCTGTGATTGTTGTTAAAACCTTAAAAGTTATCATTGATTCCTGTGAATTTCTATGAGGCTTTATCAGAACAAAAGAGGTGCAAACGATTTTGTGAGGAACGTTGACCATAAGTATAACAACAGTCAAATGTATCGGAAATAATTCAGACGCTGATGAAGTGGTTTAAAGAACGGTACAGTGACAGTGCTGTTTGAAGCCCGGCCCTGGGGAGCCTCCCGCCCCGGGGCCCCAATGCTCCTGGGCCATGGCAGGCCATAATTGCTGTGTCCAGCAGTGACAGGTCTCTCCTACAACCAGGAGCTGGTCTTCATTACTGCGGGTTCCTGGGCGAGAGACTAGGCTGGTGACCTTTCTCTACCGGCCAATTCATGAATAATACCGTCTCCAGGCGACCACAAAACTATTTTTTTGCCCTGCCTTATCAATATCTGATCTATATAAGGATATGTTATAGCTAGCAATGATGTTTACATTTATATTTAATTAGTACTACTCATATTTGATAATGATATACATTTTCTTTTCTATTTTCTATTTATTTTTTGCAGATTAATATGATAATGTTTGAATCTCTTATGAACTGTTATTACTTTCCTGTTCATCTGCTGTGACACCTACATTTCCCATCTGGGATAAATAAAGTACATCTTATCTTAACTGACAGAGCTTGCGTGACATCAAATTGTTTTTATGTTAAAAAAAACTAGAATGGAACTCAAAGAGTTGCTAACCGCTAAATTCCAACAGCAGGGACAGCACCCGGTTACTGTAATCGCCACTTCTGATTGGCTCAAATCACTGTTTCTGATTGGTTCAAACTGGTGCCAGGTCATGTGACTTGCACTGCCTGCTATTTCCCACACATAGATAAAAAGAGGTCTTTGTGGCTTATGTACTGCTCTTGTTTTCCCAACTTTATTTAGTTGTGTTGCCGTGGTGGCGAACTTGGGGCGTCTATTACTGTTGAGTCTTTCTCTTGAGTAGAAGCTTTAATCAGAACCTTACAGTTAATTGAGATGCCTGCCATTATGAGCAGGTAGATGCCACAAGCATGTGTTCATCCAGGTGTCCATTCATGTGATCATTAAGGAGCAGGTAGGGTTGGGACACCTTGCTCTATGTGTTCATTTGCGCCCTCATCCACATGTTCATTCATGCATTCATCCACATTCTCAGACCTTGCTGTTTTGGTATGGATCTACAAGCACACGTTAAACGCTCATTAACAGCTTCACAGTAGGACAGGACAACACTTGCAGGCATTACAGCAGCAAACCTATAAGAACAAGAACATTTGCAAATCTCTGGATCTGACAGTAGGGGGAATGAGTTAAACTATCAGGGGTAGGGTCTGGGTCCTACTCTGATCCATCACTAAACAGACCCCTGAACCCAGACCTCTTAACCCTCAGAAGAGAAAACTCTCGATGGCTCAACCAGTGCACTAACCATGTAGTGATTCGCATTGTGGAGACCACAGGTTCGAGTCCCACATGCGCTCCTCTGCTACAGGTCATTCCCTCTCGCTGACCCCCCCCCCCCTTCCCATCTCTTCACTGTCCGGTCCATAATTACATTAAAAAGACCATTAAACAAAGACAACTCCGGTAACCAGAGGGAGGAGAAGGAGGAGGAGAAGGAAAGACAGAAGGAACACAAGGAGTGGATCCCTCCTTCAGAGTTCCCTAGGAGTAAAGTGGTGCCAAGCAGGCACACATTTAATAACAACAGAATAACATAATATATGTAATCTTATAATAATGACATTAATTGCAAGAGGACAACACTACTGATAGTACTGAGAAGAATAGCAAAGTGTTCCTCTACGGTGGGGGTGTCCTCGGGCCACAGCACCCAGTGGGGGGCTAGAGCCGACATTTCCCCACCAGGAGATCCTAGACCTCCAGCTGTTCTTGGGGGTCCTGCTCCGATACCACAGCAACGTGTCAGACACGACATCATCAGACAAGAGAACACCCACACTGAGGGAAACCAGACCAAACTAGACCGGACTGGACTAAAGACTAGACTGGACCAGTCCAAACCACACCACTTGTATTATATCGATTCTAAATCCTACTATGCATAGAACTAAAAAAGCACACTATGGCCCTGTTTACAACAGAGACATATATAGATTTTCCAACCTGGATCTAGATTGTATCTAGTTCCAGAAACTCATCTGTTTACCCAGAGGGCACCACATGCTCACAATCCCGCTTAACTGTTATTGTGTACACATGCTAGGAACTATTACAACAAGCCTAATGTACACCCTGGTGTCAGATACTGACAGACCTGTTGTACACTTGCTTTGGCATGCCAATAAAGCTGGGATTTAATTGAATTGAGAGAGAGATGAAGAGAGCAGAGAGGAATGAAACAGAGAGATATGAGAGGAGAGACAACGATATACGAGGAGAGGAGAGAAAGAGATAATAAACAGAGAGAGGACCTATATATTCTGTAATATATTCTGTAATACTTTCTGTAATACATTCTGTAATATATTCTGTAATATATTCTGTAATACATTCTGTAATATATTTTGTAATATATTCTGTAATACAGTCTGTAATATGTTCTGTAATATATTCTGTAATATATTCTGTAATATGTTCTGTAATATATTCTGTAATATATTCTGTTAGATATTCTATAATACAATCTGTAATATAATCTGTTATATATTCTGTAATACATTCTGTAATATATTCTGTAATATATTTTGTAATATATTCTGTAATACAGTCTGTAATATGTTCTGTAATATATTCTGTAATATATTCTGTAATATGTTCTGTAATATATTCTGTAATATATTCTGTTAGATATTCTATAATACAATCTGTAATATAATCTGTTATATATTCTGTAATACATTCTGTAATATATTCTGTAATATATTTTGTAATATATTCTGTAATACAGTCTGTAATATGTTCTGTAATATATTCTGTAATATATTCTGTAATATGTTCTGTAATATATTCTGTAATATATTCTGTTATATATTCTGTAATACAATCTGTAATATATTATGTAATATATTCTATAATATATTCTGTAAAATATTCAGTTAAATACGGTGAAGAGTACAAGGTGGGGGGAAGGATATCAAGTCAAAGCGCGTAGCAAATGATATAAAGTAAAAGCGTGGAGCAAATAATATAAAGTAAAACCGTGGAGTTAATGAAGACGAATTATCTCTTGCCCTCTGTCAATTACAGCCGCTCTTATCACCCTCGCAACTTTATTAGAATGCCGACCGCTGACGGCCAATAACCTCTTGACAGAATAATTGAGGACAGAGCAACAGATGGGGGGGGGGGGGGGGGGGGGGGGGGGGGGGGGGGGGGCAGGGGGAGAAGTTGTCTCTCAGATGGGAGAGAAAAAGACAAGATGTTCACAGTGCACGGAGAATGCGGACACACTCCATTAGACTGATACTCTGATCAGGGTTCATCTATACAAAGGTATTTGTTACATTAAATGACAATATCAATACGATTTGTACTGTCTGGTTATCGATTGTTTGACCCCACCCAGCTAGCGTTTAGAACCGATGGCCACCAGGTGAATAACACCCATTGACGTTTCATGAGGGGCTTGCAGTGATGGAGCCCCTCCCCTCTATGGCCCTGGCCCCGTCCCCTGGTGGGCAAGAGCCAGCAGGAATGCCAGAAATCTCTTCATCTTCCTTTCTCTGTCTCTTCCTCTCTCTTTATCTGACACTCGTATTACTTTCTCTCCATCTCACTCTCTCTGTCTTCCTTCTCGTTCTCACTCTCTTTCAATAAACTTTACTCCTCTAATTCCTTCCAGATTAACAATGTGTCTTATTCTCTCTCTTCACTAAACACAACATTCAGAAAGAGATAGAAAGAGAGAGAGAGAGAGAGAGAGAGAGAGAGAGAGAGAGAGAGAGAGAGAGAGAGTTGACTTAGACCATTCGGCTCCGCAGGTTATGGGATGTGACCAACGATGTCATTCGGTCGCAACCTAAACCCCATCGCTCCAATCTTACCTGGGTAAAAATATCGTCACGGAGACTCCTCTCCAGTCCGACCCCAGAAGAGAGATAGAGAGAGACAGATGATTGATTATCTATTAGGGAGCAGAGATGATGTCATGATGACATCATAATCTGATTTATAGGAGACCGCTCTGTAATGCGCACATATTGGTTGTTTCAGAAGATCTCAGACAGGAATGAGCTGTGTGACATTTAGTGGGATTTCATTCATATTCCTGACTCGCGACGCCAGTAACTTGATTATAAAAACATTGAGTCATCACAGGCATCTCTGAACATGTACAATACCTGTGTCGTCATACACTTAGGTTACAACATTTTCAACGTTTCAATGTATCAAACCAAACTGTCAACTTAGAGCAACTGCCAATTTTAGCACGAGACTTTTGTCTTCAGTACAAAGACTGGGAACCTCCTCTGCTCTGTGGAACAGTCAAACTAACACTTAACCCACAGATATGCTGCTTCTTCTATCGCCCGCATTGAACTCACAACT
Organism: Lota lota; assembly: GCA_026745465.1. NCBI lineage: Eukaryota > Metazoa > Chordata > Actinopteri > Gadiformes > Lotidae > Lota > Lota lota. The sequence continues at coordinate 1,256,535 of JACYXH010000781.1, forward strand.
TTTGTGAGTTGCACGTACAAGAGGACCAGGATAGTGCACGTGCTTCCTCTGGAGTACTTGGCTTCTAGTTAGAGTGTGTGTGTGGTTTATATGGTGTATCAGTGTGACGACGTCTCGACTGAGGGTAGACCTCTGTCCTCACATCTGTCTGGTCTCTCTCCTATCCTGAGTTTACTGTCGTCAGGGGCAACCAGCTGAGACTCTTGAGACAGTATGACAGGAGAGGAGATGAGGTTGAAAGAGAGGGAGAGAGGGAGAGAGGAGAGAGAAGAGGACAAAAGAGGAGGAGAGAGAGAAGAGGAGAAAAGAGGAGAGAGGAGGAGAGGAGGAGAGGAGAAGAGTGGAGGAAAGACAAGGAAAGTGGATAGGAGAGGAGATAGGAGAAGAGGGAGAGGAGTAACAGAGAGGGAGAGAAGAGAGAGAAGAGGACAAAAGAGGAGGAGAGGATAGAGAGGAGAGGAGAGAGAGGAGGAGAGGAGAAGAGTGGAGGAAAGACAAGGAAAGTGGATAGGAGAGGAGATGGGAGAAGAGAGAGAGAGAGAAAGACAGACAGACAGACAGACAGACAGACAAACACAGAGACAGAGACATATTCTCCATCCTGACAAGGGGACAAACTCTGCAGGAATGTTCCAGAGATAAGAGAGGACCTCCAATCATCTCTGAATGAACCAAATAGCCATGTGAACATAGAGTACTGCTTCAGTTCAACACACATAAACATGTGACCACAGAGTACTGCTTCAGATCAATATAACATATCATTAGAGGGGGGGGGGGGGGGGACAGAGAAAGAAAGAGAGAAAGATAGACAGAGAGAGAGAAAGAGAGACAGACAGAGAGAGAGAGACGAAGAGAGACAGACATAGATATGTGGGGGAGGGGAGATAGAGAGAGAGAGAGGAAGAGATGCATGCATAGAGACATGGGGAGGTGAGAGAGACAGACAAAGAGATGGAGAGAGACAGAGAGAGAGAGAGGAAGAGAGACAGAGAGAGAAATGGGGGAGGAGATCTCTCATGAACTTAACTGAATATCTCTTTAGGATTGATTTCATATCCAGACATGAAGTAGATAAGTAGATAAGATATTACTTAATAGAACAGTAAATGTTGCATAGCACTTCAAGTGGAGAACGTCGTCAACCTACGATGTTTAGGCCATTGAGTCCCAGCCCAAGTGTTCAGGGTTTCGAACCCCTCTAACCTGCAGCTTAACATGTATGTGTTCAGAGTACGATTCCCGTCCCCAATCTATAAATCAACCATAAACAAACTACACTCTCAATATATCAATGAGCATTAAATCCATGCATTCTATCAATTGATCTTAACCTATAACTTCTACAAATACAGCTACAACACTACCAGCTCCTTAATGACCTGTTCCTGTCTCTCAAGGCACTGCAGTCCCTGGAGGAAAGCGTCTGCTTAATGAATGAATGGTGAATACATTGTTCAGGGAAATGAGAGCCTCTTCATCAGATAGGCGAGGACTGGACCAGAAGAACTACCGAGGGGGGAGAGAGAGGGACAGGAGGGAGGGAGGTGTGAGCACCCACCTGTGCTTGTTTGTTTGTTTGGTTTGTGAAAATTAGCGTGTGAGTAATTTGCCCGGGGATTTGACCTGACTCAACCTTTGGCACGACGAGGGAGGGTGGGGGGAGGAGGATGGAGAGGAGGGAGGAGGAGAGGGAGGATGGAGGAGGCACGGAGGAGGGGGGGAGAGGGAGGACAGAGATGAAGGATGAGAGGACGAGGAGAGAGAAGAGGTAGGGAGGGCGGGGAGGAGGAACAAGGGAGTGAAGGAGGATGGAGTGAGGCAGGAGGTAGGGATGAAAGGGAAGGTGGGAGGGGAGGAGTATGGAGAGGAGGCGGGATGGAGGGGGAGAGGCGAGAGCGGAGAGGGGTCAGCAGGGGTTCTGTGATGACATCACATCCTGACCGCAGGGCGTGTTGTTCCTCATCCTGCTGTGACAAGCGTCACACAGCAGGATGCCATCTCCCCTCCCTCTCCCTCCCTCCCACTCTCCTTATCCCTCACCTCCCCTCTCTCCCCCGCCAGTTTAAATATTATATACATATTTTAAATGTGTGTATATATACTGTAATAATAATTTAAGGTGAGACTATCACTATTATGCTACACAGTCCTTCTACAAGTACCATAGTACCACAAACACAAACATTTATGAAGTGTGTGTGTGTGTATGTGTGTGTGTGTGTGTGTGTGTGTATGAGTTTTAGAGTGTCTGTGTGTGTGGGTGTGTGCATGTGTGTGTGTGTGTGTGTGTGTGTGTTTGTATGTGTGTGTGAAGATTTACTCATTCACACATGGAGCTGGACAGATTATGTTCAGCTCACTGCGGTCGAGGGACACTGCATTTCAGAGAAAGAGAGCGAGGATAGAGAGTGAGAAAGAGAGAGGGAGAGAGAGAGACCTTTCTTTGTCCCTCTTCTCAGAATGTATTACAGTCCATATATCCATCCAGCCATCCGTCCATCCACCTATCTATCTGTCCATCTATCTATTTACAATAGAGGGAGAGAAACTGAGTGTTACCATTTGATCAAACTAAATATAGTGGTTCTAAATCCACTGCCCCTATAGGCTACACACAGGAAGTAGGCAAACGGGCGCCAAGAAATATTCCATGGTCAGCAACTGTCCACATTTTTCAGTGTATTTTGTTGACGTCGGTGGTTTTGTATCGACCCTTTCGGGGCGGCCAAAGCGCAGCCACCACCACAGCACTACCTGAATTGTGATTGGCTGCCTACCCCTGCTGTCAAAACAGCGCTCAATGCTGTGTCAGTTGATGGTGAGAGAAATGGCGGCAGCCAACGCTTCGGTGCCTGTGCCCCCGGCAGCAGCAAACTGTGTTGAAAGCCCGCTTTCGTCTACCTTTTCGAGACTTTCTCTCTCTTGGAGAAAAACTTCTTATCAAACAGCGTCTTGTTGAGAGACTCTGCCCGCTCTGGCACTCTCCGTCAGCGGGCTCCAACGGCGCTGTCTCTGGTGCTAGCGTCATACCTGGCGGCGCGACAGTACATTTAGCTGCTTGTTACCCAGAAATCGACCATTTAAAGTGTAAGTGAACCACCTGTTTCAGCTCGAATGCAAACTATGAGATTTAAAAAAAAAAATGAGTTATTTGAAGGAGGGGTTTTGTGACGTCGACAAAGCACTTTGACGTCACCAAAAGAACGCAACATGAGTTCGGAGCGTAGAACGTTCATAAACAGGTTGGCGGAGATTGGCAAAAACCGGATTTTGCAACGGTTTTCTCTAAAGTATTGTCTTATTTGAGTAACAGTGACAAAATAGCATAGCTTACCATGTTGAAGATCATATAAGACATATTACCACGTTTAAAAAAACACCCCCATCACTAAAATCGCTATCATGCCCTTTGGGAGCTTACATCACGAGGGGGCTCACATGAATCCGCTCCCTCACACCACCAAGTGGCCAGCCCAGGTACCACCACTGATGCAGCCACTTGGTCACCTTATTGCATACATTACTAATGAATTTGATTTTATATATTCATTACATAGTGGACCCTCGCCTTGTTGTAAGCGTTTCATTGTCTAGAATGACACTGTGTTAGACTGGTCAGTGTCCAGAATGACTCTGTGTTAGACTGGTCAGTGTACAGAATGACTCTGTGTTAGACTGGTCAGTGTACAGAATGACTCTGTGTTAGACTGGTCAGTGTACAGAATGACTCTGTGTTAGACTGGTCAGTGTCCAGAATGACTCTGTATTGAACTGGTCAGTGTCCAGAATGACTCTGTGTTAGACTGGTCAGTGTCCAGAATGACTCTGTGTTAGACTGGTCAGTGTCCAGAATGACTCTGTGTTAGACTGGTCAGTGTACAGAATGACTGTGTTATACTGGTCATTTGATGAATAAAATCCTTTTGACTTTAGACCATTCGGCTCCGCAGGTTATGGGATGTGACCGACGATGTCATTCGGTCGCGACCCAAATCCCATCGCTCCAATCTTACCTGGGTAAAAATATCATCACGGAGACTTCTCTCCAGTCCGACCCCAGAAGAGAGAGAGAGAGACAGATGATTATCTATTAGGGAGCAGAGATGATGTCATGATGACATCATAATCTGATTTATAGGAGACCGCTCTGTAATGCGCACATATTGGTTGTTTCAGAAGATCTCAGACAGGAATGAGCTGTGTGACATTTAGTGGGATTTCATTCATATTCCTGACTCGCGACGCCAGTAACTTGATTATAAAAACATTGAGTCATCACAGGCATCTCTGAACATGTACAATACCTGTGTCGCCATACACTTAGGTTACAACATTTTCAACGTTTCAATGTATCAAACCAAACTGTCAACTTAGAGCAACTGCCAATTCTAGCACGAGACTTTTGTCTTCAGTACAAAGACTGGGAACCTCCTCTGCTCTGTGGAACAGTCAAACTAACACTTAACCCACAGATATGCTGCTTCTTCTACCGCATTCAACCCACAACTTTTGTGAGTTGCACGTACAAGAGGACCAGGATAGTGCACGTGCTTCCTCTGGAGTACTTGACTTCTAGTTAGAGTGTGTGTGTGGTTTATATGGTGTATCAGTGTGAAGACGTCTCGACTGAGGGTAGACCTCTGTCCTCACATCTGTCTGGTCTCTCTCCTATCCTGAGTTTACTGTCGTCAGGGGCAACCAGCTGAGACTCTTGAGACAGTATGACAGGAGAGGAGAGGAGGATGAGAGAGAGGGAGAGAGGAGAGAGAAGAGGACAAAAGAGGAGGAGAAGAGAGAGAGAAAAGGAGAAAAGAGGAGAGAGAGAAGAGAAGGAGGAAAGACAAGGAAAGTGGATAGGAGAGAAGATAGGAGAAGAGGGAGAGGAGTAACAGAGATGAGGAGAGGGGGAATGGAGACAAAAGAAGAGAGAAGAGAAGACTATGAAGGTGGAGAGGAGGATAAGAGAGGGAAAGAGAGACGATGGGAGGACGAGACAGACACCCCGTCCAACTTCTCATTATCCACTCCCTAGGTGTTGAGGAAGTGTGTGTGTGTCTGTTTATGTGTGTGTGTTTGCATGTGTGTGTGTGTATGTGTGTGTGTGTGGGTGTGTCACCCCCTTAGAGACATAGAACAGATGGGACCTAGTTCCCCTTCACACAGATGACAAACACACACACACACACACACACACACACACACACACACACACACATACAGTGCTGCTCTGAGCAAGTCTCAATGACAGCAGTGTTTACCCAGCGAGTAGAAAGAGAGAGAGAGAGCGAGAGAGAGAGAGAGAGAGAGAGAGAGAGAGAGAGAGAGAGAGAAAATGAAGGAAAGGGGGAGAGAAATATACCTTGCTGATTCAGCAGGTACGTTGACACGAAGTTACCTTTTCAGGAAGTTACCATGACAGGAAGTTACTTTGACAGGACGTAATTTACATGTACATTTTAGTGTTTAGTAATTTAGAGACTTACAGGGAATTTAGCTACATTGGTCAGATTGCTCTAGGATACCTACCAACTGCAAACATTGGGGTCCGAACCCAGAACCTTTCAGCTGGAAATCAAACCCTAACCATACCCTAACCACATGTGCGTCTTAAAGAGAGGTGTCGTTAAGTCATCAAGCTGTTCTACCTCATCTGGCAGAGATCAGGGCTACCTGGGTAATGTAGTCTGCAGGGGAGTCAATTAAAGCACATTCATTCCTATTCCTCCCCCCCCCCCCCCTCTCTTCGCCCTGACATAGATGTGTGTTGCTATGGGAACCAGCGGCTAAATTAAGGTACAGGAAATGTGACACTAATGAGTAGTTTTGCCTAAAACCCACTCCGAGTCCACCGAGACCTGCGAAGACACCGCCATTGCTGCTGTTTTAATTGTGCTCATTAGCGGAGGAAAACACAAACACATCACAACATGGCCAGCGCATGCTAATGAGCTGTGATTAACAGGAGGAATCATATGCCGATCTCTCACCGGAACTTTCTGAAACACACAGGTGTCCGTAACTAGGTGACCCTAACCTGGAGAGAACATAAACTCTAGTGATGGCCTCGCTGTCTTTAACACTACCTGTTGTTACCTCCAAGAGAGGTGTCAGGTCACGCAACTTTACCATACAACGCACAACCTTATGAAACAACCACTGTGATATACTGACCGTATTGATTACATACAGAACATCATTCTGTAAGGCCTTATTCACCTAGCGGCCATCTTAGTTTGAAACGCAGCGTGGGTGGGGGGAACTTAATGCACAGCACCGAATTAACTGTTTGTAACTACCTGTCCATTGCTTGAGTATTTCTAGATTGGACGACTTCCTTGTCGTTTTTTTACTCAACTTTGTAGTTTTACTTTCATTCATTAGTCGTGACCTTGTTGCCAACAGCCATGACTTCCGCAGAGGTCAACCTGGGTCATGTCCTTTGATTAATTTGCTTTACGTTCTACTTCTTGGTTACCAGTATGCATCAACTTGCAACAGCCAATCAGAGACCGGCTGCCCCACCCTGCAACGGAAATTTGAACAGCAGATTGGACACATAATACCACATGAACACACATCATAAAACCATAAAACAGAATTGAAACAACAAAACATACCATATTAATGAAACCTCTCCTAATCATCATAACAGTAGACCAGTGTGCAATAAATCATAATGAAGCATGGAATATACGCATATGTAATTAGCTATCCTTCCATGACCTACATTTGTTTATGTAGGGATTAGGTTAGTTATTATATAGGGTTTCCTGACCCCGGTGTTACCAGTCTACCTGTAGGCATCCTATAAAGCAAGAAGCCCTCTAACCCCTACATGCTCCTTAATGACCTGTCTCTGTACTGTCTAACCCCTACCGGCTCCTTAATGACCTGTCTCTGTACTGTCTAACCCCTACCGGCTCCTTAATGACCTGTCTCTGTACTGTCTAACCCCTACCGGCTCCTTAATGACCTGTCTCTGTACTGTCTAACCCCTACCTGCTCCTTAATGACCTGTATCTGAATTCAATGTTAGTCACTTTGGCTAAAGGAGTCTGCATAGTAACCAAATTACAAATAACTTAATATAATGTGAAGCCTAAATATGAAATGTTGGAATGAAGTTGTTAGATGAATATGTGTTGTTTAATGTGTTTATTTATTGTTGTTTAGTGTGTTTATTTATTGATGTTTAGTCTGGTTATTTTCTGTTCTTTAATGTGTTTACTTATTGTTGTTTAGTGTGTTTATTTATTGATATTTAGTCTGTTTATTGTTTGCTCTTTAATGTGTTTACTTATTGTTGTTTAGTGTGTTTATTTATTGTACTTACATGGGTTTCTTGTTATTTCTTGTTATTTCTTATTAATTGTTAAATGTGTATATTTTGGGTAGTTTATTGTTGTTTGGTATCGTTATTTAGGTGTTCTTTAATGTGTTTATTTATTGTTTATTTTGTCTGTTTATTAAGGTTTGTTTGGTTTGTTTATACATTTTTGTTTAGTTTGTTTAATTATTGTTCTTTAGTGTGTTTATTTATTGTTGTTAAGCTTTTTATTAATTTGTGTTTATGTATTGTTTGTTATTGTTTGGTGTTTTTACGTATTGTTTGTTATTGTTAAGTGTGTTCATGTATTGTTTGTTGTTGAGTGTGTTTATGTATTGTTTGTTGTTGTGTGGTGTGTTTATGAATTGTTTCTTATTTTTTGGTGTATTTATGTTTTGTTTGGTTTTGTTTGGTGTTGTTATGTATTGTTTCTGGTTGTTTGGTGTGTTTATGCATTGTTTGTTGTTGTTGAGTGTGTTTATGTATTGTTTCTGGTTGTTTGGTGTGTTTATGCATTGTTTGTTGTTGTTGAGTGTGTTTATGTATTTGTTGTTGTGTGGTGTGTTTATGAATTATTTGCTGTTGTTCGGAGTGTCGATTTTGGGTTGTTTGTTGTGTTTATGTATTGTTTGTTGTTGTTTGGTGTTTATGTATTGTTTGTTGTTGTGTATTGTTGAGGGTCATAAGCTGAGCGGCCCCCGGGGGCCAGACTGGCCTAACTGGACACCAGATGGTCCTGACACTCCGTTGCTAGGCAACAGCAAATCAAACACCCAGAACGTGATGATTCTTGATCACACAAACAGACGCAAGCACTCCCACATGCGCACACACACACACACACACACACACACACACACACACACACACACACACACACACACACACACACATACACAAACAGACACACAAAAACCACCATACTTTGCTTCACTTTTATTCAGAGGATGCTTGTACTGACATTTGAAATACGAAAACAGGAAACATCATAATCAACCAACATAGAGTTATGATGTCACAGGTCAGGATACTCTTTGATATATGTCTCCCAGGTGCTAATGCAAACTCTGTTATTCAAAATAATAATCATAATCATTATCAACACCGAACGGCTTGACCTCCCCACACAGCATCAGCAGGTATAAACTAATGAATATATTCTATAGTTAGAAGATACAGCATCAGTAGGTGTAAACTAAAGACTATATTCTATAGTTAGAAGATACAGCATCAGTAGGTGTAAACTAAAGAATATATTCTATAGTTAGAAGATACAGCATCAGTAGGTGTAAACTAAAGAATATATTCTATAGTTAGAAGATACAGCATCAGTAGGTGTAAACTAAAGACTATATTCTATAGTTAGAAGATACAGCATCAGTAGGTGTAAACTAAAGAATATATTCTATAGTTAGAAGATACAGCATCAGTAGGTGTAAACTAAAGAATATATTCTATAGTTAGAAGATACAGCATCAGTAGGTGTAAACTAAAGAATATATTCTATAGTTAGAAGATACAGCATCAGTAGGTGTAAACGTATGAATATATCCTATAGTTAGAAGATACAGCATCAGTAGGTGTAAACGTATGAATACATATGCAATTCAATCCCGTACATCCAATCTGCTCTTCAGGACGTTCTTAGAGATTATTCTCAAGTCTTCAGACAGGGCGACAAGGTGAGAGTTTGTCAAACTGATTTAGGAAGTGAGAGCCAACATAATTATCACTCTAAAATTAATAAGTCACCCCCCCCCCCCCCCCGGAGGACCGTTGACTATAACCAAAAATACTCCAAAGTCTTCAATCAACCATTAACTTTTCTCCCAAAGAGGACGAGAACTCAAAGACGATATCATGACGTCATACCATTATGACGTCATGATGCTGTGACTCAGTGATATCACAGCATCCTGTTGTCGTGTCATCACTAATCATGACATCAGATCAAACATTGTGGTATGACTTCATTTGTCACATTAAACATTGTGACATCACAACATAATGACATCACGCCTTACAATAACAACACATTTGGGTCAGATGTCTCTTATGTCTTCTTCGGTGCAGTCTGGAGGTCTGACCCCTGACCTGCTCAAACACTGTAACAGCCCTGATGATAGGCTTCTCTTTGAGTATGAGTGTGAGACATAGACGAAGAGTGGAGGAGAGAGAGAGCAGTTGGTAATGAGATACAGTGTGTCGGATAAACATGGGATACAGAGGAGAGGCATATGATGACGGCCCCGATATGAACCAGAGCGTGAACCGGACAGACGAGGCATCCCTCCATCATGGATCTGTTTCCCAGTCAGCTGCAACTCATTTCACACTGCCTGAATCTGGAGCCTTCAGAGTAGCGGCCGCAATAATAAATGACTTTCAGAGTAAAAGCCCTTTCTAGGATGGACATGGTTTATATTCACCACCTGCAGACTGGGAGAGAGAGAGAGAGAGAGAGAGAGAGAGAGAGAGAGAGAGAGAGAGAGAGAGAGAGAGAGAGAGAGAGAGAGAGAGAGAGAGAGAGAGAGAGAGAGAGCGAGCGAGAGAGAGAGAGAGCGAGAGGGAGAGCGAGAGCGAGAGCGAGAGGAGGAGGTTGAGATGAAGAGCGAGAGGGCGAGAGAAGGAGAGGGAGAGAGAGAGACAGAAAGAAAGAAAAAGGGATAGGGAAAGAGAGGGGAAGAGACTTGAGATAGGTAAGACAAGGAGAAAGAGGGAGAGAATGACAACGAGAGAGCGATATCAAGTATTCGACGCTAACGCCATCAAGCCATGCGCCAAGCTAGCTTTACTTCCCCCATGCTACTTGTTTACACTTAGCATATCGAAAGGGAGAGAGAGGGAGTAGAGAGGGAGAGTGAGAGAGAGAGAGCAGGTGGTCAAACAAGGGTTGCTGGTTCAGTTTTCGTTGTTAAACGTTTAATTTGAGTCTAACCTTAACAGCTCCTAATGAGCTGCTCAGAGGGTGTGTGTGTGTGTGTGTGTGTGTGTGTGTGTGTGTGTGTGTGTGTGTGAATGAACCATTATGAAGTGCTTTGAGTAGCTGCAGCATTTAGGATGCACAATGTCAATGCTAATGAATGAAGAGGTTTTTAAATGCACACACTCACAGAACGCACACGTCATGATGATGGTGTGTGTGTGTGTATGTCTGTGTATCTGTCTTTACACCTTGGAAACAAAAGAACCACAGTGAAGGTTTTTCCTAATCAGGCGTGAGGTCCGAGGGTGGAGGACAGACCAGACTGACCCCTCAGCTCCACCGGAGCTGTCCAGCGTCCCGTCTTACGAGCGTCTCGTCTTACGAGCCTCTCACGAGCGTCTCGTCTTACGAGCCTCTCACGAGCGTCCAGTCTAACAAGCGTCTGACGAGTGTTGACTCAGCTTTTACATTCAGCTGGGAAACGCTGTGTCGTCATAATAATCAAGGTGCTCCGCCGGCCATGTTGCGGCCCGTCTGAAGCAACGAGTCGGTTGGAGGCAGGGCTCCTCACTCGCTCATCTCACCATTCTCCGGAACCACCCCGAAAGACTTCCCGAAATGGATTTTAAAAGTCTTTGTTTTTCTACACTGTCATTAGTTACAATTATTCAAGGGGACTTTTAAGTCAAACATAACACAAATGATTTGATTTTCAATGATCAACCTTTGTCTTTATATTCATCTGCAAAGATTAGAAGTCCACCACAAACGTAGACCGAGTTGGCAACAAAAGTGTTCTCCTTCTTCCAACCAAACACAACCCTGAAACCAGGCCTATGCAACGGCTGTGTGGGTGCACTGGGATAGAGAGAGCGAGAGAGAGAGACAGAGAGAGAGATAGACAGAGAGAGAGACGGAGAGAGAGAGATAGACAGAGAGAGAGACGGAGAGAGAGAGAGACAGAGAGAGAGACGGAGAGAGAGAGAGACAGAGAGAGAGATAGACAGAGAGAGAGACAGAGAGCGAGAGAGAGACAGAGAGAGCGAGAGAGAGACAGAGAGAGAGATAGACAGAGAGAGAGACAGAGAGAGAGAGAGACAGAGAGAGAGATAGACAGAGAGAGACAGAGAGCGAGAGAGAGACAGAGAGAGAGAGACAGAAAGAGAAAGTGAGAGGGAAAGTGGGAATGAGAGAGAGGGAGGGAGAGAGCAAGAGAGAGACAGAGAGAAAGAGAAAGTGAGAGGGAAAGTGGGAATGAGAGAGAGGGAGGGAGAGAGAGAGCGATAGGGGATAGAGAGAGAAAGAGAGAGGGAGAGAGAGAGGGGAGACTATTTAAAATGCTCTATCTTATTTTACTTTGTCTGGCTGGTCATGTAAATGTACGTTATACAATAAAGCCCTTTGAATTAAATTGCGAGGGAGAGAGATAACGAGAGAGTGACAAAGAGAGACAAGTCTCTCTCTCTAGTGAACTGTGATCCAGGGAGTCCGTCACTGTTGGAGCTTTTGCCCCGTTTCTCTCCGTCTTCCGTGGAAACCACTTGCATGCGTTTAGTACACCAGGGCTATGGGCGCATAGAAACAGTTTGTGTGTTACACACACAAAAACACACATATATATGTTGTTATGAACATGCAACATCATAAAGTCAAACATATAATTTATATTTTTTCTGGATTTGGAACTGCAAGAAAATGACCGTGATTTTGGCCTATTTATTAAATTATATACAATAAAATTACATCCCATTAAATGATATATTAAAATGATAGCCCAGAGACCCTAGCGCCATGCACTTTAATCAGACATATTGTCATTAGTATTCATATTATTTCATGTTCAATCAAATCCCTCTGAAAAGAGTCTCTCGTTTGTTCAGCTCTGATTCAGAATCCCAAAGCAGAGTTTCCTCCTGATCGTCCAATCCCATTCATGAGCCCCAGGATGGTTTGGTGAAGAGCTTCCATCCTCTCTAACTCTAACTTTTTCATCTTGAACCCCAGAGGCAACAAAAGACACAGAGAGGTTTTATGATGTTTATGAATATTTGTATTAAACATACTACCAGTACATACCACAGTATCTCTCGATAAAAAAACATGTGTAGGCCAACATAGTTTAAGGAGTCATTTTCGGACTCATTGAAACTGTATTTGTTTACGTTAAGACGTTGGGATTACCGTGGCAAAGGGAGGTCAATAGAACACGACTCCCAGGTTCTTGATTTCCTTTTAATGAAGAGAAAACGCTGCCAATATATAATACATACTGCATTCATCTCTCAAACACACACACACACACACACACAGACACACAAGCACACACATGCATGCATGCGCAGACAACACATACACATCAATGTTTAATCAAAATCAAAATTTAATTTTAATTCAGGATTTAACTCATGGATAGAAAGTTGAAGATAACAAAAATTATCAAAGGTCATCAAAAGTTATCAAAAGTTATAGTGTGTGAACTTTAACCTCTAGTGGTAGAGACAGATCACATCTGTTTTGTAGCTGTATATAAGATACAATGAGTACAAAAAGCTATATGTGTCGCTGTATAAGCTGTTTCTAGGTGTTAGCCTCTAGCTCCCATTTGAAGAGTATGGTATCAGGCACGCAGTAGTCTGCTGACCACTAACCTTTCCAGGATCCTTATTAGCATAGCCAGATGCTAGCTGAACCTATATCTGATGTCTGCTATGAAATATTCAGAGCTCTGAAGTGCTAACCAATTAGCCTAGCGGTAGGTGGCTAGCGGACCAGCTAGCAGACTGGCTAGCGAACAAGCTATCTGTCACTTCATCATTATGTGGATGTGCTAAAAGTGCCACCAATGAGTGTGTGCGTGTATTTGTGTGTATGTGTGTGTGTGCGTGCGCGCGTGCATGTGTGTGCATGTATGTGTGTGTTCTTCTATAACAGCATACACAGTAAGTGTCTGGTAAGTGTTGAAGGGTCCGGGAGACAGCGGCGCCTTTTAACAGCTTTTTAATGAGAGGAAGAGACTCTGAAAGGCTCGCTAGTGGCTCAGGTTAGCTACAGGGAGTTAGCGGATGGCTGGGGTTAAGTAGCGGGGAGTAAGCGGAGGGCTACAAGTTAACTAGTGTGAGTTAGCGGAGGCTAGGGGCTATCTAGCGGGGAGTTAGCGTAGGGCTGGAGGTTAGCTCACCACCAACACCCCCACTCCACATAGGGTTGCCAACTTTGTCACTATCAAATACGGGACAAAAGGGGGCGTCCTAGTGGTATGCCCCCTTTTGTTTGGTGCGTGGTGCCACGGTAGTGTGGATATGGTGTTTTATGAATATACAATGTATAGTCATATTCTATTTTTTTGTAGGTTTATCCATATTTGCACATACCTAACCGACTGAACAACTACTTACCTACAAATTACCCGAACCATTTTTGCAGGTATTGGTGAATTAAGGCTGTAAGTACAACTGCATGAGGGGGCCGGTGATTGGATGATAGGTGATCTCAGCCATGGCATGATCAGCATATCTACTGCTGTTGTATCAGATGTAGAATCTGTAAGAGTCTGGTGATCAGAGTAGAGTAGCAGAGAATATACAGGACAAGGGATGTCCTCTGGGACAAACCAATTTAGCCCAAAAAAGGGGATGTCCCGGCTAATACGGGACAGCTGGCAACTCTCACTCCACACCACCCTCCACATGAACCCATCACAGAGCAGGCAAAACATGTCAACATTGTCCTGGTAGGGACAGTAACATCATGTTCTGTCCCCTCCAACAGTAATTGTGTTGAGATGACAACAGAGCCACAGCATCTCGCTGTGTATCCACACAAACTAAAGGTCACAAGCTCCTGAACAGATCCAAGTCTCTGTTGCTTGATTCCATTAGTTTAGAACCTACTCCAGAGAGAGGTGGGCTCTGACCCCACCACACACCATCAATAGGGACTGGACCTCAGAGAGGAGGATAATAACACACATGCACACACGCACTTATGCAGGCCCACACTGGATGTAGCTTCACCCTGCATGGAGAGAGAGAGAGAGAGAGAGAGAGAGAGAGAGAGAGAGAGAGAGAGAGAGAGAGAGAGAGAGAGAGAGAGAGAGAGAATTCATTCATATCAATAGAGCGACATACGTGTTGTTGATGATCTGGAAGCGGTCTCCTTTTTTAAATGAGAGGTCGTCCGACGTCCGCGCCTCATAGTCGTACAGCGCCACGAAGAACGTCACACCCCCTACACACACACACTGATGTCAATCTGTTTTTATTTGTCCCTTTCTTCTTGTGTACTGGCCTCTCTCGCTCTCTCTCTTCTTGTGTACTGGCCTCTCTCTCTCTCTCTCTCTCTCTTCTTGTTTATTGTTCTCTTTTCTGTTGATTGAGGTACAGAACCATTCCATATTTCCATGTCTCATGTTGGTAAAAAGATCAATATAAAGTTCCTTTAAATGTTAAATATAAATATTCAGTCTAAATTCTCTTTTGTTTTCTGTGACAATGACCTAATGAAGTATGTTGATGAAGTATTACACATTACATCAGATGAGGTATTATCACATTACTACACACATAAACATTATGTACATCCTACATCACATAATGTATTATCACATTATGATACACATATACATTATGTGTGATGTACAACATCAAAATGAGTTGTGTATGATATAATAATATACATACAATATATATCTATATACATATGTATATACAATAGATAGGTGGAATCCTTTGTAGCGTCAGATCACAATAAATCAGGAGGATTTCAGTCCATTGTCCACAATGCCCACATTGTTTTTTATGCGAAAAAAGACAGAGTTTCCATGGCAACCAGACCATACAGAGAAGCAGTGGAGGCCACAAAAAGTTGTATAGCCTCTCCCCACTGTGCCGGCCATGATACTGACTAAGCCTTGTGTTAAAGAAGTGGTTCTGGTTGTAGTTGAGAGTTTTAGACCCCATTAAACTACCACACACACACACACACACACACAAACCCTGGGGAGGTCGTCTTGCGGAGGTCAGTGTGGATTTGTGTGGTAGTCCAGATGTGCTGACATTTTCTGTCAATATGATCGACTGCCCTGCTGTCCTCTGGTAACAACAGAAGGTTGTCTGCGCCTAAAGTACTTTCACTTTTACTCTTTCAAATATATATGCTGATATTTTACTGACAATATTCACTAAATCCTCACACGTTATTGTTTTGTGTTAGAGTAACATGGTCATTCTGTATTCTGAGATTAGCATGAGAAGGTGAAGGTATTCTATGCAAAAGAAAAACTCAATGATTATAAATACAAAAAACTAACAAACCTAAAACTAAATATAAAACGCAAGGTAAATAAGAACTCAATATTTACAATTTGCAGTTCCAAGATACTGTTAAACGACTACTGTACTACAAAATGTAAAACTTAAGATGTAGAAAATGGGAACTCTTTGAAGTTTACCTTTCAACTCGATGAAAGGATGATTATTTTGTCAAGCATTGGCAAATTTATTTGCGCTAGTGTCTTGTAAACATGCATGTGGCGTTGATTTGTGTTTGCGTGGTCAATAGTGTTAATAAAGATCCGTCGTATTCATTAAGACCTTCTCGTGGGTGGAGAAGATAGAGATGCTACACACACAATCAGTTACCGTAGCGACGGCGTGGACGCATTCTCGATAAACCCCACATCTATTCATCCATTCAGCCCATGTCCATTGATCCAACCTCTGTGGAATGCGGTGTATTATTGGATGTCTGCATTGAACATTATTCATCTTAACTGAACGCATTGTGAGAACCCAAACCACATGCACGCACACACACAACACAAACCACACACACAACACATACTTACACAACACAAACACAAACCACACAAACAACACCAACACAAACCACACACTTGAACCAGCCAGAACCTTTCGACCCGACAAATCTCTCACAGTAACGCTCTCTCCTAGATTGGAGATCATTATGATTCATCATTTTCTTTCTTGACTTCTGATTGAATTCATGTTGAGACGTCAGTGGAGAGCTGGGAGGCTGATAGATGAATTTAATATTAATATACAATTAATTTAATATTAATAGATAAATAGAATACATGATGAAACACATCAAACAGTGTCAACACTGGCAGCCGTTGCACACTAGACTCAAAGCCAAGCCTCGTGTTTTGAAGGAGTTGTTCTGACAGCACAGTTTTAATTCATACTTTGATCGTTTCCCCCCAAGGCTAAGGAAAGTACGTGTTATCTTTCTTATCTTCTGTATTCCTTCTCAAGGTTTCTTCCTCGATAATTAGGGGAGTTTTTCCTTGTTTTTTCCAGGGTAAGGTGATATTGTATCATGTGGGGCTTTGAGACTTTCATTTAAGGGCTATACTGATAAAGTTGACATTATTTGACTTGACATTTTGTCTTACCATCACTTATCTTATTTTATCTTCATTTATCAGTCTAATGTTGTGGTAAGGTAAGGGTAAGGGTTTACATAAAGGTTTAGGGTAAGGTTAAAGTGTTAAGGGGTTTGGCATTGGGGTAATGGGTAAAGGTAAGGGATCAGGGGTTAAGGTTAGCTCCTAAGCCCTGATTCTAACCTCAACCCTAACTGTCAGGGTTAAGGTCAGGGTTAGGGTTAGACTTGGTGTTATGGTTAAACATGTACAAGATGTATAGGTTTCACTGCAGCTCAAACTTGTTCACTTTTCAACAAACTTATTTGTACCTTTTTCCCTGACCTTTCTTCTTAAACTTATTAGAGCAGAAGATAATAAAATCTCTGTCCTCCGGAATCTCCTTCCCTCTAAATCAAAATATTCTTTGGAGGAAGGACGAGAAAATCACATTGTGAACAAAAGTTATTCAGTTACACATCGCAGGTTTAAGATAGCAAAGTAATCTGAGACCACATTCCTCTTGACAACACATATATCAATCAATCAATCAATCAATCAGTCTGTCTGTCTGTCTGTCTGTCTGTCTGTCTGTCTGTCTGTCTGTCTGTCTGTCTGTCTGTCTGTCTGTCTGTCTGTCTGTCTGTCTATCCATCCATCCATCCATCCATCCATCCATCCATCCATCCATCCATCCATCTATCCATCTATCTATCTATCTATCTGTCTATCTATCTCTTTATCTAGCTATCTCTTTATTTCTCTGTTTGTCTGTCTGTCCGCAGTCTACCTGTAGGCATCCTAGAGCAAGATGACCTCTAACCCCTACCCGCTCCTTAATAACATGGATCTGAATTCACTGTACGTCTCTTTGGATAAAGACATCTTCTAAATGCAAATAGTAATTATACATATATATATATATATATATATATATATATATATATATATATATATATATATATATATATATATATATTGTATAGAGTCCGGATCAGAACATGGGGATGTCTGGTCAGAACCAGCTCTTGAAGACTCACAGTTCCAGCCCATGTGTGTTGTTCTGATAGGTGTGTTGTTCTGATAGGTGTGTTGTTCTGAAGGTGTGTGTTGTTCTGATAGGTGTGTGTTGTTCTGATAGGTGTGTTGTTATGATAGGTGTGTTGTTCTGAAGGTGTGTGTTGTTCTGATAGGTGTGTTGTTCTGAAGGTGTGTTGTTATGATAGGTGTGTTGTTCTGAAGGTGTGTGTTGTTCTGATAGGTGTGATGTTCTGAAGGTGTGTTGTTCTGAAGGTGTGTGTTGTTCTGAAGGTGTGTTGTTCTGAAGGTGTGTTGTTCTGAAGGTGTGTGTTGTTCTGAAGGTGTGTTGTTCTGAAGGTGTATTGTTCTGAAGGTGTGTGTTGTTCTAAAAGTGTGAGTGGAGCAGAGAGGGGTCAGCGGACACACTCTTCTGAACTGAGCCGTCTTTGATCCCAGCTGTGGACAGTACCACCACCGGGTCTGCCGCTCCATCACCTGGAGCCAAGCTAATACACGGGACGAAGAGACGCAGGCTTCGGGGCTACGAACACGCTATGCTTCGGAGGACGACAAACGACCTTGTTCAGCTGGAGAACACACGCTACAGACTTCAGTCAATTCTCGAAGGGTCAATAAAAGTAATACTATAAATTCATTTATATAGCGCTTTTCAAGACAAGCTCTTTACATAAGACTGATGTGGTGGGATATGACAGCTCCCACACTACCAGTGTGTAGCACCCATTTGGCTGATGCACGCCAGCCAGCATGCATCAAAACGCTCACTGCTTATCCTTTCACAAAACCTGATGAGAATACAAGCTGGGCTTCCCATCCCTGCTAATCCATGAGAAGATATTCCACACACCGGTTACACACTCCTAGAGAAAAGGAAGGAGAGCGTCTGGGAGAAACAGAGGAGGTTCTGGTAAATTAATTTCTCATTCTGGAAACATCATGTTGCAGGCCCTTGAATTAACAAGGTTGATGTTATGCTGTTTTACTGATGTCATCTCCCCGTCTCCTCCCCTTTTCTGCTCTCCTCTCTGCTCCTCCTCTCCCCCCCTCTCCCCTACTCCACTCTCCTTCTCCTCTCCCCTATTCTCTCCTCACTCTCCTCTCCTCCCTTTTCCCTCCTCCCTCTCCCCTTCTTATTGTTTCCTCCTCTTTTCTTCTCTTCTCTTTGCTCTTCCCTGTCCTCTCCTTCTCCCCTCCTCATTCCTTCACCCCTCCTCTCCTCTCCTCCCTTCTCCTCACCTCCCTCTCTCCTCTCCACCCCTCTCCTTCTCCTCCCTCTCCCCTTCTCTCATCCTCTCCTCCCTCTGCCCCCTCCCCTCCTCTTCATTTTGATAACCAGTAAGAATCAGACAGAAGTGACTCATCCTAAACATTCTCCTATTCGCGTTTTGTTGGAATTGTGCAAAAAGTACAGATCACAGTGGAACATATCTTTTGATATTTTTAAGCACTATTTTTCACTGTGGGACAACCGAAGCTGAAAGAGAAGGTAAAGTTTCCTGGAACATCGTTGAATCATTCAGCAAATACAGGGAAGAGATTTGGTCGTTTTGGCGCAATTTTGTCCCACTTTGTGAACACATGCAGCCAGTGTCACTAGCTGGGTTAAAGGTGAGGCAGGTATGAGCCCAGCTGATGATCAGAACAGAATGGCTGGCAGGAAGGCACCGATAGGATATACTGATGATATTAAATAGCAGGCATTTACGCTGCCTGTTATAACTTTCAGTACAACCTCTATATTCTTAGTTAGCCGTTGACCTGTTACCCTCAGGAATTAATCGGAAAATATTCAATATTATGACATGCAATTTTCATACACGAACAAATAACACAACAAATACATTTATAAATACATTAATTAATGCATTTATTTACAGCCGCCTCATTGGCCATCTGTAAGAAAGAGGTGGGGCTTTAGGGAACCACCGGCCAATCGGCTGCTGGGATAAACTGCTGCTTGCTGTCCCAGCTTGTTAGCTTAGAATTAACGCCCAGCGAGAGGCATGTTACCAGGACCCCAGCGGCCATGTGCTAAATGCCAACTGGCAATTAGCCTGATGTAGAGGTCACCACTGGATCCCCGACCGCCAGGCACAGCCACCAATCAGAGAGCTCCATCGCTGCCAGGCTTTTCCCAGGGTTTCAACCAAGTGTGGCTAAGCAGCTTCTAGTTGTATCTACTACAACTTATCTGGAACCAACTTCCAAACCAACTTCCAAATAAAAATCTTGTTTTATTATAACTTCAGTTGTTAGTATTTTATAGTATTTCAAGTATTTCTGCAACAATACACCACAACAAACACCTTGTATGTGAAAGATAATATAGCAATACAACTTGACGTTAGGGATTGAACCCAGAACCTTTCTGCTAGGAGTCAAACTGCCTAGCCACTGGAAACTGACCGTCAACTCGTGTCATTGCCGCAAACACAGACATTCACATCTACATATACTGTGAACAAACTAGATCTTCTGTATTTATTAATAGCAGATGCCACATAAAAGGATTCCCGCCATACTATGTTAACTTGAAAACATTTATATTTTAAGTAACTACATGACACACGTACTGGACTGTAGACTGAAATGAACTAGAAATGAGGGCTTCTGCCCAGCAACATTATTACTGCCTCAGCTGTTATTCTATGGTGGAGGAGAGGTAATTGAGTGTCCAATCAGAGAGTGACAGTTGGAATGAAATGTGGAGCATGTGTCTGCTCCTCAGACTTAATGAATGAACATGAGCAACATACACGCGCACGCCCGCACACAAACGCAGGAACACAACACACACACACACACACGCACACACACAACACACACGCACACAGACACAACACACACAAGCACACACAAGCATGTACGCAAAACACTTACGCGCGGAACACACAGACAAACACACAACACACACACACACACAGACCCACACAACTCAAACACACACACACACACACGCACACACACGTCTACACATGCACGCACGCACGCACGCACGCACGCACACACACACACACACTCTCAGACACTCAAACAAACACACACACACACACTGTCAGTCCCCCCGACACACACACACACACACACACACACACACACACACACACAAACACTCACACACACACACACACTCAAATTCAAACGAACACATACACACATCAGCAGTATGACAGCTGTCTCAGATCCATCAGGCATTGCCGGGCCTTACGCTGGACCGAACACGTCGCAGTAGAAGCCACAGTGAGTCGACGGGTTGAGCAGACAGACACTCGCAACAATAGTTGCGAGTTCACACAGACACTGAGTGTAGAAACACACACTGGCAGGGAGAGGAGCGCACGTGACCTCTTGCACGGAGACAAGACCTCTGGAATGGGTGGAGCACTGAAGCACTACTGAGGAGAGGAGAGGAGAGGAGAGGAGAGGAGAGGAGAGGAGAGGAGAGGAGGAGAGGAGAGGAGAGGAGAGTAAAATAAGATTGAGGGATTATTAATCCTGGATAGGAAACTATAGATAGGGTAGAGTAGAGTACGTTAATAATAGAGTAGAATATAATATAATATAGTAAAGAAGAGTTATAGTACAGTATGGTAATAGTAGAGTAGAATAGAGTGGAATTAGTAGAGTAGGATCATTTGTAGAGTGGAAAAGAGTAGAATATAACAGAAGAGTAAAATAGAGTAGAGTTTGAGTGGAGTAATAGTATAGTAGAGTAGTTTATGAGTGGTTAAGGATCTTCATTGTCTAGGTCTGTAATAAAACTTTTACTCATTAACATAATAGACATATCACCGTGGCAACCCTCACTTAATCACGCCACCATTTACTAACAAAATCTACGTCCACTTTATTTATTAACATTACCCCTAACACACTATATTTAATATTGGCATCTTATGAGTTCCATACATCAAGCAAGTTTATCACTTGTTAAATTAAAATGTATATGTTAGAATAAGCATCAGATCACTACGAAGGCACTGATCCAATCAGTAATCAATTAATCAATGGAATAATAAATGGCCTAAACACTAGCACTTGAGCTTGCTTGAGCACCAAATTGTTCCGTTTTTAAAGTCCACTTCATTTTAATTCATACAAATATGTATAAAATATATATGTCATATTTGTTGTGGTCTGACTGTGGCTACACTAGGACACAGGGGACTCTTATTGTGTAAACCCTGCCAAAAATGTTTTATATTGAATGCAATATTTGTGACAAGGAGAAACACCCTGAAAAGGACAGGAGCGTTCTTGTCACTAAATCACCCCTGACACTTTTATTCAAAGCGTGTGCAAAGTTTGTGAGGTGTGTTTGAGGAAGGGACACGGCCATTAGACAGTGAAGGACTGAAGTCTGAGACTAGCTGCGTGGTTTCAACACAAAAACAAACCTCTTGGGATAGATAAGATAAGATGTTCTATATCCATCCAGATGGGAAACTTGGGTGTCACATCAGAAAGTACGGGACAGTAACAATTAAAAAGAGATAAGAGTGGACAGGAAACAGTTTGTGAAGTAATGGCTAATCAACCTCACATCTGGTGGGTAAATAGGAGGCCTTTTAGCATTACTAAGTAACTCAAGTCAACGGCTACTAAGTCAAAACTATTCACTAAATGATAGTGGATCCAATGGATAAAACATGAATGAGTCCAAACTAGTGTATATGTCGTTCGACAAAGTCTCTGCTTGCATTAACAGGTGAGAGGGAGAGAGAGAGAGTGAGTGAGAGTGAGAGAGAATGAGAGAAAGGTAGAGCAGTAGAGAGAGAGGTAGTGAGGTAGAGAGGAAAAGAAAGCAAGAGAGAGACAGAGAGAAAGAGAGAGAGAGAGAGACAGAGAAAGAGAGAGAGAGAGAGAGAGAGCGAGAGAGAGAGAGAGAGAGAGAGAGCGAGAGAGAGAGAGAGAGTGAGTGAGAGAGAGTGAGTGAGAGAGTGAGAGAGAAGGTGAGTTTGGTATCCCTCCTAGTTATCTTGCTGCAATGGCTAAGGAGCTGTGATCTGTCCGGCAGTAGATATTAAACAGCGAGAAGCTAAGTAGCTGTGGACCAGAGTACATTACTGAGAGAGCTCAGCAATTACAGATCAAAGTGCAGAGGGAAGTCTCATTGGACAGCATAACATCTCTGCAGATAACAGCTCCTTAATGAGCTGCTCCTCAACCTTACAGAGGAGAGCGGAGAGGAGAGAGTGGGAGGAGAGGAGAGAAGAGGAGGAGAGAGGAAAGGAGAGGAGAGACTGGGAGGAAAGGGGATGAGGGGAGAGGAGAAAGAGTGTGGGCGGAGAGGAGAGCAGAGGAGAAGAGAGAATCATCAGGGTAGAGTACCCTTCTTAATTAACAATTACACTTAGAAAGTAGGTTGTGATTCGGCCCATTTTTACACCTACATTATTTAGGTATACTCCTAATGAGGTTCATTCAGTGTTAAAGAGTGGCCCAGCTGGCTGTGGGGCGACAGTAGAACATGTCTGGTGATATTATTAATTATACCTGCGCTGTGCGGGTTATGATATATCACCTCAGGGAAGACATCTTCTGTCTCATAAATAAATGGTTTCAGAATCAAATGTCAAGTTCAGCCACACAAATTTCCTTTTTAATTTGGCTAAGGTGTGCTGACAGCTAACCTTTCAGAACAAACTGTTTGTTAACACGGTGAACTAAGTGCCTAGAGGACATGGAGGAGGAAAATGCGTATAAATAAATACAAATATTGACCTTGTAGATTTTGTTTTGTTGTTCCAATCCTGATTTCAATCCCCACTGGGGGTTATACTTATATTACACATAAGGTCACAGGAAATCACAGATGTTAAAGCTATAGATTTTAGACACATTTTGATTAAGATAACATTCAAACTTTGAGATGTCTCATAAAGGTCTCATCACTTTGTGAACTACTGCTAATCACTTAATGGACTACTGCTGACCATTTAGCAAACTACTACAAATCACTTAGTGAACTACGACTAATACCTTAGTGTGATGCGATGTGCAAAGTTTACTTGGACAGAAAACATATGTCACCATAGGCTTATGTGAAACCAAATTGGAAATAAAGTTTTTCCACTAAACAGTGAAGAAGTGTGGCTCCTTTCGTTCCATTCTGGTTTCATGGTCGTCGTACCGTCGTTGACCAATCAGAGGAGAGGGTATTTTAGGAGTCAGCAGTGACGATGTGACTGAGATGAAGTGCTAGGAGCCCAAGATAGCGGCTCTATTGTACTGAATGAATTCATTAAAGATACACAGGAGACAAGCCAGAGGGAAGACCAATGATCCAAAAAGCTTGTGACACCGGAAGTGATGTAATGGTGCACATGGAATTTCAGTGAGGAGTAAGGTGATGGACTTCCAGATCAATACATTGTAATTAGTGAAGGATGGGCCATCGATCCGCCCAGTCTCCCAGTGGTCCTGTTGGTAATAAATATTCCCTGATGTTTAGAGAGACCCGTTCGATTAATTAAATAATGATGAAATAATGATGAAAGATGAATTTTTTTAATTTGAAATAAAGTGTCATACTAATGTTAGGTAACTCAGTGAAACACTCAAATGACTTCACAGGAGGTTTAATGGCGAGAAAATTGTTGAAAGTAATAAAAGTTATTTTAACTTAACCACAATAATGTTGTCATATGTGGTCAAACCATGTGTGACAGGAAATACAATTCTCTCGTCTAGCATTTAGAAATGTGATTCTGGGTGAGTCATATCTAATGAAGTTTCCAATTAATCAACTGAACAGGACGATAGCTCTGTGAACAGAACAGACCACCTTCGATCTCTGTCTGAGATGGTTAGGTTTAGGTGTTAGGTTAGAGATGGTTAACTTTAGGTATTAGGTTAGAGATGGTTAGATGAGGTAATAGGTTAGATGTGGATACGTTTAGGTATTAGTTAGAGATTGGTTAGTTTAGGTATTAGGTTAGAGAAGGTTTAGTTAAGGTATTAGGTAAGAGTTGCTTAGTTAAGATAGGAGAGGATCCCATGGTTCTGCATGCAGGTGTGTGTATTTGTCTGTGTTCTGTCTAATGATGATCAAGTCTGTGGGTCATAGGGTCACGGGTCATGGTGGGGTCACGGGCCAGGTGTGTAATGAGTAGCACATCCAGGTACATGATCCCCTATCCTGACCTCTGGCGGCCATGACAACTGCCTTAGAGGTCGGCTAATTGGGCCTCACTTGGAGAGAGAGAGAGAGAGAGAGAGAGAGAGAGAGATAGGGGAAGAGAGAAAGAGATGGTGAAGGACAGTGAGAAAGAGAGGGAGAGAGAGCGATGGATATTTTATTTGACTTTGCGCTTTGGCAATCTAAATGCATGTTTTCCATGCCAATAAAGCCCTTTGAATCTTGATATAGAGAGGGAGAAGAGAGAGTGAAAAAGACAGAGAGAAAAATAGAGAGGGAGATAGACAAATGGGATATGAGTGTAATGGAGATGTGGGGGAGAGAGTGGTTGATTGTGTGTACTGTGAGAATAGAGACTGGAGAAGGAGACCGCTGGTTTGATACCTGATGATGTCACAGTGCCTTACTGTGTGTCTGCTCAAAAATAGATTTATAAAAAAGATTAATTTAGATTGATTCAGATTACAGTCAGATGTGAGATGAAATCAGATTACAGTGAGACATTCCAACATCTAAGGTGCAGAAACCCCACAACACACACACACACACACACACACCTTGAAGCTAAATCCAACCAGTACCGGTCTAGATGGAGACCAGTACTGGTCTAGATGGAAACCAGTACCAGTCTAGAAGGAGACCAGTACCTGTCTAGATAGAGAACATTACTGGGCTAGTTGGAGACCAGTACCTATCTAGATAGAAACCATTACCAGTCTAGAAGGAGACCAGTACCTGTCTTGATGGAGACCAGCACCCGTCTAGATGGAGACCAGTACCTGTCTAGATGGAGACCAGTACCCATCTAGATGGAGACCAGTACCTGTCTAGATGGAGGCGGGAGGCCACACAGGCAGAGACACATGTATATGTGTGTTTGTGCTTATTGCAGTCTGTGTGTGTGTATGTGTTCACTGCAATCTATGTGTGTGTGTGTGTGTGTGTTTGTTTACCACAGTGTGTGTGTGTGTGTTGATATTACTTTATGAGTGTGTGTGTGACGTCAGAGAAAATCTGCTCTCCCAAGACCCAAGACCAGAATCGTTTACCCTGACACCCCCTGGGGTCTGGTTGCCTGGCAACGCCGCCTGATGGACTTAGCAGGGTTAAGAGAGGGTATGAAGGAATCCAATCGCTGTCATTGATCAGGGATCACCTCCTTTCTGCAAGCGCTCTCCAGAGACCCCGCCCACATTCACACTAGCCCCACCCATATCTCACACTAGCATTGCCTGTGTGAAACACAGGCCCCGCCCTCATGACACACAAGCCCCGCCTACTTAAGACACTTGTTTCGCCCACATCAAACAAGGTTTGTTCTGCTGTTCTGTCCACTGTTCCGGTCTGTCCCTGCAGGGGTCCTTCCTGGGTGATCCCGCCCACCTCTTCTGACTCATGCTGTTCCACAGGGGGTGAAGTGTATGTGTGTGTGTGTGTGTGTGTGTGCGGCCAACTGGTCAGTATTTTCACACTTGACTCATCGAAGAGAACCAGATCCAAGCCCACTTTTAGCACTGTAGCTCAAGGCTTAGTATGGTCTACCTGGCGCTGTAGCCCGAAGCGTATCATCCGCCTATTACTTAGCGTCCACCTGACCTACCACTTGGGATGTGATACATTCTGAAAATTCATACAGAGACATAAAACCGATCAACAGACTTATTTCACCAGAGGAGGCGGGTTCAGCATGGTGTACTCTCCCCCTATCAGCTGTCAGAATGAAGAAACAACATCCGACCGTCTGTCGATCCCGGTCACCGATGGAGCCTTAGTCGGGCCTCTAGTTGACCCGCTGAGGCGAGATGTGGACAGTTTGAGTAGCCATGGGGGAATTTACATTTAACAGTCTAAACTGTGGATGTTTCCTGACGTTTCCTGCTCCTTGTGGATTAGGTAAAGATGTATAAGTAAGTGTTGTTGTTTTGACTTGTCTTTCTGGATTGTTAAAAGATACTTCATCCTTCCACCTGCCTTAATCAGGCCAACCATTTTAAAACGTTTCAAACTACATTGATACTCAGCCACTTAAGGAGCTGTTGTGGAATAGTTTAGCCTTCATCATAAAACCAGATAACAAGTTTCATCACACGACCGTAACCACGCAGCCCCAGGCGCATGGACACAACGAGGTTCTTAAAGATGACTTGGTAATTAAAATGAGCCTCTACTTTTAATTCATTAACATACATTCATTAATTTCCCTTCTCCTATAAATTAAAAGAAAACACTCCCACGACTCATCTTCCTGGCGTCGGCAGGGAGGGTGCGTCGGCGTGCGCAGAATGCTCCTCCAGACAGAGGATTGGCCGAGGTTCTCCTAGCGCGTGGCATTAATAAAGAAACAGACGGCCTCTGTGGGACTTCATCGTTGGTGGGTAAGAACATGCCAGGCCCCCTCTTTTAACTTTCGCATCCAAAACACGCATCTCGCCTTCAAGATGAATCTCTCAGGGAGATCTCTAGCTCAACATATATGATGATATCCACCAGTATTAGGATATGTGAGGCAGGATAGTCTAGTGGTTAGGGTTTGATTCCCAGACAAAGGGTTCTGGGTTCGACCTCAATGTCCACAGTCTATCTGTAGGCATCTAGAGCAAGATGACCCCTAACCCCTACCTTCTCCTCAATGACCCGTCTCTGTACTGTCTAACCCCTACCTGGTCCTTACTGACCTGTCTCTGTACTGTCTAACCCCTACCTGCTCCTTACCAACCTGTCTCTGTACTGTCTAACCCCTACCTCCACCTTCATGACCTGTCTCTGTACTGTCTAACCCCTATCTGCTCCTTACCAACCTGTCTCTGTACTGTCTAACCTCTACCTGCTCCTTCATGACCTGTCTCTGTACTGTCTAACCTCTACCTGCTCCTTAATGACCTGTCTCTGTACTGTCCAACCCCTAACTGCTCCTTAATGACGTGTCTCTGTAATGTCTAACCCCTACACATGTTGCAGTCTGTGTGTGTGTGTGTGTGTGTTCATTGCAATCTTAATGACCTGTCTTTGTACTGTCTAACCCCAACCTGGTCCTTAATGACATGTATCTATAATATAATAATAATAATAACTTATAATAATATCTCACCAAGTGTTTATAAATGTGATCCCAGAGACGTAAACCCACTCTGTCACATCCTGGACCTCCCTCAGCTCCTCTCTCTCGTGTGATGGACTGGCTGCTCATTTTATGATGTAGAACAGATCTCTCTCTCCCTCTCTCTCTCCCCCACGCTCTCTATTTGACACCTTGTTATTGGTTGGCTGACGGATGCATCTCCCTGACAGAAAGACACCCTGACAGACAGTCCCCCTGAGGTCTACTGAGGATAATTCAATATGGAAGAAGCACACAGCTCTATCTCTGACACAGTGTTTCGCAACCTGTAGGTCTGGACCACACTGGGTCACCTGATATCCATATAAGGGTCACAAATCAACAACAACTACTACTACTACTTCTACATCTACTACTACTACTACTACTACTAAAGTCTGACATAATGGAAGTGCAAATAGCTGAAGATTGCAGTTAAGTACCGTAGTATTACTTATCAGTACTCTCAAATATTTTCCACCCTGGTCTAAAATGTGGCAGATCGAGTTGAACTTCATTTCCTGTTTCCTGTCGCCCGCCATGGACTTTATTACTCAATAATCTGACGTGCAAACAAACAGCCATCTGGGGACCAGAGCTCAACTGGAAGAGAGTTTGTTTGATGAAGGTAAGGGGAGAGAGAGGGAGAGAAGAGAGAGAGAGAAATTGACAGAAAGAGAGTAGTCAGAAAAAGAGGGAGATAGAAAGAGAGGGAGACAGAAAGGGAGGGAGAGACAGAAAGATGGAGAGAAAGAGACAGATAGTGAAATTAAGTGACAAAGAAGGAGGGAAAGAAAAACCAGGGAAAAAAAGAAGAGTGAAACAGAAATATGAAGAGAAAGAGACAGGAAATAGACAGAAAGTTGGAGAGGGACAGATAAAGAAAGAGAATAAGTGAGGCAATAAATATATGTATTCAAACATTTAAATCCCAGAGAACTCACAAAAGTATACAAGTACAAAGTATATGACCTTTGACCCTGTTACAGCAGAACAGCTTGTGCCGGTCCCAGTCCATTTTTCAAATAAGTGGGGATATTCAGCGAGCTACAATGTGTACCCAGCAGAAGTCTGCATTATCCCTAGAACGTGTCGTCAGAATAATATCTAGGTCTGATGATATGTGGCTACATGGAAGTTGGAAAAATCTGTTTTTATTACTATATTTTACATATTGAACAGATTCACAACGAAGCTATGTAGATGTAAAGAAAACAAATGTAGCTATGCATCATCTTCTCTTGTGCAAAATAACAAGACCAAGCAGTCACATTCTGATTAGTATTCTAATAATTTCCAGGCCATCCCACTCTAGTCTGACTTTATGTAAAAATATACTGCATGGTGGTATGTAATATGAGGCAGTGGTCTTTATTCATGAATAAATCCTGAGGTAAAACAACACACACTGAACCTTGAATTAAGAGCAGGTCATCGAATTAATAAGAGAGTTAACGAGAACTAACGAGGGACAGGTGAGAAAGGTTTGCTAGAGAGGGACAGCTGAGAGGTTAGCGATCGAGGGACAGGGGAGTGAGGTTAGCTAATGCCTCATTAGCTCTCCCACAGGTGGGAGAGCTTAACAAGCAGGGACGTATATCTCTGGAATTAAGTTGTAGATGATGAAACATAATTTTCATCCTCTGGTATCGGGGCTAGGTATGACTTGGAGAGTGGTAAAGGATCAACACGTGGTTTATTCAGATACAAGGTAAACGGACATGCACTCTGGAGGTTGTTCATGAAGCATTTGCAGAATCCAGATACAATTTCATCTATATTGGCATGGGCGGAATGGTAAATAAGCCACTCCTAGTGGGTCTGATTTACCCAGGTAAATCTTCAGTCTGTATTGGCATGGGCGGAATGGTAAAGAAGCCACGCCTATAGGGTCTGACTTATTTCAGACCCATACAACTTTATATGGTGTTGTGTTGACCACTCTGTGTAGAAGCAGAAACTAGTCAGAACTGGTGTGAGCACTACAGATATGTGGTCCTAATGTTAGCTTTAATATTGTGTGGTCTAATAAGGCAGAAAACAAATTAATTTACATCATCGACTTAGACGGGACACTAACACAGATCACTGTACTTCTGTGTGATTTAGTCAAGTACTTCTTCCCCCTTCTCTTTTTCCTCTTATGCTTCTGTAGCCACCTCTCTCCTCCTCCTTTCTCCCCTCCTCCTCTCCTTTCCTCTGGGTGGGACTTGTGACTCTCTACTCCTCCTTTCCTCTGGGAGGGAGGTATGCCTCTCTACTCCTCCTCTCCTCTGGGAGGGAGGTATGACTCACTACCAGAGTAGCGAGTCAACTTGTTGTTGACTAAACTATTTACAGCAGCATTTTACCTACACTAAAATTAACTACAAACACCTGCCTTACCTCTTCCTATTCATTCTAATCACTTTATAAATCCACCGAAAACAAAACAAATGGACAACCGTGATCTGGCTCTGCATAATCTGACCCAAGGATTGAGTTTATCAGTCCTAATCTGGTGCTCTGACAGTCTGATGCTAATCTGACATTAAATCCTATTGTTGATTCTGATTATCTGATTTTAATCTGATGATCAGATTCTAATCGAACATTCTAATGAATACCCAAAATTTTAGTGCCCATAAGAAAGGCAGTATAGACAGTTTGGGGATGCAGACCCAACCTGGTGAAAAGAAAAGTACAGATGAGACCAAATTTATCAAATCAAATGTGTTCTAATCAAGAATAATGCTTCCTCTTTTCCAGTTGTATCTGAGAGGGATGGGGGTCACGGGTGAGGGGTGAGGAAGGGGGAGACAGGCGCCTAGAGAACAGACACCTAATGACCACGGTGACATAGTGCAGTGGATTGGCTGCACTATGCACTGATCATAAATTAAGAATAAAGACCAGGTTTATTCAGAGCGAGATGGTGGAGGGAGAAAGAGGTGAGGGAGAGAGCGAGAAGAGGGTGAGAATTGGAGGTAGGGGAGATGAAGGGGGATGGAGAGTGGCGGAGAGAGAGAAAACAACTGTAGTGACAATGACTGCAATGTTTAAAGAATTACGGAGTATAAATTTCCCCTTGGTTTTGACCACCATTAATTCGCTTCAGTAGTTTTCCATTGCTATTGGAAAACGTATACAAGGACACTTCCACCTCCCAAACAAACACGTCTTCACCAACACAGCCAGCCCTTAATAGTCAGAGCCCACAATCGATGTGATTTTCTGTTATCCAGAAACTAGCCATTCATTTATGAATGTGCATTTATGATGGATCATTTATTCTCAAAACAGGACTATAGCAACAATAGCAACCATTAGATCCATTAGTGGATGAATTACATGTGTTGCAACATTTGGACAAAGTTAAGGATAAACGGCAGTGAGTCATGTTTTCTGTGGGGACAGACTTAGTTTGTTGTACTTTGAATAGGCACACTGGAAAATGTACACTTAACAAATGCAATGAATGTTGTGTTAGGTGTACATTTCCAAGAGGTCTATAAGCCGGATTTAAAATGAAGACATT
This sequence comes from Lota lota, assembly GCA_026745465.1. Lineage (NCBI taxonomy): Eukaryota > Metazoa > Chordata > Actinopteri > Gadiformes > Lotidae > Lota > Lota lota. The sequence goes on from JACYXH010000781.1 coordinate 1,287,972, forward strand.
AAAACATGTGAATTCAGGAGAAAGGCATCAGTCTAATCAATGAAGTAAATGCTTTACGTTTTGTTTTAGAGTTGGCCATTTTGATCAGCAATTATCCGAAAAGTATTGCTATGCTGGCATACAGCTAATCAGACTTTGAACTCCAAATGTAGAACCACATTTTCAATCTTCGCACAGGAATTCACTCAATCTAGTCCGTTTGGATTTGGGATTAGATACATTTTGTTTGGGTTGAATTAAAATAGGGAAAAGCAGATTATCTCCAAGTGACAGTAGAAGAAAGTAGCATGATTAATTTGCATTATAATGCATTCAGGCGTATTGAAAATCAGGAGTTGTTGCAGATCTGAAATAATCAAGTACAAACCAATGACGCACATTTTAATAAAAAAAAATGGTTTACTTCTCTATTGCCAAAGTCACAAAACACGTCTTCCAATAAACAGCTTAAAATAGATATCATCAAACGTCCAAAAATGCAACTCTCAGGGGGGAGGGCCGATATATCAGATGATAAAACAGGAACTTAAAATCTAAATTCAAACCTCGATCCATGTTCCACAGAAATTCACTTTCATCTCGGCTATGTATCTGATTAGGAAAACATACGTTAAGAAAATAACACGTACGCTCCCAAATGAAGAGCAGGGCTACGGATCAAAGGGGCGACCTGTGAACACCATTGCCATTACGGGGGAAGGGGGAGGGGTCTGCTGATAAGGAGGAGGGGCCTGTGGTGACAGTGCATTGGCGAGGTTGAATCTGTGCATGGTCACATCTTTCCGCCAAAGGAAGCGTCTGCGGGGTCGTTGGCGGAGGTCAGGTGGTAGTACGCAGCATGCTGGAACTTGATGACCTCGTTGCCCCAGCTGGTCCAGCCCGGCTGGAGGCCCCTGGCAAACAGCTCCAGACACAGGGCCCTGGGGCCCCACATAGGGCCTCAATACCTCTAATACACAGAGGTAGAGATAGACAGAAACCGAGAGAGAGAGAGAGAGGGAGGAAGAGAAAGAGTGAGACAGAGATTGAGAGATAGAGAGCGAGGTAGTGCGAGCGAGACAGAGTGAGGTAGCGAGAGCAAGACAGACAGAGAGAGGTGGGGCAGTCAGAGAAACAAAAAGAGGTAGAGAAAAAGATGAGACAAGAAAAAGTGAATCACCAGAAGGCTATCAGGTGGGAGAAATTTGCCTCTTGTTGTAGAACAGAAAGTGCTGTAATAAGCCTAATGGTCTTAGCCTACCATCTTACTTCCTAGGTTCTTAGGTACCTTGCTGTAGCATGTGATTGATTAATTGAATCAATAATCCAATAATCCTTAGGCTGTGCACAAGGTCATCCCAGGATGTGCTCACCGAACATACCTCTCCCTGCTCCCACGCACCTCTGCCAGCTCACTCGCACACCTTCCCGTGCACGCCTACATGCCCTCACATAACAAGCAGCCAACAGCATGACCGATGACAGCCTTTTGCCCTTCCCCATCTCTCTCTCCCCCTCTGTCTCTCTCCTCCACATCTTTCAGAAGTTCCACTTGTCCCAGAGCTGAAGATCTTTCTTCTCTTATGTCAGACCACAGCTCCATTCTGTATTGAGGCTGTGGATCTCACACAAATTCTGAGTAAAGAGAAGGTTGTTATCTATCACACTCAATTAACTGCAATGGAGACCAAATTTCAAATAAACTATTTCTCAAATGACCATGAATTTATAGACGACTGGAAAAGGTCAGTACAGTACATATGTAATGTATACATGCGCATCCTTGCGGAGAACACCTGTGGCTCAGGTGTTAAGGGAAGCATTGATAATTAAACATTATTATAATTCTAAGGGAGCTTAACATTCCATCATTTACATTCAAAGCATAACTGCTGTGTCGTTGTATGAGACCATCTGGCTGGGGGCGAGCGGGGGGGGGGGGGGGGGGGGGGATCACTGTTCTGCACAGTGATGTCACTCATGGGGAGGAGCCTAGGGTCACCTGGGGGCCACAGCTAGAGCCAGCGGACACCTTCAACATGTAAATGGGAGCAGCACAATCTCCATGGCAGCTCATGTATAGTGTTACGTTTATACCTGTGGCTTCACCGACCATCCATTGTGTCGATTAGAATGCATTTGTGGTCATAATTTCCTCGATGTTAGTTTCATTTGAAAAAACATAATACACTCTGCGGTTAAACTGCATGGCTGTGGTATATCGCTCCTACTGGGTACATGACTGTATCCACCATGTGCACTACAAGGTAAGCACAAGTATTGCACATTTCAGTGTGGTAGTGATGAAACCCAGCCCTCTATGTGGAGGATATTCATCACAGTCCTGAAGCTAGATCATGAGCCACAGATAGCTGATCAGAGCCCAACATGCGTACACACAACACTCTAAAAGACATGTTAACATTTCACACCGTTGCATAATAATACTGCAGGGGGGGGGGGGGGAAAGAGAGAGAGAGAGAGAGAGAGAGAGAGAGAGAGAGAGAGAGAGAGAGAGAGAGAGAGAGAGAGAATTTTGAATTTAAAAAGCCCTTTATTAAATCAAATACAGGACTTCAAAACCATATAAATCAAAACCTTCCACAAAGAAAACAGCTAAATAATAATAACAATTATTATTATCATTATTACTATTTTTTATTATTAATATATACATACACACTATGTACATATACACACATACATATATATACACCCTTTTTTTAATTTGTTGTGCACAACACTCCTCCCTGGGTCCATAAGAGGCTAAATGCATCCAACTTACCAACCAGTCGGTAATACGCATGCTCCACCCTTAACCGAGCTGCCACTAGTCCTTTAAGGACATGAACCGGATCTACAGATCCACTGCATCTTATTTTTCCTTGTTAGCCAAAAGGCCATTTGAGCTGTTCCTGAAATATAGTTAATTATTGTGTGAACAAGCTTTTTTGGGCCAAAAACAATTCATGATAAACACCATAACACACTGAATAAACCAACTAGCCTATTGCACTCAACAAATAAATGTGCCACCCATTCAGCCTGTGCACAAAAAAACACAGCCCTCCCCAATGCTAGGATCCAGGTGTGCAAAGTGTCTGTTCGTAGCTATTAACCCATGCACTATCCTCCACTGGAGGTCGCCTGTCCGTTTTTCGTACTGGGACCGCCAGCAGCCTTTCGGAGAAGATTCTGAACCAAATATCCCTAGCCACCTCAACAACTTAATCCCCGCCAGAGACTGTAAGTGCGTGACCTTTACACATACATGATAGACCTCCTTCTTCCCAAGGTTTTTAAAATCTCCCAGCCGTGGGGTTTCAAAAGAGAGAAGGTGGTTCTCTCCCTCCTGCCACTTCACAACAGCAGCAGAAATGGTCAGTGACGGAACACGGTACTGCCCTTCATCAGTCCACTGTTGAGAATGAGTTTGGTCTTCCGCAGACGTTCTTTGATGCTCTGACAGGGATGCACAGACCTCTTGAATAATCCTTGCCAGAAGTCTGGATCTGATGTTGGCCATTTGTCCCAGGTTGTCATTTTAAGTAGGGGACCTACCTTTATGCATCCAGCTTCCCGCAGAGCAGATCACAGGCTGGCTGAGGACAGTCTGTTTCTAAAAAACTATTATAGAATAATGGCTCCTCAAACAGCCACATTCCAGGAGTTTCATTTGGATCTCTCACCACCCAGAACACCTGCCAGGCCTGCAGTATAGATCCATAAAAAGGTGTTAGCCCAGATGGATCCATTTCACCAAGGCTACACAAAAATAACTCTGCTGTTCTGCTGTCTCCAACCAACGGTGTCCACAGTCATACAAGAGCCTCTATGCTATTTGAAGTCTGAATGCCATTATCCTTGAGGCAATGTCTATAAGGCCCTGTCCCCCCTTCAGCTTGTATCCAGGGCTGTCCAGACCAAAATAAATCCACGATGGTCCACTGGACACTCTCCACCAAGCTCCTTGGTGGTTGCAATACAACAAATCTGTTTTTTAATTCCTCTGTGTCAAAAAAAACACCCAGGAATTTCATGCCCCTCTTATCCCAATGTAAATTTCCAGGCAATCTGGTCCCCCCATGGTCAAATAAGCAAAGCTTCACTCTTACCCCAGTTTACCTTAGCTGAGGAGGCCTTCTCATACAACCCTAAACTATCTTCCACTACCATAACATCTTCCTGTGTCTTTCTAAAAATGGTGATGTCATCTGCATAAGCAGTTATTTTTTAAAGGGAAACGGTGTTGCTGCCCTGGTAGTGAGAGCCCTGTTACTCTGCTTCTTAAATGAACTAAAAGAGGTTCAATGGCTAAACTGTAGAGCATCCCTGGTAGTGGGCAGCCCTGTCGAATTCCGCGTTGAACTGACTCTGGTCGGCTCAAACCTCCCCCCACCTTAACAAGACCAGAAGCTCCGCTATACAAGAGTCCAACCCATGATATAAAAACTTCCCCAAAACCAAATGCCCTAAGTGTGGAAAAGAGAAAACCATGGTCAACTCTGTCAAAAGCTTTCTCCTGATCAAGGGACAAAATACCAATGTCTATATTATGTTCACACAAATCAATAGTATCCCGCACAAGAAACAGGTTATCCATAATTGTTCTGTCTGGAACACAATAGGTTTGGTCCATATGAATAATAGAGTCTTCAAGATCATGTACTGCATTTTTTATATGCAACGTCGAGAAAGAGGTGTATTGTTGGCAAAATACCCTTATCTGTGCCTTACCAACATCCCACCAACTACTTATGGACACAAAATCTTATTTTCTTAGTCTCCACTGTGTCCAAAATGCCTCAAAGCTCTGGCCGAAAGCTTTATCTCTGAGTAATTTATTATTAAAGTGCCAATGAGACCTAGCTTTTAATGGAGAAAAACATAAATCAATGGTGGTAAGGTGGTGGTCTGTGAAACCCACTGGGCATATACTGCTCCTGGCTAGCTTGGATCCATCACCCTGTAAAATATAAAACCTGTCTGAACGTGCACCACTGACCCTACTGTCTAACACCTTAACCCATGTGTACTGCCTGACCGTTGGATGCTTAACCCTCCACGCATCTATTAGGTCTAATTTGATGAGGAGCCTCCTTAAACAAGCAGAGGATTGCAGGTGAGGTTCCTCACTCATCCTATGGTAAAGTCCACTGTGCAGTTCCAGTCACCACCCAAAACAATATGATCTTGGGAATGATTTATTAAAGCCATTCCTATTAGATTAAAAACATATATTATATCGCTGCCCTGATTTGGGGCATAGACATTGACAAAACAAAATATCAGGCCCTAAATTTCAGCCCTAACTAAAAGAACCCTCCCTTTCACCAACTCATCATGAGATATTATCCGGATGTTTAGTCCGGCAGAAAAAAGTGTGGCTACACCTGCGCTCAAGTTGGTACCATGACTGCAAAATACTTTAATCACTGTGTGTTTCCTGCAGGAAAACAACATCAAGTTTCTTGAGAGTACAAGTCTCTTTAATTAAAGACCTCTTTAATTTATCCCTCCCTTAATATTTAATGAGCCAAAAGTAAGTTTTTGTATGGAGAGAAAACAAAGAGTAAAGTGACAAACAGTAAAGGTAAAGAGAGTAACCCGTGAAGCATACTTTCATTTGATTAATTTAGCTTTCTTTGTGTTCTTGTTTCTATTCATTTTCAGAGTTTTTCTTGTCGCAGTGACGTGTTTTCTTTTTAAAGTCTAAACCGTTTCATCTAATAGGTTAACTCCAACGAGCTTTTGCATTGCTGCGACAGTTCTAATAAATTTCTGAATCCTGAAAGTAATCCCTGACTTTGACTGATTTGCCAAAGGCATCATCTAAAAAAATATTTATGTCTTCCAATGTGTATAAATCACTGTTTTTACCAGAGAATTCAGACAAACTTTCAGCTTCTGAATCATACTCCCATGTCCTCCACTTCACTAGCCTGGCTAGAGACTCCATCACCTGCTACCGCCTCGCCACTATTCACCACACCGCTATCTACCGCCACCGGCGTTGAGCTTTCCACACAAGTTTCATCATCGACCTCAGCCATGACCAGGACCGCGGCGTCAGCCGTGACCACCGAATTCCCAACCGACTCTACCACCGCATCCATCGCAACAGCCTCCCGTTCCGCCAACTCAACCGATGGAAGACGCGGCTCCACCGTCGGTAGCTTATCGCTGCCTACTGGTGGATCAGACTGTCTCACTCACTGACCCACTTGTAAGCCTACCTGCTGCTCCTACCCCGCCGGTTGAAGGCTGAGCGCCGTCATCTGTCGTCTGTTTTGTTTATGTGGGCACGCATATTTCTTATGTCCAAGATCGCCACACTCAAAACATCTCAAACTGCCTGCGCTTGCATAGACAGTATAATATGACTCTCCGTGTTTGACTTTAAATGAAACGTCAAGTGCCTGGGATGGGTCTTCTAGAAACATAAAAGCTTGTCTCCTTAGAGACTGAACATGGGCTAGATTAGGATCTTTGCATCCAAGTTTAATAGTTCTGAAAAGGCATTTACCAAATCTCCGCAGCTCTTGCTCAAGGGCTGCGTTTGTAATAAATGGCGGTACATCGGATACGGTCAACCTGGCAGACGGTACTGCCAGAGGTGAAACACACAAGCGCATCGCAAATAAAACACCCCGCTTTCAATAATCGACCACAGCTTTATTCATGCGGGAGGCATAGGTTCATTTATTGTAGCTGATTTGCTCCCCGACAGCCAGCAACACCTGCTCGACTGTCACATCGGGATCGGGAGCAACCCGAATCCCATGACGGATCGATAGCGGCGGCGTCTCGGAGGACGCCATATCCGCCAATTCGTCTTATTTTTACCACAAAACCGATCACCAAACATTAATCTAACAAAGAAAACCTTACCTCATCATGCAGTTAAATGGGAAAGTCCTGAATCTCAATGACGAAAAATAAAAATTCAAATTTTCCGCCAAACACTCACCACTCCACACACACTCACTCACACCCGTGCTCCCAGCATGCACCACGCACAGACAGACAGACTCCTGAATGTGGGCTCAGCGTAGTCTTCGTCTATCTTTTGTTGAAGAGGACGATACACTAGACAGAGTACATTGGACACAACGTACATTACTGACAGCGTGCTCTTCTAAACCTAACAGGAACACTGTTTACCTACAGCAATGTTCCCCTACTCAAACTCATAGACCGTGTACTACGTTATATTGTTACTTGTTGCATGGTTGTGGTTGCATGACATTCAAGCATTTCACTTGTTGTCCTACAATATACATGACAAACTCCAGACTAGTCTGCTCCCTGGATGGAGGAATCCATCCTGAGTGCTCCTCCTCCTCCTCCTCCTCCTCTTCCTCCTCGGGGTTGGGGCTTCACAGCCTCCATCTCCCATTTCCTTCGTGACTCTTTCGTTGGCTACGTTGGGTTAGGAGTCAGGGTTTAGAGGTCCAGGGCTGAAGTTGGAGCTAAACCCTGAAGGCTGAACCCTCCAGGGGTCCCAGGAGAGGGGAGGTGCTGGTGGTCCTCACCAGTCCACTGTGGTTAGCTTCATGTCTGCTGGCATTTCACCCAAGACCCCCTGCAGGGGCCGGAGAACAGACCCTCCCTCCCCCCTGACATTTACTGACAAGAGATCCACCACCACCCTGGATCTATTCTGCAGCCAGAGTGATGGAGAACCCCAGCTATAGATCCTAAACAGGCTGTAGTGCTCAGGCTGGCTAGGTTTACTTCCGTAACCCCAATAACACATTCATATTTTAGTAACCTAGGTGTTAAAATAAAATGCACCCATACTAACCCTGACTAACAGACCCATACTAACCCTGACTAACAGACCCATACTAACCCTGACTAACCCTGACTAACAGACCCACACTAACCCTGACTAACCCTGACTAACAGACCCACACTAACCCTGACTAACAGACCCATACTAACCTTGACTAACAGACCCATACTAACAGACCCATACTAACCCTGACTAACAGACTCACACTAACCCTGACTAACAGACCCATACTAACCTTGACTAACAGACCCATACTAACAGACCCATACTAACCCTGACTAACAGACCCCAGAGGATCGTAATGGACCTCACCAGAGACTTTCCAAAAAGAACACACATCATTTATTCTTTCGACTTTAGACATCATTCGGCTTTAAAAAGTAATGCATCGCCGAATGACGTGGAGAGATCTATTGAAATGCGCTCCTTTAGTAGCAAAGACTGACGGATACACATCTCCTGATGTCTCTCTCCAACCCCCCCCCACCCACCCATGAATGACGTCACGCATGTTCTTCATATTCCCCGCCATGCCCATCACACCCCCCCCACCTATCGACACACAGCTTCGTGTAGTCAAGTCACGATCCATGGAAGCGAAAGAAAGGGAATATATATAAAACGAATAAACTATAAACCAATGTTGTAAAACAAATCTATAGTGTACAGTTAATCAATGATGCGAAACGTATCCATTATGTAAAATTAATCAAAAGTTCCCAACAAGTGATTAAACACCTCTAGTTGGACCGACGTGGGAGTGAAACGGTGATGCATAAAAATATAAATAAATGTTATATATATAAAAAAATATCAAGAGAGAGTTTAGAACAAGAGTTTAATTAGAACCAAAGACGCTATTTGTCAATGACTATGAGGCACTGTCTTTAGACGCACAACTTTTTTTTTTTACACTTCCAGAAGCGTGTGCTGGGTGACATTAATGCAGCTACACTGCTCTCTAGTGGCGGTTTTAAGCATATCTCTTGTAGAGCACAGACCGTGGTGAAGCCCCGGGGAGAGCCACCATTACTCATAGCATCACGTACCGGAGAGAGAGGGCTTCTGGGAGTGGAACACCGACGGGACGCTCACGATGAGGCGACACTCGTCCACAGGAAGTTCTTCAATCTTCTCCTGACTTCTGCTGTTGCTGCAAGACACAACGGCAAGTTTCCTCAAAATTACCCAGGACAGTAATCACAAAAAACACACACATCCGTAACCCAAAGGTTTGATACACTTCTGTAAATTGTTTTGTTGTTTGCTAAGATCTACGAGTTAAGCTAGGATACCATGGAAAACAGGATAGTCTAGTTGCACACTAGGGTGTTGGACTGTTGCTGTGTTACACCCCTGCAAAATACCTCAGCCTACCTGTGGCCTCCTTAAGCAGGAAGCCTCGACCCCTACCTCCTACTTAAGGACACGGATCTGAATTCACTGCAAGACGCTTTGGATAAAAGAGCCTGCTGAATGACTGAATGAACATTCACTTTAGTCCACTTGTGATGTCACAAATTTAAACAAATCCCCCAAGTGAGAAGAATTTATAGTTAACCAGGGTGGAAAACGTCCCGCTTCCATAAAACTCCCCACAAACCTGCGTTGGGGGTCCGGGGAACGTGGATCTGACTGAGGCTCTTGATCAGAGGATGGAGCAGGATCCTGGTATGAGGGTGAGGGAGGATGTGGGGGTGAGGGTGGAGGAGGATGCGGGGTTGAGGGAGGATGTGAGGGTGACCGAGGATGGTGGGGTGAGGGAAGAGGTGAGGGTGAGGGAGGTGTGTAACGTCCCAGGAGGAGAACCTCATAGGGCTTCTTGTGAGGAGAGTCCAGCGGGAAAACATACTCTCCTGCTGTAGTGACCTGGAGGGGAGAGAGATGCAGGAAGGATGTTCATAGAGGTAGATAGACAGAAATAGAGAGAGAGATTATAGAGATGGTAATAAACAGATAGTAACACAGATAGTAATATAGATGGATAGAAATAGTAATAGAGCGAGAGAGAGAGCGAGAGCGAGAGAGACAGTAATAGGGGTAGCAAGAGACAGGGGGGACAGCGACAGTTTAAGAGACAGACACAGTCAGTGACAGAGATAAAGACAGAAAGAGGAGTGGAGAGGTATGGAAAGAGAGAAGATCTATTTACGGCATATTCAGTTAATCTCCACCCTAACTCCACTCTGTCCATCCAACGGCTCTGCGCCGTTGTGAGTGGCTGCTCACCTTGACCCAGAACCACTCCGCCACAACCTGGACCCCCCAGTGAGGGTACAGCTGATCCCGCACGAAGCGCAGGAGGCTGGGTTTGTTGGTAACCCAGGTAACCACCAAGCAGCCGGGGGCGGCCAGCAGAGGAACAGGAAGTTGTTTCAGCTGTGTGGAGGGCAGGCTACTATACCTTTAAGAGAACAGGACATAAACACCAGCCAATCAGAACACAGCTGGGACCGTGGTGGCAAACAAGGGCCCCGAGAATGGTAAATATTGTCCAGTTGTTAAGCAGTAATTAGAGACAGCTGAATTATCATTGCTGAAATCAAATAAAACACCTGTATGTAATGGTTTTATGTGATATGCGGTTGTCTGCAATGTACTCTTGTTTTTATCATCTCTGAGGTCAGGCGAAAAGCATATGTCTGACCCAGGCTGGACAATTAAGTCTTGTTCAATGCTATTCTCTTCTATCGACGGGTGAGATAGTGTGTGTACCTTCCACTTCTTTTCACAGACTTGTTTTCCCACGGTGGGTCCAGAACAATCAGGTCAAATTTCTTCCCATCTGTGCGGGAAACAAGAAGTCAAGTAAATATCTTCATGCAAGGAATTAAACATGTGTTGGGTGAAACTTGTAAAAAATTTCACTAACAACCAACTGGGTTTTGTAGCTGATAGTGGAAATTGTTAAAGTTTACACATTTTGTGACATCAATTCCAAACCAGGGTAGATGGCCAATTTTCCAACACCAGAGTGCACTCACAGGAATGTACTACACACAGGAGTGCACTACTCCTCACAGGAGTGCACTACTCCTCACAGGAGTGCACTACTCACATGAGTGTACTACTACTCACATAAGTCCACTACTACTCACATAAGTGCACTACTACTCACATGAGTGCACTACTACTCACATGAGTGCACTACTACTCACATGAGTGCAGTACTCACAGGAGTGTACTACACACAGGAGTGCACTACACACAGGAGTGCACTACTCACAGGAGTGCACTACTCACAGGAGTGCACTACTCACAGGAGTGTACTACATACAGGAGTGCACTACTACTCACAGGAGTGCACTACTCACAGGAGTGCACTACAAGCAGGAGTGCACTACAAGAAGGATTGTACACCTTGCAGGAGTTTACACATAGTAGAGTACAGACGTAGGATGTACACATAGGAGTGTACTCACAGTGAACGAGAGGTTGTATTCTGGTGAAGTCCGACAGCAGGAAGCTTGTCCGTGGTGGTATGATGTAATCCGCTCCCATTAAGGTCACCACCACGGCCGAGTCTGCTTTATTCTCCGTTATCTTTGAGAACAAGTCGAGGTGTGACGTGCTACAGACACCCTCTGCGGGGAGGAATTGGACCGGGACATCCATCTCGTCATCATCATCATCATCATTATCCTGTGCATCCGCTAGAGGGAGCTGTTTGGCCATGTCGCAGAGCGCCGCCAGGTTACAGTCCGGGCTGGGGACAGGTTCTCCTTCCCCGGCGTCCCTCGACAAGTCCTCCAGGTACCCAAGCGGCCTCGCAGCCTCCAATAAACATTTGGTCCCTTCCAGAATGAAAGACCGGACCTGTACATAATGTTAAATCACCACTTGCATAAAATTGAAAGCATGAAACTGTCCAGAAGAATTGCATGTGGCCCAGTGTACTGAATTGGTGTTTCAAAACAAATAATGGAGAGGATCTCTTTCATGGTGATTTTATTGAGATGTAAATATGATTCATAGAGTAATGTACCTTTTCATGGTAGGCCAGGGCATCAATCTCCCCTTGGTTCAAATCAACATGTTTCCTCTTCCTTTTCTGGGCATAAATTAATAGTTTCATGTCGACATTACAAGTGAACGACGTGCTTGCACCATGGGTGAATAGGAACATGGATATGTGAACAAGTAACTAGTTGGCCTACTTAAATCCTGTTAAACATCATACTTTGGTTATCGCTAGTGCACATTGTATATGATCATGTCACACTGGTTATTACATACATGCTTACCCTTGAATGTTTTAATAGTGAATTATCCTTCGCCTCGATATCCGAAAGTACATTCAATGCGTTATTTGCACCATATGGACGTTTTAACGCGTCGAAGCATTGCCGTCTAAAGCAACACTTAATCTCCTTGTTCTGTCCTCCTCTCCAACGAACACACTGGGATAGACCTCGGTCGATCAGGGAACAATGATCCAGAACCCACCCGTTCTTGTTCTGGACTACGACAGACATGATTTTACTATCAAACTATCCTTACTGCCTACTTCGCCCGAACCACAACACGAACACGTGTATACGGGGAACAAACCTTGCGAGGCGCATGCGCACTCGATTGTCTCAAAAGTATAGAACATACGGACCGCTCGCACACATCACACGCTCACATTTAAATATTCGGGATCGCTTATCCACCGTTATTGCATATCAGTGAACTGTCACATCTCCTGTACACATTCTACTAATTAGACCCACCAGAATTTCAGTAGCGGGGGCGGCGTGAGCATAGACATATATACATAGGCATTGGCATTTTGAACGTACGTCAATGTCGCCGCCATGTTGGAGAGGCCAAGGCAGGCCTGTAAACAAATAAAAGTAAACAGGGGAGCTGCGGTATTTTTGGGTATGAATGACACATTGAAATTGGTTGAGAATTGTAAACGTTATAGTGTTTTTATCCCGAAAAACTGCAGCTCCCCCCCCTTAACTTGTATTTGTTAACAGGCCCGTCTTGGCCTCTCCAATATGGCGGCGGCGTTGAAGTCTCGAGCAACTGGTGTGCACTATGACCGTGGGGAACTCGGAACTCAACCAGGAAGAATACGGATTAGTATACACTTAACATTTGACAACTGTGTAGCAAGTATGTTTTTCAAGCCGAGTACACTATTCAGCACGTGAGACAGTAATCCACGCCTTCACGAGGTCCCACCTGGCTGGTGTTTTAACGTGTGATCATAGTTGTAGGTCCACAACAAGCATGTCGCTGAAGAGACGATCGGACGATGAGCGACTCTTGGCATCCTTTCGCGAAGAAAGGCGAGCCAAGAAGAGGATCACGGTGTATGACTGTCGCGGTTGCGGCCGAGAGCCGATCATAGTGGAGACCAGCGGCTTCGACTTCAATGATTTCCTGCGTCTTGTATCCGAGGCAAATGACGGCTTTATGTTTTTTGAAAATGTCTTTTAAATGAGAGAAAATTTGTAATTGTTGCGTCGACATAACTTTAATAACAGAATAACGCCTAATTTAACGATCCTAATAGTTTATTTCTAACTAATAATGACATACTATATATGGTAACTGTCACATCTGGTACCCGTTGAACTATTCAGAAACTAGTGCAAGCTGCTTTATATTAAGGTGTCAAGCACCTATTTTTCTTGTTATTGTTATTATCCTGCCACATTTTCTAATTTGGCATGTTCCGTTTCCAAAAAAGTTTTGCTTGCTTTTTTTAAACGTTGCACATTGATCGACATTAATGCTAATCGATTCAATCAAAAGATTTGCACCTATTTGAACAAATCTCTAGCGCCACCACTAGGTAAAAGTTGACGATTACATAAGGCTCTGTTTCTGGTCACTTTATGCTATACTCTTGGGCCTGTTGTCATATGATGCGTCTTCGCTCTACAACATTGCATGCATATGATTCTGTATAGATTTTCCGCCATTTTGAAGCTTCTCAAACACATACTTTCACTTTCAGTATCTTCTGTTGGAAAATGCACCTGTTTGAACCAGATTACCTTTACTTGAGGCCCTAGACCAGGGGTGTGAAACTCAATCTATGCAGGGGCCATATCCAAAAATTATAACAGCTTGAGAGCCATATATAGTTAGAGATATCTATATCTTTAACTATATCATTATATAACAATGAATACCAAAGGAGGTGATGCAGTAACTTGACCTATTTAATAAAAAACAATGGTTATTTAACAAATCATTAACTTTTAAGGGAAAAGCGAGTCTTTAACGAAATATCAATATGTTGTTTCAGTGTGGGACATGAGTCCAACCACTTAATCAAATATTTTATTTTGACCAGGCGCTATGTCACATAGCACCTGGTATCACATAGCACAGATCTTTACAGAAAATGAAGTTGTATGCACATAGCCTATGTGCATACAACTTTCTTTTCTGTAAAGATCTTTCTGGAAGCTTTTAAAAACAGAATTTGCCATTAAGCAAACTGAGGTGCATTTCCTTAGTATCTTTGTATAAGTTTGCATGGCAATTTGCAAGGAATCACATGGCTGCCTCTAGTTGCTGCTTCAAAATGTCGCAGATGGAAAACAAGAAGTCAGACTAAATGCGCTGGTCATGTCTAATACAGAGTAAATGCTGCTGCTGAAACAGTTAGTGGTCCGGATTTAAAAAAAATGCATCCTTGGATATAGCAGAGCGTACGCTTTAGTGTGGGCGTGAGGGGGTGGGTGGTGCGGCAATGCACCCAGCACCACGTACAGGAACACGTTTGCAGTGATTGCTGGGTATTGTAGTGCAGCGCGTCACGGGAGCTAGGGATGCAGATAAAACGAATTACAAACTCAAATTACTGCTTTGGTCGGTTAGAATATGCCTGAGGGCCTGATTTGGCCCTCAGGCAATTTTTTGACCTACTCCTAAACATTTGTTCTAATACTAAACTTGCTTTGTTACTTACTTCGTTAAACCGCCGCCTGGAAAGGCGTGCATGGCTTCTGAGCAATTAGTCCAATGTTCATGAGTCCTTCATTTTTGGAGTCGGCATGAACTTGAACGCTGCCTTTGGTACAAGAAAAATATCCTATGACTAGAGGACAAAGAGTACAAAACATGATTGACAAAAGACAGGACATTGGAAGGATAAACCTGTTATTCAATTTATTAAACAGGGAAAAGGGTGAGCAAGCAGAGAAACGTTCTTCCTGTCCATTGTATTAATTCTCCACCCTTTGCAGTGACACATCTCATCTGCCGCTCTCTCCTTCTACAATTATGGGGGTTTCCTTCAAGCCAGTTACCGTGATTGCCTATTGACCCCAGCTGCCACATGTTTGGCTTCCTCTGCTAACACTTCTTGAGGTTCAAGACTTTGTTGTCTGCCTTCAGGTCACCTCTAATCTCAAGCTCTATAATCGTACACTCTGGCACTGAAGATCTGATGATCCAACGGTCCCGTCTTCAGCTCACTGTTCGCACGGTTTACCCTATTGATGCTACTTGCTTGACACCGCTCATTGCTGCAGTGCAGCTATATTTGCATTTTGTACTCATGCTTTGGAATTACCTATATGTCGACATCCTAATACCACAGACACATGACATTTAGACGTTTCATATAGGGCTTGTACATCAGAATGCAGCATGGGATTGTTTTGTTGGCGATACTCAAATGTGTGACGCCTCGAGAGTAAAATTCTAAACAAACGTAAATAAACTGTAACCTAGGCTAATCAATACTTTGTTTTGCCGTGTCTTGCATGATAAGCACTGACAGTTTCAAACACAACGTCTCCCCAAAACTATGAATAATTTCACGATTAATTAATAAAAATGTCCAAAACACCATTACTACCAATAACATTCCTATGCTACTGTATTTCTGAAAAGGAGGTCATTGTGATTTGACGTCACAATATACAAGAGCAAAAAACGGAGATTCATCCCCCAAAATAAATTCATGTTATTGTATAAATTAATTCTATCTCTTATTAATGCTCATTCCATCCATCCCTTGTTGTCGTCCCTCCATCTGACTATATCTACATAATATATTTAAATCATGACCAAACCTTTCCAAGGTTTCTTTTAGAACAAATGAAACATGAATTTGCATATAACATTATGTAACATCAATAAAACTAACAATGGTTTCTGTGGTGTTTATTTCCTGCAGCAGCTCGCCATACCATCCATAGAAAGGTTTTGCTTGACTACAACCGATAGAACGGTGTTGGATTTTGATAAATTCCGTGAGTATGATTTGTGTTGCTGACTTGTTTTCATGGTACTATTGACAATTGTGTTGTGTCCGGTTTGGAGTTCGACTCCCACGCAAAAGCTTCTGGGTTCAATCCCCAATGTCCACAGCATCCTAGAGCAAAGGGCCCCCTAACCCCTACCTAATGACATGTGTCTGAAGCCTAAAAGTGTCTGTTACATGACTAATCACTTAATGCTAATCAATGTCCTCACACCGGTCTGTCAAATGGTGGCCCTTTAAAGTTCTCCTTTGTTGTTGTGCTGCAGAGGAGCTCCAGGATGGAAATACTTTGCACCTCATGCAGACGGAGGACCAGGAGTTGCTGACGGCAACCGAAGAGCAAATCTCCTTCACGCCTCACTACGACACGCTGGTCCGCAGTGGCATGTATGAGTACTACGCCAGTGAGGGACAGAAGGCCCTGCGTGAGTGACCGTGAGGATCAAGACCTTGTCCTCCGAAACAGACCTTTTATAATATGTATCTTCATTTGGTGGACACTTTTATCTTACAGCACTATTAGTGCATACATTATTAGCAGTGGGAATTTAACACCTAACCCTTGCAGTGTTACCGCCGTGCTCTACTAGGTTAGCTATAGACAGGGCGATTTTTTTAAAGTTTTATTATGATGGCACTGAATTAGAACAAATGGGTGTAACGCCATTTGCCTGATGTCACACTGCTACGCAGCGGGGGCTCGAACCAGCAAACTCAGGATTGAAAACTTGTTGTTTTGATACTATTTCTACGCTAATATCCTGTTTACTTGAACATGTTTCACAAAGTTAGAATGCTGTGAAACATAAATTCAGCACAAATCATGAACTGGGCTGTCTATTTCACCTGACACAAACCAATAGTTTAGGATGCTGATCTAGTCTCATCTAAAATGAAAGCTCCTGCTTTAGCTAATGAACTTTAAGCACTGCCTCCCCGATTGCATGATTACGGTATGGGTCATAGTTCATAACATGCCAACGAGCTGCTTGTGTGCCGCTAACCAGAATGTATGTTTCTCCAGCCTACGCTTTAGCTGAACTCATCGACAACGCACTCTCTGCCACGGCGCACAACAAGGGGGAGAGAACCATAGAGCTGCGATTGGTTAGTGTTTGACAACTTTAGTCCATGTTCATAGTTATCTTCAAGATGTTCTTAGCTAATGTCTTTCCACGTCTGTTGAACAACTAATCCATGTTCATAGAGTTACCTTCTAGAGATGTTAGCTAATCTATTTCCCAGTATGTTGGACAACTGTTGTCCATGTAGTTCGTAGTAGAGTTAACTTCTAGGTGCTCCTCCTCGCTTATACCTACCTACTTGTGTTGACACGGTGACAGCTGTTTGATGACACGCTGGGCAAGCCAGCAGTGGTCTTCGTAGACAACGGCAGTGGCATGACTTCCAAGCAGCTCAATAACTGGGCCGTGTACCGCCTCTCTAAGTACACCAGAGAAGACGTCAAGTTCAAAAGGTCAGTTCTTCCTGCCGGGTTGTCTGTTAAGTCTTCATCAAAGGAGAACCGTCACTTATAATAATCGTCACGCTCTGCTATTATAAGAGAGTACTGCTTTGTATGGCTGTTGTGAAAAATGTTTGATCTGCAATGTAGTCTGAGTTTCCGCAAAAATTTAGCACCAAAGTTGAACCATTGACAACATTTTTCAGACAAATGGGGAACGCAAATCCCAGACCAATTACGTCCATGGTCCAACTGTCTTGCAATGCTTTCATGGGAGCAGATGTTGATGTTTCCGACCACGATTTTGAGAGACAGTTACAATTTGTGATTATTTGAGTTAATATAAAACACGAGGTACGCAGTTTCTGAAGTCTCATATTGATAATCAATGAAGGATCAATGATCAATACATTCACATAGAACACAAACAAACTCACAATCAGTCTTCTCATGTTTCATAAGATAACACTATTAATGCGAAAGGCAAACCAAGGTGATAAAGCAGCAAATAATCATCGGACAAGACAATTTGCTTCACATCATGAAGGAAGTTTTGCAAAGGTCTGCCTGTAGTTGGGTTGTCCCTAAGGCCTGTTGGCCGGTTGGTTTGGTTTCTTAAACACAGCGACCACCAAGGCTACGTGAGGCCAAAAGCTGTCCCACGCAGTATCAACAGCGACATATCCTGCTTTGGAGTTGGAGGAAAACAAGCTGTCTTCTATATTGGCAACTCCACCAGGGTAAATACTGTACACCAGGCCGTAACAAGGAATGAGGAACACCCCCAGACCATACCGGATTTCTTTCAACTGTGGTTGTTTGTGTTGACAGATGATCACCAGGCCAACAGGCTTTCCTGACGTTCATGAGCTGATTGTCTCCAAGGAAGATTTTGAGAGAAAAGAAAAGAACAAAGAGGACATCTACAGCGGGGTCATCCATAACCGGAAGGTTAGACTGTCCCTATAAACCAATCAGGTTCCTCCATAACCGGAAGGTTAGGCTGTCCCTTTAAACCAACCAGATTCCTCAAGAGCTGGAAGGTTAGACTGTCCCTATAAACCAATCAGGTTCCTCGAGAGCCGGAAGGTTAGGCTGTCCCTTAAAACTAATCAGGATCCAAGCCTCAGAATTGAATAAGTTTTAGGGCATATAATTGAATGACAATACAATACCGTTCAAGTATTGTATTGTGAAAATCCCATTCATATTCTTCATCTAGGATTTTGTTTATTAGCCATAATGTCATGGCGATCCTTACCACGAGCTATGCGATTGTGAAAAAATGGTATATGCTCCTGTAGAAGGCACAAGTCTGTTCTTAAGAAAAACATGTTTTATTTGTGAGGTGATAGAGATGTACTACACAACCTATAATCCTAAAATGTAACAGCGACGTCTCTCTTTGGTGGAGCTCGCCGTTACCATGGAAAGTTTACTGCATCCACCAACGTCATGTCGGCTAGTGAGTTACTGCTAGCATCAAACTCTATGCCTCTTCACCTTACGTTTACCACAGAGTGACAGGGATTTCCCTTTCTGACTTGCTGCATTTCCTTAGAGATGAGGGGATGAAAAGGGGTGAAAATCACTGCAAGTCATAGCAGCTTATCCTATGCCGGTGCCACTCGAATTGGTGGCACCGGCAGTGATGGACGCCCAAGCGGTGATTGCAGTCGGGAATGAAGCAGTGTACCATGTCGATGACAACTCTATACAACACTATACTATACACTATATTATAACACCTCGTGTGTAGGTGTGTGTGTGTGTGTGTGTGTGTGTGTGTGTGTGTGTGTGTGTGTGAAACTCCAGCGGTTGATTGTGATGTCCGCGTCCGAGAGGGTTAAGCTTCTCAGACACTTATAGCATAACACCACGATGTGGGGTGCATTTCATATACATCATCGCTGAATATAACTCTGAAAGAAAACTATCACAAAGTTGGCGTTGGTCGTGACCATGGGGATAACAAGCCAATGGGAAATTCACTACAGGAACCGGCTCAAAACGTGGGCGGTCACTGTTGAACTCTATAAGTCCATTCAGGTTTGGCTAGGTCTGTGTTGACATCTGGCCTTTTCTGTGGGACAGGTTGGTGACTCTTCACACATCAGGAAAGAGAGCGAGTTTTTTCTCCAGGACCTCATCGCTGAGGAGACGGAGAAGGAGAGCTTCACGGCCGTGGTCATCACTGGGATCCCTCCTGAACACACCACCTTCCTCAAGAATGACTTCAACAGCTGGACCAGAGAGCTGGCGTAAGACCTCACACACTAACCGTAACCCACCCTAACTCACCCTGACATTATTGTCAGGAGTTCAACCTCAGTGGACAGCACTGAGGTAAGGGTTGTGTGTTTTGCTTCTCAACAGCCACATATATCACTACTACATTCATGGCCACAATGGAAACGTCCAGGAAAACAATCTGAAATCTGACATCAACATTCAGGTAACACTATTCTTTGTCTCACTGTTCAGTTATCCATTCTACACAGTTTTGATTCCAGACCCGCCAGGTTTTACTTCACAACTTGCGTATGAAGCCGTACTCGTGACTGTACCCCTTTAATGATCCGTCTCAGTGTGGCTCACTGCAGAAGTGTTTTCCAAATGACTAAATAATGGGAATGTCTTGAGAGCAGATCTCCCTGCGAGAAAAGCCCACCAAATGCCCCAGGGTGGTGAACCTGCGTGAGGTGGACAACGACATGCAAACGCTGTACATAAACTCCACTGCGGACACGTTTGAGTTCAAGGCGTGTACGGTGTCCGGGGGAACGGTGGAGGGAGTGCTGAGGTACCACCCTTTCCTCTACGACCGAGAGACCTACCCCCGGGGCCCCCTCTCCCTCCTGGGTAAGTAGACCGCCTCGAGAGTCCCGTTGGTTTGGTAAAGATCAGGTCTTCCCAGCCTTTTTTAACTTGAGACCTGCTTCAACATCCGACCTAAAACCCAAAAGTATTTTATAACCCAACCATAAAAAAGAGGCGATGCCATGGTTACTTATGTACCATATGTAGGCCTACTTATACATATTACAGTAATGATGCCTTTTATTGGAAAAAATACCATTACCATTGTTTGTTTGTTTTTAATTAATGTTTTATAAATTTATATTATATAAAGGTATAGTTATACACACATGAAAAAAATGTCAATAATGTGGCTGCTCACCTGCAGTACCCTCGCTTACCAAGAGGGGGCAGAGGGAATAGCTTGCGTAAATAAATTGCCATTAAACTGGAGTGATCTGTGTTTTTATTGGCCAGCTCCTACCGATGATGAAGTGGAGGACTGGGAGTCTGTAGCAGGGAATCAGGCCAACGGACGCCGGAACATATTTGAGTGTTTCTGGAACGGAAGACTTATTCCGTACACCACTGTCGCTGAGTAAATACTACATGATTGTTTTCAACTATTCCACTCAAATGACAAATATATACGAAAATCTAGTCCTTTTAAGGTTAGGTAAGGTTTATTTTGGTATCTATGTTAAGTATGGCGTTAAGTTGTTTCTTGGTATCTAAGGTAGTTTTAACAGTTTCTTGGTATCTTAGATAGTTATAACTGTTGTTTCTTGGTATCCAAGGTAGTTATTACTATTCTTTCTTGGTATCTAAGGTAGTTTAAACAATTATTGGTATTTAAGGTAGTTTCTTGGTGTTTTCTGCAGGTTTGAGTGGTGCCAGCGGCCCAGTAAATACAGCACAGTGCCGGTGGAGTGCTACAGGCGGTTCTCAGGGGTTCTGTTTGCAGACGACCGGTTCCAGGTCAGCACCAACAAGCTGACCTTCATGGACCTGGAGCTGCAGCTGCACCACAAGGACACCATCTTCACACGCATCGTCAACGGACAGGTAGGACGCGACCATACCACGCTTTGTTGGTCGATACAATATTCATACTTGTTTCCGCCATCAACAGTGGTTGTTTTGGCATACAAACACAGCTGCATGGGACCAAAATAGTTTGAATTGTTTAGTTTCTTTTATGAATAGCACACCTAGTTAATATCGGCCATTAACATCGTTTTTAATATATGTCCAATATTAGTGCCGGGTTCAGACCAATTGGAGGACAATTTAAATATAGGATATAGTATACAACACATGTATGGTAAGATAACATGGTACTGTATTGATCTCACACACAGGTAATGTACGTGCCATAGCAGAAAGTAGTAGAGTAGTAGTAGTAGTACAAAAAATCAAAACACTGACAACAAATAAATGGTAGGCCTGTGTTGATGGTCCTCTTTGTCGCCGTGTTCAGGAGCAGAGGGTTGTAATCAAAAAGGAGTTCAACCAGTGGCTGACTAGCTGCCACGAGCACCTGGACAAGCAGGTCCACTTCGTGGGCTTCAACGGAACCATTTCCCGCACCGACATGCCAGTCAAGAAGATGCAGCACCCCTGGGCCACCTTCTCCTCCATAGAGTGGGACAACAAGACTTACAAAACCGGACAGCTGGTCGGATTCACATTCACGTTTCTTTGTTGTCCATCAAAATTGTGCCTAAATCTTATTTAGGCTTGGTAAAAAATTAAATAAAAAACAACAACATCCAACAACTTAAAAGAAAGAAAGCATTGGAAAAAGTGTGATGTGTACTCCAAAAAAACATATCACAATGCTGTGTGACCGTATAATTTCATACATTCATTTGTTTATATGAATAAATATATGAAGCGCTCTTCTCACGCATAGCGACGTGTCCTTGGGTCTTCCTGATAGGTCAAGTCCCAGAGGACCCAGCCAATCATGTACGGTTCCATCGTTCAGTTCCTGCTCTACGGGGACCACGACGGGGACATCTACGCCACGGGAGGGCATGTGGAGGTCTCCCTGGTGAGGGAACACTAAATGGACAAACTTCATTTATAAAGCGCTTTTCATTCTTAACATGCAAAACAACACGAGAACAGGACAAGAAATGTGTTTCAATCTGAGTCAGAGATACATGTCAGAGGTAGAATGACACAAAGAAAATGACACCTTAAATGTGCTGTAGGTAAGATTTGAGAGCAGAAAAGAACAGAAGAAAAGTGTTGCGTTCAACGCACCTTTGATTGCCAGAAAAAGGTAGATTCCCAAAAACCAATCAGGGAAGAGTGATAATAAATAAGGAGTCTAAATTGGCCCATACAGAGGCAGGCGCTGTCAACTAGAAACAGATATTCTGCCATTTCACTCATTAATAGCTGAAGGATGGCTATGGTATTTCTAACTAACTCAGTTACCTACAGCACCTTCTAAATGGTAACAACTAAAAAGGTGTGTTTCTTGATTTTGTTAAAAAACAATTGACAGATTGTGATGCCCTTGGTTCTGCTGGCAGACTACTCCATAGGCGAGGATAAAGCAGTTGAAACGTCACAGGTCTCGTTCTGTCATTAAGTGCAAGGGCTGGATTTATTTGTTATCCCATGAATGGAAACCTCAAGCGGCCACTGAGCCATTTCATCAGTATGTTTTCGTCTCTGTAGGAACCGAAAGAGGTTTACGACGAGCGCAGGATCTTCCCCATATCCAAGATCGACAGAACTGCCACCAATGCCACCATCCAGAAAGTCATTGACATTGAGCTGACCAAGTGAGTTACTGTAGTATTAATCATTAAAGACAACATGCTGGTCAAGTGAGTGGGCAGTCTGGCACTACAGGGTTGGCTAGCTAAGTAGTTATTGTTACTGTAGTATTATTCATTATAGACAACACGCTGGCCAGCTAGGCTAGCTAGTTATGTAGTGACATAGTAGTATTCATAATTATATAGGGCATAAAGGAAGCTTTTATCCTAAAAGTGTGGTCCTGTAGTAGGTGTCCCTGGCAGTGTTAATGCCTTGCTCTGCCAGTTGAGATCCAAAGGAACTAGTGGTTTCTTAGTAGTACAGTATGTTGTTATTCACAGAGAGGAGAAGTGCCTGCTGATAACCTTTCCCTCCATTGTCTTGTCTGTCCTGTTCTATGGTTCCAGGATGCCAGACAAGCTCAAATTGGACTGGCCTCAAGGGAACGCATGTTCTGAAAATACAGTGATGCCCGCAGGCACACTATTAGGTACAGCCTACCTCGTCGTCTGACCAATATGGTCATTCCTCCAATTGTTCTGCTGTTCAATGATTGGCTAAGGCCAAAAAGCAATAGTTTGTATATCTATTGATGTTGAACTTCGTATTGATATTTCGTCATTATTACGAGGACACTTTTATCTGAACATCCAAGTTACAGTGGATTCAAATTCATGTAATTCAGGAGCATTACATGTTATGCCTGGCACACACGAGACGATTTTTTGAATTTGGAAAACGTGAGAGACAACACCTAACAATAGATGAAGTTACATTGCACTATTTTTGTTATTAAGTGTGTGGGAGGCAATCATATTCCCAAAACAGCACACCACACACTAACCGATTCCATTCCCGAACAACCCAATCCTGTTCCTCGAAACCCGAACTTTCTAATCGTGCCTCCCAATTGGCTCCATCTTTTCCACGTGACAATTCATACACTGTGTACCCTGCTGTCTTTGGAGCTACCCCCATACTCCTGGATATCGGGTCTTAAAAATAGAACATGTTTAATATTATATGTTTAATAAAAATCAATCTTAACATACCCCACGCCACAGGATAATATGGCATAAACATCATCAGAACCATCAAAACATCGGGGCTTTGCTGACCAGAGTCGGAAGGGGGAAATCTGGCACAGAATTGGGCAAATTATCCTGTAGTGTGTACCCGGTACTAGGGGGCATCTTGCTTACGGATGCCTACAGGTAGACTGCAGACACCAGGGATCAAACCCAGTACATTTGGGCTGGGAACACCCCACTACCACACTATCCTCCGTCCTCTCCTATGTACGGTACTACCGTGTGATGTCCCTCCAGGGCCTCTGCAGGTGACCATCTTGAACAAGAAGGGAGAGGCCATCTCCAGGATGCCGTACTCCAACCAGGGAGCCGTGAGGAAACTTTCCATGGAGCTCAGAGTGGTCTGGCATGGTGACATACTACGATACTATACCTTTTCTTTGTATTAACACATCTGCCATGTGAAATAGGCGTTTTCCTGATAGGAATATTAGACTAGCATGTGTATTTCCTATATTTTCATATGCCATTGGTGTTTTTGACAGGTCCTAACGGAGACCAAGAGATCCACGCCCACATCGCCCAGCATTCAACCAAATGGGCCTTCTGGTTCAAGCCCATGGGTACTGCTGCTATCGTCTATAGACTTTAGACTATAGACTAGCTTTTAGCTAACTTTTAGCACCCCTAGCAGGAGTGTCCACCCACCATCAGATGGTACAGTCCACTGGGTAGGCTGATAGACTGATCTACCCATCATACATTTGGGTGGACACTCCCGTGTGGGATGTCACTAGAAGGTGGATGCTAGGCTGATCAACATCACGCCTGGGGTTGAAGTAGGGATCCTTAAAACAACCTAGTCGTCTCTTCATGGGTCCGTCACCATGGTGATCACCGTTATGTTTGTCTCCCCCTGCACAGAGACCCTGACCAAGCTGGGGAAGTACACCCTGGAGCTGAACACGATGCTGAACGATACCAACGGCAAAATATTCGGTGGGAAACCGCTTCCCAGCAACAAACTCAACCTCACCATCACAGGTCAGGAGGATACCCTGTCTTCATCTTCATCTTCCTCAGAGCCAAGCTGAGCCCCCTCAGCAGAATCCTTCCCCCTCCCACCGGTCCTCTGGGTTCACTTGCTGTCATGCTTGTTCATGCTGTCATTCATCCTGTGACGTCACAGATGTGGTTGTTCATGCGCTCATAGACGCCATATGCTCTCTCTGTCTCTGTTACTGTGTCCCTCTCTCGCTCTCTCTTTTTAAATTCAAAGGGCATGGGAAACGTACATTTGCATTGCAAAAGCACAAAAAGTCAAATAAGATGATAAATGTAAATCTCTCTCTCTGTCTCTCTCTCGTTCTCTCCCTCTCTCTCAGAGGGCAAGGCGGAGCATTTCGTGGTGGGAGCGTTTAACTCCGCCCTCCACGTGGGCGTGGCCTTCGACATGGTTCTGACGCTGTTGGACGCCTTTGATCACCCAGCCCCGCCCCCTCCTGACCTCACCCCACAGCTCACATGCCGGTGTGTGTGACTCTTATGTAAATAGAGAAGGTTAAGACATACAAGGGTAGTGAGGTAACGACTGAAGGGGAACAGAGTCCGCACACCGTCTGCTGCTCCAAGGGTTGTGTGCTCCAATGTGATCAATGCTGTGATCACAGAGAAGATGAGCGGTGCCAGAGAAAAGTGAAATAAAAATAGATAACAATATAGGCGTTTTTTACAACGCTTTTTACGGAACATAGATGGGAGTTTAGTGTGGTCATCCTCTAGACTGGTCTGAAACTAATGCTGGGAGTTTAGTGTGGTCATCCTCTAGACCGGTCTGAAACTAATGCTGGGAGTTTAGTGTGGTCATCCTCTAGACCGGTCTGAAACTAATGCTGGGAGTTTAGTGTGGTCATTCTCTAGACCGGTCTGAAACTAATGCTGGGAGTTTAGTGTGGTCATTCTCTGGGATGAGTGCCGTTTCCTCAGCTCCAACCTCATCCAACATCCTGTGGCATGAAGGAGATAATGATCCAGCTGTGGTGTGACAGATGAAGCACCGGCCTCCAGTATATTTATCCAGATGTTCTGTGCTTCATGTCCAGCAATCTGGACGTGAGTTACGAGAAAACCATCTCCATTGGGACCCAGTTCACCATTCAGGGGGTCAAAGTGCGCGGCAGTGTTCCGAACTACCACTGTAAGGTAGGGACACACATCACACAATGGAACACACAACAATGGAACACATAGAAGTGGCTTTTGATCACACCACGCTATTCACCACGTGAATATTGGTTTGTTGGGTAGACCTAGAATCTTTTGGAAACCATGACAACTCAATGCATACATTTTTTAGTTCTGCATATTCATCCATTTCCCCACCAGTTGTCATGGTTTCTCCAAAGTGGTGGTGTTGGTTTTCCTTCCTTAAGTGAGTTGTCTCGTCCCTCAGGCCCACGACCTGAAGGTGGTGCTGCCGGGCTTGGTGTCCAGCTCCCAGACCTTCAAGATCAGCCTACTTCCTGGTATGACATCACCACCCCATCTGCATAGTCATTATGATGACCTCACCATATTTTGTTGTGTTTATATTTTTGTTACATGGACTTCATTTGTAACAGAGATTCCCCCTGGGATCCGTACAGTAATGTGAATGTACAAAGAGTGCAGATACAGGGTATCGAACCCTCGTCCTTTCTGTAAAGGTGCTGAGTCCAGCACCTTTACCACTTTTGTTGGCTGGGAGTTATGGGGGGTGCCATTTTGTTGTCGTCATAATAAACAAAAAACCCTCCCAGCTGAGGTTACAGGGAGGGAGGGGGGCTTTTACTGTGAAAATAAACCTGATATTTATGAAGGCGGGGACAGACCCTGGGAGGCCTGCAGACAACTCACAGATGTTGGCAGAGCGTGCTACGTTTTTATTTTGATGGCACACTAACTCAAGTACTGAAGAATGACATCAGAAGCACAAATAATCCTCCATGCTGGCTGTTGTTTGTTTGTTTCTTCTTTGAGAGTTTCTAAATGGAAACAAGGCCTCGTCGTGAATCATTTGCAGTCATCAGTTATTCAGGGTTTCCTGTTTGTTTTCTCCCAGGCAACCCACACTCACTCAACGTCACATCGGAAAAGGAAACCTTCACTGTGGAGAATGGAAACTCTATGACCTTCAACATCAAGATCCACGATGAGGTGGGAAACATCACGGCTCAGCCCGATCTGGTCGTCTACTGCCAGGTAGGACGCTTAGTGGCACTCTACTGGTGGCCATAGCATTTAGTCATTTACCACACGCTTTTACCCAAAGTGACTTACAGAGAATTTGGATTATTAAGGAGCAGTTCGGGGTTGGACAACATAGAGACAGGTCATTAAGGAGCATGTAGGAGTTAGACAGTACAGAGACAGGTCATTAAGGAGCCTGTAGGAGTTAGACAGTACAAAGACAGGTCATTAAGGAGCAGGTAGGGGTTAGACAGTAAAGAGACAGGTCATTAAGGAGCAGGTAGGGGTTAGACAGTACAGAGACAGGTCATTCAGGAGCAGGTAGGGGTTAGACAGTACAGAGACAGGTCATTAAGTTGCAGGTAGGGGTTAGACAGTACAGAGACAGGTCATTAAGAAGCAGGTAGGGGTTAGACAGTACAGAGCAGGTCATTAAGAAGCAGGGGGCATCTTGCTTTAGGATGCCTTCAGGTAGGCTGTGAACATGCAGATCAAATGCAGAATCTTTATGGCTGGAAATTGAACACCCTGACCACCTCTAGACTACCCTTCTTCCTACGGTGATCTACTGGCTTATTTCCAATGTGCTGAGGGGACCACATAAGTGCACCATTGCTGTTATATGTTCATCTTCTGTATTGCTCAAGCTGCAAGATACAATAAATAAATCAAAGTCTACTGGTGGTCTAGTGTGACTTGTGTTGAAGTCTAGTCTATTGGTGGTCTAGTACTACTGGTGTCTTACCACCAGGCAGGAAGCATGCTTGTCAGTGTACTGGACACAAGTCCCCGTGTGTTGCGTCATACACGCCCCTAGTGTTGAGGAGACATGGCTGTTTCCCAGAGAAGGATCACATTTGGACTGTCCAGCCAGAGGTCTTTGTAGAGCAGTGCTCTGAGCTCATACTTGGACGGGCCGCAGAGATTTCAGTGCTCTCCATGTCAAGTTTCACTGCAGCTGGGGGAGGAACTGCTATGCAAATGAAACATGCATCCAACTCTCTAACATCATAAAGTCAGGAGAGGCCTCGCTTTCATAACGCAGCAGTATCTTGTGGTTAGAAAGTTAGTTTGTTGTTCTTCCTGAGGAGGGAAATGGTGTTCTTCTGTTGAGCTGTGTTGGTCCTCTATGTCACTAGTTGAAGATTACTACCAAGTTATTAAACATGGATGCAGACCGAACCAGTTTAACACACAGAAATAGCAATCAACTAAAACAGTTAGGCCAATATTTCTTGGCAATTATTTCTTGGCAATTATTGTCTGGCATAAATAATAATGAACGCTGTCTCTTGCTGAAAGTAGACCAATCAAATTCCTGGGGAGGCTAGTTACTCCAATGTCTGCCAAATACAAACGTAATAAACACATTCTGTTACCACTGAAATATATAGACATAGTCTATTGTTTACACAGTTACAACTGTAATATTTAGACATATTATATTGTTCATACAGTTACCACTGTAATTTATAAACATATTTGATTGTTCATACAGTTACCACTGTAATATATAGACATATGATGTTGTTCATACAGTTACCACTGTAATATAAACCTATTCTCTTGTTCACACAGTTACCACTGTAATATAGACGTAGAAACACAGAAGAAATAATGTTACACTTAACTTGAATAAGAACTCCTGTTGAGCACTTCAATGTGTGTCGTCACTAGCACAGTCTCTCTGGGTCATCTTCTGAGGGACATCACCGGATAGTGACAGTGAAGCCTGATCAGATCATAGACTGTAAACAATAACAACGTAGCGTCCGTGAAGTCACCCGTCGCTTTACACCCAACCGTTTTGAGGGTGATGATTGGCCTTCTACGGAGCGTCACCATGGTTTGAGATGTCTGCAACCAGCAGAGGAAATTATCCATATTTGGCTAAATGAAGGCCAGGACTGGAATGGCCGTCTCCCAGTAGTCTATGCCCCAAACCCATCCTCAATCCTTAGTAACTTTTAAATTAAATATAATTTTCACCAAGGACATGCAAAATAAAAAAAGAAGATGAACTGGCAATTCCTAAATGTATGGAACCACATTACCGAACTACCTAAAGGCTGTTAGAGGAACTACATGCTAGTCTTTACCATGAACCACCTAAAGGCCTTTAGAGGAACTACATGCTAGTCTTTACCATGGACCACCTAAAGGCGGTTAGAGGAACTACATGCTAGTCTCTACCGTGAACCACCTAGAGACCGTTAGAGGAACTACATGCTAGTCTCTACCGTGAACCAACTAGAGGCCGTTAGAGGATCTACATGCTAGTCTCTTCTATATGAGAGACATTATAAACAGAGGGTCATGGCTGCCAGTTTCATTTGAACCTCCTCCTCCTCTTGTGCTCCCCAGGTGCCACAGCACCGCCCCCTTTCTGTGGACTGCAGTACCACGGGGGCGGGGCAACTCACCACCAAACCAATCATCTTGAGGAACCTGAAGGAACAGCAGAGGGTTGTCAAGGCCAAGTTTGAACTGCTGGTAAGCTATGATGCTGTCATGTAATAATTTAGCACTTTTATCCAAAGTGACCTAAATTTAATTGAAGAGATGTCATTAAGAAGCAGGTATCTTGCCTAATGATACGTACATGTAGACATTAGAGTAGTAAATGGCTTGATTTTGGTTGAGTTTGTTAGTAGAGTCGCATTGTATTCGTACCACCACCGTACCGCTTAAAACAAAGCCGAAATCAAGGTTAATCAAGGATAAGTTATTACAAAATAGTTGATTAGTATTGAGTTAAGTGTTTCCTAAATAATCAAAATACTTTGGTTGTGTTCTTGTGGGTGGTGTTCCTAGAGCCAGAAGCATGTGAGTGTGGTGTGGAAGGAGCTGATAGTGGTGCCCAGCACGCGGGTGGGCAGGCTGGAGGTGTACTGCCAGGATGCAGGGGGATGCATTTTGGTGCTGAAGGACAAGGAGCAGGTGGAGTGGAAGGCTGGGGACCTGCTGGAGAACCTCTACTACCGACTCTATGACGAGGGACAACGACTCTTACCCCTCGACCACGTCACCTCCTCCAACATGAAGGTCAGGATTTAGGTCCCAAGTAATCCTTGGATCCAGCAGTCCTACTATGTTATAGCAGAACTTCTGTGGGGAGACGGCACAGAGCCTGGGCTGCAAACCAAAAGCGTCATGGGGCGGAGTTACACCTTGCTGTTACAAAGATATCCCACCGAAGAGAAACCCATTTGCGCAAGTTGATGAAGCTTTCGGAAGGGAATTTTGATAAATGTATTCCTACAGTGGCCAGTCTAAGACAAATGCCTGATGATTTGTAGAATCCAGTGAACTACTACTAATCACTTAGTGAACTACTACTACTAATCACTTAGTGAACTACTACCACTAATCACTTAGTGAACTACTACTAATCACTTAGTGAACTACTACTAATCACTTAGTGAACTACTACCACTAATCACTTAGTGAACTACTACTAATCACTTAGTGAACTACTACTAATCACTTAGTGAACTACTACTAATCACTTAGTGAACTACTACCACTAATCACTTAGTGAACCACTACTAATCACTTAGTGAATTACTACTACTAATCACTTAGTGAACTACTACTAATCACTTATTGGACTTCTACTACTTATCACTTCAGCGATGCATATGTGTTCACTTGGATGCATTGATATCATGGGCTGATGTTGGTTGGATTGAAACGATGTTTGTAAGAAGTTACTGTCGTTAAAAATGTGCAGTGTGTTGACATGCCAAAAAAGGTTGGGCACAAGTGGGTGAGATGTTGGATTCTTCCGTGGTCGTGTGGCAGGTGAACTGGGTGGCTGAAGTGAACTTGAAGGACCTGGCCAAGGGAAAGCTTCCCAGCATCCTGGTCCCCACACAGGTGACGAACAAACCCTTCTACCAGATCTCCTACAAGGACCAGAGGGCCTCGGTTGACACCTCCTTCTCCATAGTGTAAGACCCTCACCTCCTTGTCACACCTCCTTCCCTTACCTGCTTCACCGTAGTCTTAGAACCTCACCTCCTTCCTCACCTCCTTCCTAACACCCTAATCTCCAAGTCCAATGCAGCACTTACATTTGGTCGCAAACTGCCATTTTGTCTTTGCGAAACACACCAATTTTGATAGTATATCAGGTGTTGAGGTAGGAGTGTGTTGAACATGAAGGTGTCTGGTGTTATTTCGCAGGCCGCATCCAGATGCCCCGTCTCAGCTGAAAGTCACGCTGGACCAGGCCTCAGTGACGATGGGAGATCTCCTACCTGGGGACATCCGTGAGTAGCATCCACATGTCTAACTATATGTTAGCCATCTGTGACAATTCAGAGGCAAATTCTTACTCGTTCTTATATGTACTTCTTTTATAAAAGTCTGTGTAGACAACACGTGCTACCTGTAAACCAAATTCAGCATTAGGAGCTAATTTAGAAAAACAAACAATAATTGACAATTATTGCTCTGATGTATGCCCTGCATAAACATCAGAGGGGAAAGGATAAACACTGGTAATATGAATCTAAATGAATAATGAATACATTACTAAATCAAGTGCTGTGTCCCCTAGACCTGCAGCTGCTGGATCAGCATGGGAATGTGACCCAGAAGATGACCCCACAGTGTGTGGAGGCCATCAAGGTCAAGGGGGAAGAACTGGACTCCACCTCCCTGACCGTGTCATGGCAGGTCTGAACATTGAACAAACACACCCTCACTGGACTTTCTAGTAAACTTTAGATGTCAAACAAACGCACCCTCACTAGAGGTCAAGGTCCAAAATGAACACCCACCACCAGCCAATGGCGGATACATACGACCATTTGGAGGTAAAGAAAGATCAGGGTTACATAGTAAAATAAATGCTGGGCTTATCGATTTTCCGATTCTGGCAGGTAAAAAGTGTCCATAAGTGTGGACAGGTAACAGTAAACCTTCAGGACCAAACAAACACACCAGATCAGGCCAACATGATGATAATCAGGTTGCCTTTGATAAGTTCATGAACTACTGGACTATTGCCTTCCAAAACCAGGAATACTGGTACTTGGATTAGGGTTAGTTAGTCAGTCCTTGGTTAGTTAGTCCTGGGTGGGTTAGTTAGTCTGTGGTGGTTTAGTTAATCCTGGGTTAGTTAGTTCATGGTAAGTCAGTCATTGGTAGGTAAGTCCTGGGTTAGTAAGTCTTTAGTGGGTTATTTAGTCTAGGATGAGTTAGTTATTCCTGGGGTAGTTAGTCCCGTGTTAGTAAGTCCTGGTTGATATGTTACTGTGTTGGACCAGGAGAGCAGCAAGGACGTGGTGGTGAGAGGAGTGGGGTTCCGACCCGGACTACCCGGACCCCGGGAGCTGACCTTTACCCTAAGGACGTTTGTGGAGCAGGTCAAGGTCACGGTGACGGCTGGACCCCCCGCTGAGCTACAGCTGGTCAGCGGACCGCAACAGGTAACTTGTCATCTTAACTAATCATCTTAACTAATCATCTTAACTAGTAAA
The DNA here is from genome assembly GCA_026745465.1 of Lota lota. Lineage (NCBI taxonomy): Eukaryota > Metazoa > Chordata > Actinopteri > Gadiformes > Lotidae > Lota > Lota lota. The sequence continues at coordinate 1,320,760 of JACYXH010000781.1, forward strand.
CGTATCCTCTTAACTAGTCTTGTTTGCTAGTTTACTAGTCAGGTGAACTAGTTAATTACTAGTTAACTAGTGACCACACACTACCCAGCTTTGCATTGATACAAAAAAGTGAACTTAAACCAATGACAAAATGACTCTCTACCGGTCTGTCTCCCTGTCTTATCTGTCTGTCTATCTGTCCAGCCCCTCCAGGTGTTGAACAAGCAGGGCATCACGTCCCCATTCCTCATCCAGCTGTGTGACGCGTGGGGGAACCCCTCCCCCGACAAAAGGGTGGTGGTGGCGCTCACGTCCTCCTCCCCCACCCTCAAGGTCAGGTCAAAGGTCACAAGAAACCAATCAATAATCATCAACATTGTTTTATTCATATTGCAACAAGGACGTTGGAACAGGCGAATGTAAACTCTGTTTCTGAAAAGTTGCACCATTGACATGCACTCTCCATTGGTCCGATTTAGTAAAATGACTTAATAGGTCCAGCTTCTCTGCCACTTTTTTGCTGAAACAAAGCAATTTCTTTCCCACGACATGAATGAAGAAGTTTGTACTTTTATTAAGCCTTTCACACATAGTTCCCAGGAAATTACTGGGCTAATCTTTCAGGCACCGCTAGTGATTTTCACTCATCACACATACAGCTACGTTCAGGAACATTTCCGTCATGTGCCCTTTCACACATGGCATAGCAATGCCGGAATAGATGGGCCAAGGGACAGTCCAGTAGATGGCGGTAACACTTATGGACGCCAGCCGCCATAAAACCCGCGGACTGAGAGGAGCTATCTTATTTCGCAACCTTTCCAGTTTGCAGCCATTCTCGAAATCTTTTATGGCGTCACCCTTTTTAAAAGAATCAAAACAAATGGGTTAAGAAAAGGTTTAATAAGCACACATCTATTCTGAGCCACAGATGCATCAGAATAGATTAGTTTTGTCCTTTTGACCCCCTAGCCGAGGTGATTCTAAAGTGGGCGTGTCCCTGCAGGTGGAGTCTTCTGTGATGTCAAAACCCGTGGACCAGGAGGGCAAGGCCTCATTCACGGTCAAGCGCATTGCCGGACCGAAGTGAGTACTGTATTACTACTACAGTTGTCAGACTACTGTAGAAGGACTGTATGTATGCCTGTACAACAGAGTACTGTAGTAGTACAACAGTTGTAAGAGTACTGTAGTAGTACTGCTATTTGCCCAGAAATCCAAAAATTACACAGGAGTATCACTTATTAAAGTTAATCTTTTGTGGGGGTACATAGTACACAAGAACATCTTATCAAACTGTTAAGCTCCATTACCATGCAACTAGACTAAAACTACACCATGCTAAAATAGACTGCAACTACACGTAATCTACGTGTTAGCAGTCTACCTGAAGGAATCCTTGAGCAAGATGCGCTAACCCATAGCCCCCTACCGGCTCCTTAATGACCTGATTCTAAATTCACTGCAAGTTGCTTTTGATAAACCATCTGCTAAATTACTACATAATAAAATGGTTAGCTCTCAGCTAGCTCCTGTGCTAACACGCTGACCTCCTGCGGTTTGGTTCCAGGGGGGAGTTCAGTCTGGAGTTCCGAGGTCTGTTTAACCAGAAGCCCATCCCCGGCCCTTCGGTCCCACTAACCGTGGTCCTGGACCCCAACAAACCAGCTACCCTAGCGGTCGACTACGACACCAACACTAGCTGTCCAGCAGGGGGAACCCTCCCTGGTGGGGCTCTAGACTGTTAGAAGGTTTAGCCATGTTAGCATATTAGCTGTGTCAGCTGTATTAGCTGGTGTGAGCTGTGCTAGCAGAGTTAGCAGATAAATCCCATGTCCACACTGTGGAGGTTACACCAATTGTACGTTTAACATTTGACATTTTTGGTTGATGAGAACACAGTGTTAGGGTGGACAGAGGAAAATTATGGATTTTGTGTGTACACAGTCAGCTGTAGCCAATATTCAGCCTTCAAAGTAAAACAACAACATTCAAACAAACAAACATGTTATTTATGACTATTGTGATTAATAACATTGAGGGCTATAAAAAGTGTGTGTGTGTGTGTGTGTGTGTGTGTGTGTGTGTGTGTGTGTGTGTGTGTGTGTGTGTGTGTGTGCGTGTGTGCGTGTGTGCGTGTGTGCGTGCGTGCAGTGTTCTCGGTAACTGTGGTGTCAGAAGAGGGCAGTCCCATCAGGAACGTGAACCCTGCTGCTCTCTCCATGAGTTTATGGAGAAGAGAAACCACCAGCATCCTCATTCCTCCTGCCGGGGTAGGTTACACCTCCACACCTCCATCACCACCTCCTTCACATCACCACCACCACGTCATCACCTTCATCACCACCCACACCACACCTCCATCACTACCACATCATCACCACCCCCCAGACTAACCCTCCATCACCATCTCAAACACATCACCTCCCAGACTACACCTCCATCACCACCTCCACCACTGCATCACCACCTCCACCACATCATCACTTCCATCACGACCCACACCACAACCTCCATCACCACCTCCACTACATCACACCCACCATTACCACCAACCCCACCACCACCCACATCTCCAACACCACATCATCACCTCCATCACCACCCACACCACAACTCCACCTTCTCCACAATCTCAACCACCACCATTACCACCACCTCCTTCTCGCCCATCTCCTCTACACCTATACTTCTCCACTCTCCACACCACCACTCACTATAAGCATTTACATTTTTTTGCCTGCCAGGCCAGCCAATTCAAGTGCAGTAAACCTCTGGAGAACGAAAAGGACCACTTTCACTTTCACTTCAGGTAACACACCCATGAAACCCTCTTCCTGTTGCTGTCTAAACATCTGCTGTTTCCATCTGCGGTTTCCTGTTCCTGTCCATATACGGTCTGTACATCCTGGTGTACTGATGTATGACGTGTGTTTCAGGGATAAGGCGGGACCCCAGCAGACAGGGAAGTACAGCCTCCAGTTTTCCCTGAGGTCAGGAAAGACAGAGCTGCATAGCAAGCAGGTCAGTTCAACACTGCAGAGTCAAGTCTAGGGTTAATCACAGCTACAGTCTCAAAGGGCTTCACATGCCACATTATAGCACACCCTGTAACACTAAGCCCAATGAATGGAAAATACTTAGACATACCGTTATACAACTACCCAATAGGCACCTGGCAATAGGTGATCAATGCAGGATAGCGGTAACATGAAACAAATCCGAAATAACGGTTGGGATGAGGTAATTAGAAAATAGCAGATCACTAAGATGGTAACAAATCCACCCATTATTACTGTGGTGTTTATCTGGCACAAAAAAAGAGCAATCTTACATTTTTGGATTAAATGTCGAAACTGAACTAACTACATATGAAAAGTTCTCACGTAAATAAATCGCTTCTTCATCATCTGCTTTGGAGTGGATGAGTGCAGCAATCAGAACACATGCTCATTGTCTCACCATGGACAATACAAATTTCAATTGTTAAAATTGTACTTAAAATGTCTGCTTGTCAATTGTGTATGTCAATTATGGCACCCATTGCACACCTAACCATCCGTAGAAGTAGAGAGAGATCCCTACTCTGCGTTCCTTCTCAGGGTTTCTTCCTTGATATTGAAGGGAGTTTTTAGTCCTTGGGGGCTAGGGTTAGGGGGTGTCATCAATATATGGCCTGTAAAGCCAATGGCCAAGGGCCATGCAAATACAATTGACTTGACTCTTCTTCCTCCTCCTTCTTTGCCTCTTCAGTACGTGCTAGACGTGGTGGCCAACGAACCAATCAAGCTGGCCCCTGACAACCAGCCCACCACCCCAATGGTCTCCAACATTGAGGCACCGGCCAGCAGAGTCCTGGTAGAGGACCTGACCCTGAGGATCAGGGTGAGTCAACGTCATTAGCATTTAGCATAGCATTTAGCATAACATATGGCTTAGCATTTAGCTTAGGATTTAGCCTACCTTTTAACTGAGCATTTAGCTTAACATTTAGAATTTGGCTTAACATTCAGCTTAGCATTGAGCTGAGTGAATCGCTTCATTGGTAGTGATAAGGCTATTCAATGAGGAATGGATACCATGAAAATGAAAAGTCTCTAATGTTACTGCTCTAGCCACATGCCGGCACTCATTTTGAGTTAATTCAGTATTTAAAGTGAACATTAATTTGATTTACAACAATATAGACAACTTTAACTTTGTAAACAAGCTTCCTACCTACAATTGATCCGTTTTGAGAAATAAGAAAACACAGTTGCACTACTCCAGTTTTCAGTGTTTTTCATTGATTATTGCGGCCTTCTAGGACAAGTTTGGTAACCCCGCGGGGCAGGAGGTGGAGGGGCGGGTGGAGGTGAGGGTGGAGCTCTCCCCTGGGAACAGAGATAAAGACCTGCCTCTGCTGGAGGCCCCGAGCGGCCGCCTCTATCTCGAGCTGACGAAAGGAACCGCCCACGTCAGCGTGAGTAGCCCCGCCCCCCTCCCTGTGACCTCCTGCTGGCGCTCCTACCAGTAATGATAAACACAGGTGTGTGTGTGTGTGTGTGTGTGTGTGTGTGTGTGTGTGTGTGTGTGTGTGTGTGTGTGTGTGTGTGTGTGTGTGTGTGTGTGTGTGTGTGTGTGTGTGTGTGTGTGTGTGTGTGTGTGTGTGTGTGTGTGTGTGTAGAAGCTGTCTATCAATAGGAACAGCCCGGGTAGTGATGGTACAGAGTATGTCCTGGTGTTCGATGCCCAGATCAGAGGAACCAGGATGACTCTGGCTCCCTACCAGCTCCCCTTCCGCTTCTACAACGGTTTGATACACCGATCATTATTATTTGTATTACTGTAAAGGCTGTTTGGTTTTCCCATAACCAGCAGGTCCATCTTGTGTGTAGATGCCGATAACCAGAGACGGATGTCTGAGCTGTCCAGGAAGAAAGACAGGCTCATCGCTGATCTGGACAAATACAATAACTATTCAAGGAACCTGAAAGACCTGTGCAAGGAGCTCACCTGTACGTGCAAAATAGCTTATTGACGTGTGTGTGTGTCTGGGGTCATGCAACCCTAGTTTTCCTTTAGTTAGTTAATGTGCAAGTGGAATATCATTGTACTTGAAGGTCGTGTACGTGGACGTTGTGTGAAGTTGATTGTGTATAGGTATCATGCAAGGAGGTAGTCTGTCTGTAGGTAGTATATGGTGTTGCATTTAGCCCTAATGGGCCTCTAAAGTGTTTGTCATTCTTCCAGTATCAGTGACCAGTGTTGTTGTCGTCCAGGTAAAAACCAGAAAGCCAGTGAGAAACGGACAGAGCTTGGAACTGAGCTGTCCAGGAGAAATGTCAACGTGGCACCACTAACATCTGTGAGATCTCCTTCATACCATCCACATCACACCTCAATATAATGTCCATATGGAATAGCTACGTACTAGCGCTATGCAATAGCATCTATTAGCTCCATATAATCATGTATTAGCTCCATATATTTGCATCTATTAGCTTCATAAAAACATGTTTTAGCTCCATATATTAGCATATATTATTTTCATATAATAGCACATATTAGCTCCATAAGATGGCATCTATAAGCTTTATATGATAGCATGTATTAGCTCCATATAATAGCCAAAAGCCATCTATTAGCTCCATGTACTATCAATGTATTATTGGGTCCAGTAGGTTCCATGGAAATGGGACGTGTATTTTATGCCACACTAGGTTCTCGAGGTTAAGGCAGCCATCATTGAGAAGATGGCACTCTGTAATGAGATCTACACAGAACCCAGGAGAACCTGCTCCATCGCAGACCCCTTCAAAGGAATCCACGAAGTTCTGGGCAAGGTGAAGCTACTTACCAACTAACCAGACAACTAACTCTGGTCATGTTAACCACCACTCTGACCAACTGGTCATGTTAACCACCACTCTGACCAACTGATCATGTTAACCACTACTCTGACTAACTGGTCATGTTAACCACCACTCTGACTAACTGGTCGTGTTAACCACCACTCTGACTAACTGTTCATGTTAACTACTCCTGTTCATAGACCACTGCCAGCTCTGAACTGCCGATAATTCCCCTGCTTATCTAAAGTGAATCCTATTCACAACACCACCATACATTTTTTAATAACCATAAGAATTAAGACTTCTCTATGGTTTCTATAAGCTCGGTTGGTGATTGTTAGGTTCACCATTAGGGGAAATGCAATGCATCATGGGAACAATCACCAGGAAGGTGCTATCTAGCTGCAACTGTAAAGCATGAGGGGGAGGAGCCTCATGGCTCCACCTCCTCACCTGCAGGTGTGTCACCTGGCGCTGGTGGAAGACGACGCCTCAGCCATAGTCATCTCCTGGCACATCCACGGTGACATGGACTGCCTGGTCACCCTGACGACGGCGGCGGCGCGGCAGATCTACGACAGGACGAGGGGAGCCCAGCAGGTGCTGCCCCTCGACAGCGTCTACGTCCACCCCAACGACAGGTCGCTACCCACTTTATCCTAACAACATTGTAGACAGGCTTGGCTAGGTGAAGTAAATATACCCTTTTATAAATTAATCGTTTATTTATCAAATTCTCCCAAGTGTTCTATCATAATAAACTCTCTATCGTAAACCATAAATGAACACATAGGAGATCAAATTGGTTATTCACAGCATAAAGAACTTATAGGATAGATATATACAGGTTATCATTACTGACAAAATTGCTCTTACAGCGCATATAAACTATATCGTTTTAAAGACATTCAAAGGACATTTATTAAGGGCTCAGTTAAAAGAGTCATGTAAAATAAAAGCATATACGTAATAGTAGCAAATACGTTATTTTGCCTGGAAACCAGACGGATTTGCGAGCAAATGTGTTATTTGGTCTGGCATGTGCCCCCTCCTGTTCAGACAGATCTCCTGCAGACCTTTCATTGCTCTGATTGGTTGTAGGTCTATTCAGTTGCGCCCAGAGCTATTTTGAGACCATTGATAACGCCCCTTGGAAAATTGAAAGTGAACTGAAAGGTTCCAGACTAACGCATTTGCAAATTGGTTTGGTGATGTAAGGCTATTAAAAGCGTAGGTACGCTTTTTAAACTGTGGCAAACAGAAATGTTTAAACACGATTTTAAAGAAGATGTTAATGTTAAATGGTAATTCATTAATACTTACATATTTAAAGTGCTTCCGAGTCATAATAAAAAGAGTAGTTTTACTGTTTACTGTTCCTCTGTTTCATTCATCACATACTATACTAGAAGTAGCATGGCTCCATGTTTCAGCACCGCCTCATGTGAGCGCTCAGCAGATGTTGAGGGTGCAGACTCTGAACATCTGGGTTTGTTTCAGGCCTCTTCCACACTTGGGGTGTCGTGGCCCTACCCCCCCCGGGAACCCGATTTACGCCCGGGACCTGCTCATCTACCCCAAAGACTCAGAGAGCTCCCAGAAAGGTACCGTCTAACCTAGACTCAGGTCGCTTCACATATATATGTCTCGATAGATAGATAGATAGATAGATAGCTCTATATAGACATATATATATATATATATATATATATATATATATATATATAGACATTAAGTAATTTATAGACATTTGAACAAAGTTACATAGCAGAGCTATAATACAGTAATTCAAACTCCCCTCACTGACCGAGGGATGCCAGAGCTGCGTTTCACCAGAGTTCCCAGAATGCCGCAGTGTTTACTCTTGTTGGGGTACTTCCTCTCGCCACTTCAACCCATTCCTAACCCTAAACGCTTCCAGACATAGGGGACCGCAGATCCAGCGGGTATGTGTGTGGGTCTGACCGTGCATGTGTGTGTATGCGTGTGTGTTCGTCATTAGTTGTAGTGTTCTCTCCTGGGACAAGTGGTGCTGTTGGACCTCTGCTGACATCAAGCATCACTCCACTGCTAGGGAACAAGTGACTGCCATGTTTAGTTTCAGACCACTATATATGAAGGATAGTTTAGTTTAGACAACAAGGTATGTAGGCATGTTTTTGTGCCCCCTGGCTTGGGCTGACGTCATTTTCGCTTAGAAATAAATGGAGATGGTCTGGTTGAAAAGCACGATGACCAAATCAAATGAATGACCTGTCTCTATACTGTCTAACCTCTACCTGCTCCTTAATGACCTGACGCTATACTCTCTAACACCTACCTGCTCCTTAATCACCTGTCTCTGTACTGTCTAACACCTACCTACCCCTTAATGACCTGTCTCTGTGCTGTCTATCCCCTACCTGCTCCTTTATGACTTGTCTCTGTACTGTCTAACCCTTATCTGCTTCTGAATTACCTGTCTTTGTACTGTCTAACCCCTACATGCTCTTTAATGACCTGTCTGTACTGTCTAGCCCCTACATGCTCCATAATGACCTGCTTCTGAATGGTGAAAAAAAAAATTAATAATAATAGTAATAATAATAGGTGTTGGCGTGTCACCCATTGTGACTTCAACACGTTCTTCTTGGTTTGCATCAACAAGTTGTTTGTGTGTTAATCTCTCAGTGTTTAAGAATCTACTGGGAGACACCATCCTCGTCGATGACCTGGATGCTGGAAACGCCTACAGAAAGAGTGTAAGTATATCTATAGATATATATACATATACATATATTATAGTTATACAGGAAGTGTGTATTCAGATCTTTATATATATATATAAATAAAGATCTACAGGAACTGTAAGTCTACATCTGTAGATCTCTACTTATACATATAACATAACATTTAGATCTGTACATCTCAATATATAACATAGATCTGTAGATATCAATGTAAACATATAACAAAGATCGGTAGAGCTCTACATAAACACAACAAAGTTCTGTAGAGGTCTACATAAACATAAAGAGTACACACATGAGTGTAATGAATGGTAAGACAGTAGTGTCTCTTGATGAGAGTGTAATGAGTGGTAAGACAGTAGTGTCTCTTCATGAGAGTGTAATAAATGGTAAGACAGTAGTGTCTCTTCATGAGAGTGTAATGAATGGTAAGACAGTAGTGTCTCCTCATGAGTGTAATGAATGGTATGACAGTAGTGTCTCTTCATGAGAGTGTAATGAATGGTACGACAGTAGTGTCTCTTCATGAGAGTGTAATGAATGGTAAGACAGTAGTGTCTCTTCATGAGAGTGTAATGAATGGTAAGACAGTAGTGTCTCTTCATGAGAGTGTAATGAATGGTAAGACAGTAGTGTCTCCTCATGAGAGTGTAATGAATGGTAAGACAGTAGTGTCTCTTCATGAGAGTGTAATAAATGGTAAGACAGTAGTGTCTTTTCATGAGAGTGTAATGAATGGTAAGACAGTAGTGTCTCTTCATGTGTGTAATGAATGGTAAGATAGTAGTGTCTCTTCATGAGAGTGTAATGAATGGTAAGACAGTAGTGTCTCCTCATGAGAGTGTAATGAATGGTAAGACAGTATTGTCTCTTCATGAGAGTGTAATGAATGGTAAGACAGTAGTGTCTCTTCATGTGTGTAATGAATGGTAAGATAGTAGTGGTCTCCTCACGAGAGTGTAATGAATGGTAAGACAGTAGTGTCTCTTCATGAGAGTGTAATGAATGGTAAGACAGTAGTGTCTCTTCATGAGAGTGTAATGAATGGTAAGACAGTAGTGTCTCTTCATGTGTGTAATGAATGGTAAGACAGTAGTGTCTCTTCATGTGTGTAATGAATGGTAAGACAGTAGTGTCTCTTCATGTGTGTAATGAATGGTAAGATAGTAGTGGTCTCCTCACGAGAGTATGCTTGTGGTCTACAGGTGGTCCAGAGCAACAGACCCTGCCCCACAATCCTGACCCGCCAGGGTGAGCGGATTAGCACAAAGGGGAAGTTTGGAGGCACCCAGAACCGAGCCCCGGCCCTCAGCAGACTACAGGGCCTGGTGTTCGGGGCCCCTCTCCCTGCCCGGTACCACACACTCATGAGCCATATAGGTCAGAGTCCAGCTTTAACATGGCCGTCTTTACCCTGCCTCCTCTGCCTAAAGCCCAACTTATATTTTTGCGTAGATTAGCCGCTGTAGGTGCGCTGTGCTGATTCTGAGCAGAGTCCTCCAAAGTTCACTAATACATTGACATCTGGTGATATTTATGATGTGTAGATGATGAATCGTACAAATGAACGAACATGCCACTCGATTCGTCTGTCATGAAGGAACCAGAAGACGTTGAGGAAAGACGAAGTGGTCGTCCCTGAAATGAAGTTTAAAAAATTTGGATGAGATGGTTGTAACCTACATCAACTCTGTGGGCTACGCCGCTGACAGAGAGAGCAAGGGCGTAGCTACGGCGGTTATTCGATGCAGAAGTATAATTTAACCGTAAGGGATGCTGTTTGTAATCAGGGTTTTTTCTGTTCTTTTAGACCAGCTACAAGATTACCTCAAAGCCATGGAGGCCAGCGAGAAAGCCAAGGAAGAACTGAACGCTCACATCCAGAAACTCCAATCACCAGAGAATAAGAAGATGGAACAGGACATGAATGAGAATAAACTGAAGTTGAAGGAGATTGAGTCACAGCTCGGTAGGCTAGTAGACAAACTAGTGGCTAAAACAATAATTACAGACCTCAGATGGCTAGTAGCCAAACTAGCCGCTAACACAATGATTTTACACCACAGACGGGTAGTAGCCTAGCTTGCCGCTAACACAATGATTTTAAAATGCAGACGCCTAGTGAATGAGCTAGCGGCTACCCAGATGAATTCAAACCACGGACGGCTAGTAGCCTAGTTTGCCGCTCACACAATTTATTCACAACACAGATGGCTAGTAGCCAAGCTAGCGGCAACATGATTTCACACCACAGAAGGGTAGTAGTCTAGCTTGCCGCTAACACGATGATTTCACACCACAGAAGGGTAGTAGTCTAGCTTGCCACTAACACGATGATTTCACACCACAGAAGGGTACTAGTCTAGCTTGCCGCTAACACGATGATTTCACACCACAGAAAGGTAGTAGCCTAGCTAGGAGCTAATTGGCTTGTTTTAGTTAGTCTCTCTTGGTGTTCTTTGTGTTCTCAGAGCGGACGCCGGTATCAACGCCGGGAAAGCGAGCTCTCGGAGAAGTGGAGGAGGAGGCTGGGAAGGCAGCAGGCACCCCCCAGAAGAGGCCCCGGGCCTCTTCATAGAGGAGCCTGCTTTAGACCCCCCTCTGGATCTCCTGGAGCTCTGATAGCCTCTGCCTTCTGAAATGGTTTACATGCTCCACCTTGGGCCAAATGGTTTACATGCTTCGGCCAAAGTTTCATTTGGTTACCCTTTTGCCATTTATATGTATGCATTTATATATTTAAGTCAGATAATGCACTCTTAGTCAAATTTTTATACTTAAGTTAAATTTGTACTTGATACTTGATAGAATACTTAAAAACAATATTTTATTATTTCGAATATTTTATCACAAATATGTTCTGTTTAAAGCAATATTGCATGCACCTTTTATATGTTCCTGTTTACCTTTCAAATGTTATCCGCCATACGATTTAAGAGGCATTGTGAACTTCTTTTCAAGCTTTGTTGAGTTTATTTTAAAGCAAAGATAATATATCATGGCATTCTTGTTTCTTGATTTCATTTGTGGAACTTTTTCATGACATTTAAATGTTTCAGGGGGAAGAGAAGAGAAAACCCTTCCATCTTCACTTAACAGAGAGGAATAGACCGTTTTATACCAATGGCATCTAAAAGACCTTTCTCTAAATAAACCACTAAACCACATGATCTTGGCTCTGTATAGAACGGAGCCTGCAGTATTTGACAGAATAAACTACAAAAAAAGCAGCTACTATAAACTACTTAAGCAGCTCTAGTGTTTAGATGTAGAAAGAACGTCTTGAATGAATTGTGAATTAGGTGGGGAGAGGAGCCAGTGGTGGGGGGGGGGGGGGGGGGGGGGGAAGAAGGTGTCTCCTATCAGGGGTTTGGTTTCCGAAGGAAAACGGAAAAAGGCATCTTGTCAGTCGGGTAGTGAGGCCCGTACGTTACAGCACAGAGACTCGGGTCCGGGTTGTTTCTATACTGGGAGCTGAACGCAAAGCCACGGGCACGAGCGCGGACATTATTCTACTTTCTCTGTTAGATAATAACCAATAGATTTCAAGCTACGATGAATCATCTTACTCGTTCACCTGGGTTAATTAAATATCTCCCTATTTACTCGGGCCTATTACTCATAACTTTTTCAGTCATCAACGCAACGCCGTTTCAGTACAACATGTTTCATGGAAGCGCGTATTCTGGAGGCGAACCTCGACAGAGAAACAAGTGAGTGGTTTCATTTATGAGTTGTGTGTCCTCCTATTGTGCGTCTTATACTATTATATGGGTTAGTGCCATTTCAAAAACTATGCGCTGCGCGAAAGAACAATCATTGTTGACTGGCCTACACAATTATACAAATTATTTTAAGAGTTGTACTCAACAACGTTAAAATTACCTTATTTTCTGCAGAAACTGGTGTGCGTATGTCGTGCACAAGAACGTGAGCTGCGCGGTGCTGGGCGGCACGGAGGTCTTCGTCCAGCCGGAGCGTACGCCGTGCCCGGTGGAGCAGCCGGGCTGCTCGCAACAGCTCGGGTAAGTTTCGATTCAATTATGCTTAGCTTCAGTTGACTTTTGTGAAAACAAATGGCTCTTGTGAATCTATTTCAGGTTGTCTTGTTAATGAGAGAATTGATTCCTCACCCATTATCAATTACTTGATCTTAGAAGTTGGCACTTCGGTATAGATGGAAAATCTGGGTTTGGTTCATAGACGTTCTACATTTTAGGGATCAATTAAAAGTCTCAAGATAGTACTTGGATGTGGAATAATAAACGGATTTCAATTGTCATTACTGGCAATTTGGACATTTCCCGCAGATCAAACCATGGCTGCGTAATGCGATGGCTCGCGACACTCTCAGGAGAGTCATCCTGTAATAAGAATCCTAGACGTAAATCACGCGATATTTCAGCCAGCTCTTCTTGCAGTAATTGTTGATTTCATGATTTCATTTTTCATGAGAAAATAGTTTTACTGCCAATAGCATGACCTCATGGTGGTGTCGAGTCCAAATTTAGGGAGATGGCAGGTTTTGTAGTAAGTAAAGTCGGACGAATAAGTTCTTTAACATCCGACCAAAACTTCAACATCTATTCCTATACTAATATATGAATGAATTATATGTACCACGTGGATATTGTACATGTAACTATTTAACTATACACTATTGACCATCACACATTCTGTTGTGTCCAGCCAGCGGAGACACTTCCGGCCGACCTACAAGATCGGCTACAGGCTGCTGACTGAGCTGGAGTGGAGGTGTTGTCCGGGTTACCAGGGTTACGACTGCAGCGAGCTGAAGGGTGGATCTCCACGGCAACCCCAGGCCGCCCCACACCGAGCCCCCGGTAACAGATATGTCATATTATGCATTATTATAACTTACTATGTACTGCTGTTCAGTCATTTAGCAGACACTTTTACACATTGATGGTTAACATATACATGTAATTAAGGAGCAGGTAGGTGTAAGGGGGCATCTTACTCAAGGACTGTGGACATTGGGGTTCGAACCCCATATAACAATCCTTAAAAAAATAAAGAACGAATCAAATATTTTTAACAATGTTTCAAATACATCCTAAATAATTAGATTATATAAGATCAGACTCAACTTTATTGTCTTTGCACTGTATTACAACAGCATGCAGTTTCTATCCAGAAGTGTAGAATGGTGCACAATTCATCCATGTCCTCTCTTATTCTCAGTGGACCAAGACCAGCATCGGGTGGATGGAGAGCAGCACCCTTGGAGGTGGCAGGCTGGGCACCAGGGGGGTCGGGGAGCCCAGGACAGCCCCTCCACAGTGCAGCGCATGGAGGAGGATATCCAGCGTCTGTCCCAGATGGTGCTGGACATGCAGGCGGCTATGACGGACATGAGCTCCGGTCTGCGTCTGGACCTCCAGGAGGACGCCAGCAAGATGCTGGTGACGCTGCTCCACGACCGGCGCCCGCCGGATAGCGCCCGTGGCGGAGACACAGAGATGTTCCAGCTGCAGGATCTCTCCCTGAAGCACGATCCGTCGCACGAGGACGAGGTGCTGGGCAAGATCAACCAGGTGGTGGACACGCTGGAGACCAAGAGCAACGCCCTGGAGGAGCTCCAGGGGCGGGTGGACCGCCATGATGGACAGCTACGTTTGCTGATGGAGATCTCGGAGGGTTCCCCGGCCACTCCCCCCTTATCCTCTCCGTCTTCTTCATCTTCTTCTTCTGCCGTGGCCGGAGACGCGACCCTGCGAGCCTACGTGGACAAGAAGCTCGGAGCTCTGAGGGAGGAGCTGATGGAGGGCATGGAGATAAAGATGGCAGACCTGAAGAGCTCCTGCGACTATAAGATCATGTCGGTCCAGGAAGAGTCTGAGGCACAGGAGACCAACTACCTCAGCCTGGCCGAGCTCATGGACTCCAAGGAGTCGGACCTCCGCAAAGAGATCCTGGACATCAAAACCAAGGTGGAAGAGTTAGAGAGCGAGAAGGTTGTTTTAGATGTTTCTGTTAGAGACATCCATACTTCTGAGGATGTTCTGGCCCGGTTGGAAAACGTTGAGCTCCGTCTGAACCTGTCTGAGAAGAATGTGGAGGCTCAGAGCCTCTTACGGGAGCAGAAGTTTGGAAAACAGGAGGACCAGGGAAGTGAAGATCTGAGGAGAACTTTGGAGGACAGGATGACATTTGTGGAGAACAGAATCTCCTCTCTGGAGGAGAAGGAAGATGAACGTCTTAACTCCCAGTCTGGGATTGCAGAAGCACAAGGTCTCGATGCTCTTCAGAGCGAGATAAACTCTCAAAGAAACTACGTCCACATATTGGAGGTGAGACTCGACGCCATAGACCGGTTGTACTCAAAAGAGTGCAACAAGTCCAACCCAACAGTCGTAGAAAACACTGAACGAGAACAAGACCAAACTCTGAGCTCCAGGAATGAGGTGGATGCTACCCAAAATAGTCTTAACGGTCAAGCAGCTTCCAAGGAACAGGGGGTTCTGAGACATTTGTCCAATGGCAGCAGGAGCAGCCTGGAGGACAACTGGAGTGAACTGGGTTTCCTGCAAGCCCGGCTGGAGAGGTTGGAGGGCTCTATGTCAAATGTGGACCGCTCTGTTCTTCAGCACTCCCAGGAGCTCCAGGACCTCAATGCCACCTGCTCCCAGGCCAGCAGAGGACCGGCCAAGGACCAGCTGGAGATCTGGGCCGGGCTGGACGAGCTTCGCAGGGAGGTGAGGACCAAGGCCGATGACTGCCGGGTCCAAACCCAAGATGTGGGTCGGGAGGTAGCAGGCGTGGAGGAGCGCATGGGGAGTCTCCAGAAGGCGTGCGACAAGCTAGACCCGATATCTGGCCACCTGCAGCAGATCAAGGAGGGTCTGAACAAACACGTGAGCGGCTTGTGGACCTGTGTCAGCCAGCTCAACGGGACCCTGAGAGCTCAGGGCAGGGATATCGTCCAGCTGAGAGGAACCCTTCAGGACTTCCAGGACCAGGCGTCTGGTGTGCCTGAAGAACTCCTGACAGGCGGTACCCAGGATACCACAGGTAAACATCCACATTGGTATTAAACACCACCCCTTAACACCTTCATTCATCACAGCACCAGCTCAATTGTGGCACATTGCAAAGATCAGGAAAGGTGCTATTAAAAGTGAAAAGGTGAAATTAAAAGTTCTGCCTTGACTTAGAGAAAAGAGATGTCGAGCAAAAACCTGGCAGGACAGTAGTCAAGTTGACTACTGTTTAGTAATTTAGGAGAATAGTGAATTCAGCTATACATTTAATTAAGGACCAGGTAGGGCATCTTTTCTAAGGATGCCTAGAGGTAGACTGCAAACATTGCCGTTCGAACCTTCACCTCTAGACTAACCTGTCTGGAGATAATGTGCAATACTCAGGTAGTTGACTGAAAATCCTTGGATGGACCTACGCTTTCTGAATTGGAAATGCCATCCCTGTTCGCACTCTATGAGAAAATGCTTAAATGATGTCGGTCGGGTGTGTGAACCAGCCAAATGTAACACAGATGGAACTCTACTACTGCTACTCATATACCAACATTTATGGTTTATGTCCACTACGCCCAAACGTGATTCATCCACGTCACCAAATCACTCTGTGAAATGTTTCCCTTGTGGTTTAGCACTTCAGCTGTTGAACGTTTAGTGGTTTAAAACCAATATTTCTTCATCATATAAATGAAAGATATTTTTTTTATCGGAATGAAATTAACGTTATTTAGCAAACTTGGTGGTGAGAAACCGCTCCCCACCTTGATAAAAACCCAACGTTGTTATAGATGAACGTAACTAAAACGTATCATTGTTGGTAACTGAGGTATAAGCAGAGTAAACCATTCCGGATGGCATGTTTTTGAAAGATAATGTCGGCCTACAACTGGAGTGATGATGCAGCTGAGGCGAACAGCTGCACCATCATGGAGTGGTGGCCGTCAAAATAGCGTCATCGCGGCCCTCGTGCAAAGTTCATACCGCTATTTGTTGTGTGTCACCTCTGAAATGCTGTAGCTCCGCACGGAGTGTGCGAACTGTGCGTCCACACAGATGTTAGGGCCAAACGCCGAACTTAAATACCATGGCCTTGCGTAGACTGTCAGCGCACTTAAGGAACTATGCATCCAGCGACTATAATGCCCCACTCAAGCGCTAGCAGCGTGTTTAGCTTTAGCTGTGTGCATTAGTGTTAGCGTGAGAGTGAGCTGGATCTCTATGCAGCAATGCCCTGGCTCCCGGTAGGCAGGCCTGATGAAACACACATGCTGCTAGTTTTAACAAGAGACCTGATGCTGTTGAGCAATGTGTTGGTTCCCCCTGCTTGGCTGTCGGTACGATGCTGGCTCGTCTCTCTCAGCATGAGCACACACACAAATTGCTCGGTGGGGTGGGGGTGGGGGGGTTCAGTGTTAAATTGTGTATTGCGTGGGTGTTTCCGTGTCCCCGGTGTGTCGCTTGGGAGATGGGGGTTGTAGCGGTACTGTACTGCAGCCCCCCCCCCCCATAACCCCCTTCTCTCTCTCCTTTAAATGTGTAACACACCCATGGTGACTGGAAAGGTTTCCACTCCCTGGGTGGTGTGGGTTAGTCACTCTGCTGTCACTAGGAGATGAGTCACCGGTCAACCCCAAAGGACAGAGTTACTCACTCCTTCCACCCTGGGAATTTGTTATAACGGGCCTTCAAATAGGTGATCGAATCTCATCACTGTCCTGTTCAGAACTGATCTCATATCCTATTTTTACTATGGAATGTACGTGCCGTTACAAAGCACTATTGGCTCAAATGGCTGCCGATATCAACCAATAGCTACTCGTCTTGTCTGGTCTGCTGACCATCTCTGTTTCCATTGTCTCTGCTTATCTACTCTTGAGTGGAAAATCTTCCTGGGGGTGGGGGGACAACACTTGTTATGGGATGAGATGAGTTGCCGTGGGATACTGATGGGGTCTCCCACATCGCTGCTCCACTACTTTCCTGGTATGACATCATCTGCTGTCTCATCCAATCTGTTTCCTCCTCCGTTGTCATGGTGACCCTGCTGTGGTGGTTCCAAGGGTTCCTGAGTCTGATGACTCGTTCCCTCCAAAGAGTTCTATGGACTTAAACACGGTCTGGTCAGATGTAAGGATCAGATCAGAACCCTCCCTGGTCCCTCTGTAGAGAAGAAAGAGTGTGTTAGCTGGACGGATATAAAGCCCAGAGTCAGCGGACCACAACCCCACCCTACTACGGCTCATCTGGGGGGTTAACTACCCAAGACCTGGTCCAGACCCAGCCAGCTTGAATAGGCTCCTAGTATCATCTGGCTCATCTGGAGTTACCCGTGTGGACACCAGCCAAGACTAAATGCATCACCATTATTACAATGAGTTCCTAAAATACAACCAATTTTCTGTCTTCCTGCCAGACTAGCTACCTCTCCCTTTGTTGTGACAAATTATATTTACAATTTAATCATGGAGCATACGCTTTCATCCAAAGCGACTGACTGTACAAGTGAGTTCAGATACAGGGCATTAAGGAGTAGGTAGGGGTTAGACAGTACAGAGACAGGTCATTAAGAAATAGGTAGCAGTTAGACAGGTCATTCAGGAGCAGGTAGGGGTTAGGGCATCTTGCTCAAGGATGCCTACAGGTAGACTGAGGACACTGGGGCTTGAACACAGAACCTTTCAGCTGGGAGTCAAACACCTTAACCACTAGACTAGACTATCCTCCTACCAAGCCCATGACATGATGCCTCCTAATCCCTCTGCTGGTCCTGTCCCGCTGCGATCAAACCCTCTGATCCCGAGATCTGAGAGCTTCATCAACCAGCTGTAAGTGAGAGAGGGAGGGACCCTTCGGGAGATCAGAGAGGGTCCTGGGACGTGTCCAGAACTGATCCAAACCCATGAGATGATCTCTCCAGCAACACCCACCCTGTGGTCCATGGTCTCGCCTTCAGAAACTCTGACGAGACAGGATGTTTTGCTCATGATTGGCTGGTATTGTACTTGAGGTTGAAAATGATTGGTTTAAACTTTTTTGAAGTCAAGTTTAGTTTAAGTTAGTTTAGTTTGGTTTAGTTTATTTCTTGTTAGTTTAGTTTGTTCCGTTAGTTAGTCCGTAGTTAACTTCAATGTAGTGAGTAGTTTATTGTAGCGGGCGCACTGGTTTGGAACAAGCAACTTGGAACGTTTTATTGCTCACCACATTAATCACCAGACACACACACACACACACACACACACACACACAAACACACATAAGCACACATAAGCAAACACACTTCCAAAACACACACCAATATACACTCCTAAACACACACATATGTAAGTGAAGTCAAATGATTTCCGTGTTTACTGCTACAGTGCCCTTGGCTCTGGACAGCTTTCAATTACTTTGATCAAAGCCCCGTCTGCACAAAATACCTTGGCTACACACACACACACACACACACACACACACACACACACACACACACACACACACACACACACACACACACCCGTAAAACACATGTGGACCCTCCCTGCGTGGTTTACGGTCCCTAAACTGTTCTGCTGTCCACTGTTAGAACTAATAGGCCGCCTACCGCAGGGGTTATAGGAGCTGGCTGGGGGGCAGGTGGGGGTAGGAAGGTTTAGAGGGGTGGGTTTATAGAGGCTGGGTGGTGGTAAGGTGGGCTATACGAATGGGGTGGTTAAAGAGGCAGGGTGGTGGTAGGGTGGGCTATACGGATGGGGTGGTTAAAGAGGCAGGGTGGTGGTAGGGTGGGCTAGACAGATGGGGTGGTTAAAGAGGCTGGGTGGGGGTATGGTGAGTTAGAGGGGTGGTGGGGTTATATATGCTGGGTGGGGGTAGGGTGGGTTAGATGGGTGGTGTATCTTGGTATGCTGCTCAATTTAACAGGCAGTGTTTCCCTGTTCAGCATCAGAGGAAAGATAAGGTCAAATTAATTGTCCTGAGGGGAGAAGTGGTTTTGGATAGACAGTCGTCTGTAGCCAACATTCTGCCTTCAGACAGAAAAACAACAACAAGAACTACATAAAACAAACAAACTTGTTATTTACGACTATTGTAATTAATAACATTGATTGTTAGAAAAAGTGTGTGTGTGTGTGTGTGTGTGTGTGTGTGTGTGTGTGTGTGTGTGTGTGTGTGTGTGTGTGTGTGTGTGTTCAGCATCTTGGTCTACATGGTTTTATTTAAGACTCTTGAAGGCCTGGGGGGAGGGGGCCCCCCCAGCTCCTGATAAGATTATAAGATTCTGATTGGTCAGCTGTCCTTTACAGGAATGTATGGCTACAGGGGACAACAGTGTGTGTGTGTGTGTGTGTGTGTGTGTGTGTGTGTGTGTGTGTGTGTGTGTGTGTGTGTGTGTGTGTGTGTGTGTGTGTGTGTGTGTGTGTGTGTGTGTGTGTGTGTGTGTGTGTGTGTGTGTGTGTGTGTGTGTGATTTAAAGGACAATCACAACAGTAAAAGACAAGAACAATGTAAAATAATAGTATAAGAAAATAAAAATACTAGTTAGTTCTAGATGTGGTGGTAGATAGAAACTAGAAGTATGTTCTATCTGGTGGTAGATAGACACTAGAAGTTAGTTCTAGATATCTGGTGGTAGAGAATTCTCTCAGTGCTTCACATTACTGGGTTTGAACCCTGGAACAGTGAGCCGGTGTCTGATGTCCTGAGAGCTGCAGAGGGAAGGAGAGACGAGAGGGTGTTTTCAATAGCTAAGTGGAGATGATCAGTAGGCTGCTATGATTAGAAGGTTGGAGGAGATGGAGGAGGTTTCTCGCAGAAGGTTCCCAGGGGATTTATCCTCCTAACCCCCTTGTTAGAGCAGTCACACACTGGTGAGGAGAGAGGAGAGAGGGATGACTACATTATTATCTATTATTATTATATTATTATCTGTGACAGGTAATTTATAAAAATGAGTGAATATTTCCTTCAGAAGGTTAAATACAACTCCTCTTCTCTTACAGGTGTTCAGGCGGGTGTTATGGTCAAGCCCGCTCTCGCCCCCATCCCCTCCCGAGACTCCGCCCCTCCTAAGGTCAAGGGTGTGGCAGCAGGGGGCGTGGCTATGGGTGGCATGGAGAAGGAGAGCGTGGCCGGGCCCCGGGTGGTGGAAACAGGCCAGGCAGGACCCCCAGGGACCAAGGTGGCCTCCCGGCCCGTCCTGGGGGCCGACGGCAGCATGGCCACCGTACACGGATATGCTGGAGCCCCTGGTGAGACGTGCACACTCACACACACACACACACACACATACACACACATACATAAATATACACACACACAGAAACGCGTGCACACATGGACAAGCACACATACCATCATCTATATACTGTGTGTCCACAGGGTTATTTACTGTCATTTATCGTTCTATTATGTCCTTATTCCTTACTTTCTTCCTATTCATCACATCACAGCTTTCCCGTCCAAAGCCAGTGTCTCGGTTAAGATTGACATGCCCCCACTGCCAGGTGAGACCACCCTAAACACCCTCTCTGTTACACTCCTTCTCCCTCTACCGATGCATACAAAAATACATGTACATCTCTTTACAGATGTATAAA
The DNA here is from genome assembly GCA_026745465.1 of Lota lota. Taxonomy (NCBI): domain Eukaryota; kingdom Metazoa; phylum Chordata; class Actinopteri; order Gadiformes; family Lotidae; genus Lota; species Lota lota. The sequence continues at coordinate 1,341,879 of JACYXH010000781.1, forward strand.
CATGTTCTCTATCTCTACAGATGTACAAACATGTTCTCTCTGTACAGATGTATAAACATGCTCTTTCTCTCTCTACAGATACATACATGAGTCATTCAGCACGCTTCCTGGAACCTGCTGGGTCTTCAGGTTGGATTTAACTGATTCATATATTGTATCACTGATTGATAATGGCTGTGTGAGATTGGCAGGGTGTAATCCCTGGGGGAGATGTAAATTAATAGTACAGTCTCTTTGGGATTAACAGGTTACTATCTGTATGATCAATAGGTTAATTAGCAGTGTGAGGATTTTGGGATTAACAGATTATTTACCAGGTGTATAATCTGGGATTGACAGGTTATTTACCAGATGAAATCTCTATGGAATTAACAGGTTAATAAGAGGTGTAATCCCTGGGGTAAACAAGTGAATTAACAGGTGAATTCTCTTTTGGATTAGCAAATTAATTAACAGGTTAATGTCTGTTGGATTAACATGTTAATTAACAGGTAATCTACGTGAGATTAAAATGTTAATCAACAGGTAATGTGTATGGCATTTACAGGTTAGTTATCATTTTAAACTGAGTGGGATTTACAGGTTAATTAACATGTAATCTCTGTGGGATAGGTAGGTTAATCAACAGGACATGTGAGTGAGATTAACAGGTTATTTAACAGGTGATCTGAGTGAGATTAACAGGTTAATTAACAGGTAATCTGTGTGTTTCCAGGGATGAAGGTGTGTTTCTCAGCAGGTTTTAGCCTCCTCTCATTCCCTGGGGAGGTTGGGATTATTCGCTTCAACAAGGTCTTGGTTAACGACGGAGGACACTATAACCCCCACAAAGGTATCTCCCAGCATGCTTAGCGCCACAACAACACACTGAGCTCTCATCTACCTTACCCTTTGAGACTGCTACTGGTTGAAACTGATTGAAACTGACTTTGACGTAAACATACGTGTACAGTAACACGTCAATATGCCCTTCCCCCTTCTCAAGGTGTGTTCACGGCGCCGCTAGACGGTCGCTACCAGCTGAGTGGCGTGCTGACCGCCCAGCGAGGGGGGAGGGTGGAGGCAGTGCTCTCTGTGGCCAATCGCAGCATCCAGACGCTTGACACGGCAGGATTCCCTTCGGGGGCCGAGGCAGGGGGGCCCCGGGGCCCGTGTGAGTGTGGGGGGGGCGTGGCAACCCTGAACCTGGTGCTCAGCCTGAAGCGTGGAGACCAGGTGGGGCTGGTGATGACCGCAGGGAAACTCGCCACCTCGGCCTCGTCAGAGTTCCTGTCCACGTTCAGCGCCGTGCTTCTCTACCCCTCCCCCACCAACCTCAGATAACCCTGCCTCCATGCCCTCAGATAAACCCGCCCATCCTCAGATAACCCTGCCCCAATATACACAAATAACCCTTCCCTCAGACAACTCTGTTCCCTCTTCAGATAGTGACTAAATAATAGACTTTGACAAACAAAAACTCTTTAAAGAAATGAGAGGAAGGAGTACCATCCTTTACTGAAAAGAATAACAATATTTTTATGAATTGTCTTATTGTTTACTCTTTGTTTTGTAAGTCCCAACGTATAATTATTTGTTTTTATTCAGGCGTTGTAATTGTTTGCAATTGTAATTGCCTTTTGTATTCATTAAAGGTGCAACGTGTAAGATTATTGGTTTAAAACACTCAAAAATGAACTACAATTGACAAGAGAATTTGAAGAAATAACCGTTTTGACGCTATGTCAAAGACGTATATGTATTGTGTTGAAGAGATGTTCACTTAACTGAGCAAATTGCCCAACTAGCGCCAGCCCGTAACGTCTCGTAATACGACTTTGCACCACAAGAGGTCGCCGTCACTGCAGCGTCCAGTCTGCCGTCAGTTCAACATGAGAGAATGAAGCATGGTATGAAGTATGGAATGTATGGTAACCTCATTTAAATCGCGGGAAATGAAATGATAGAAATAGCAAAAAACAAAGAGTTAACATTGCTGTCACATTCCACCGTTTGATACAGCTCTTTGCGTTAAATGCATGACATTTGATGCTGAACTTGCAACGCTTCTTCTAGACAGGTAAGTAAACAGCTGTTAAGGCTTACGTTGGCTTATAAAGGTAGCCACTTGTATAACGTCACTGACCGTGTTAATGTTTGCTAAATAAGCGGTTTGTTGATACCCGGTTAAGACTGATTACAATACAACAGGGGTGGACACATCTTTCTGGTAATGTGCTGCCCCCTATTTGTAGTGTGGAGGACTCATTTGGCCAAATCTTACACATTGCACCGTTAAGTGTATGGCGGCGATGACAGTAATTACTTTCAAAGAAATACAATTGGTATCTGTTGAATGTCACTGGAAGTCATAACTGGTTCAATTCTGTTATTTACTACAAAACTATGTTTCATTCATTGAAATTCAACACATTTTAATATTCAAGTCTATATTCGAGTCTGTGAAAACGGTCAAAAACAACATTAGTTTAACTTTTTATTAATAAAATAGATGTTTACAACAATTACAATCCATACATTTTAAATGATTTACTTCATAAAATCACGCCTTTTAAATGTAATCGGTGTTTTTAAATCAAAAGCAAAACTAGATACGTAAAGGAGTTTATGCTCTTCAACACTTCTTGTGTTGGAGCTGCGAAGGCATTCAGAAGTGAAGATAATACTACAACATGGGTTTGTAAAGAGGTGTGCTGTGGTCACACAAAGTTGAGCACTTTCATAGAAAGAATACGGACATTCATACTGTATTTACTGATAGGAGCAACAACAGATCAAGACTTAAGACTTCATCAAACCTTGCAGAAAACACCATATCATTTCAGATCATCTGAAAACGATCAACCATGTGCCTTGATATCATTTGTGCTGTGACACAAGCATATAACACCCTAACTCTGTGTGTGTGTGTGTGTGTGTGTGTGTGTGTGTGTGTGTGTGTGTGTGTGTGTGTGTGTGTCTCTGTGTGTGAGCAGCAGAGATGAGATATAAAGTGCTTTCTTCTCATCAGAAGTTACAAACTGCAGTCTAACATCCTCACCATCCTTCACTCTCCTATATCTGCCATGAATTCTGAAGTTCTGGGTACATACATGCTATAATACTTATACCATCTATTTTTGTCTTGGATTCTAAGTGTTAAATTTAGTGCAGTATAAGACACTTTATAGAAGACCATAAAGGTGCAGTGTGTAGAATTTTGTGGCATCTAGCAGAACGGACTTGGCAGAAATGGAATTTAATATTCATAAGTATGTTTTAATTAGTGTATAATCCCGTGAAAATAAGAATTGTTTTGTTGTTTTCGTTACCTTAGAATGCACCATTTATAGCTACATAGGGAGCGGGTCTTCTGCCCCAGAGCCCACCATGTTGCACCACCATGTTTTTCCATAGCCCAGAACAGAAAAACATCTCTAGAAAGAATGTGTTATCAATTAACAATCATAATCGCTATCTTAGTTATAAGCTATGAACTATATATATACAGACGAAATAATTTAATGTAATTTATAACTATCAAGGAACCTCATCACTTGACACTTGGCTGTCGTAGACGATGACATCATTTTGGAAGTACATACTGGCGCCTTAGAACACAGTATAGGCCACAGTAGTTGTTGAAAGGGGGGGGGGGGGGGGTTCAGTTGGTTGCCACCCAGTCAACCTCACCACTAGATGCCACAAAATCCTACACACTGCACCTTTAAACAGCAGTTGGTTGTGAATATTAACTAGCAGGATGTGAATATTAACTAGCAGGATGTGAATATAAACCAGCAGGGTGTGAATATAAACTAGCAGGTTGTGAATATAAACTAACATGTTGTTAATATAAACTAGCAGGTTGTGAACATTAACTAGCAGGTTGTGATTATAAACTAGCAGGTTGTTGTGAACATTAACTAGTAGGATGTGAACATGAACTAGCAGGTTGTGAATGTTAACAAGCAGGCTGGAAACATGAACTAGCAGGTTGTGAATGTTAACAAGCAGGCTGGAAACATAAGTAGCAGGTTGTGAATATTAACTAGCAGGGTGTAAATATTAACTAGCAGGTTGTAGATATCAACTAGCAGGTTGTGAATATTAACTAGCAGGTTTGGAACATTAACTAGCAGGTTGTGAATATAACTTCTGAAAGCTCCAATGTTTGGTCTTCACAGTTTGTTTGTGATTGACGTTACGTTGGTTTCTGTCCTACTAGAACCCTACCAGTATTTATCCGTCATTTACAGACTATAGCTAGATACAATGTTCTTTAATCCCACCTAGGTGAAAATCGAGGAAAAATTCATCGGAGGAGAGGTTGAATTCAGACGCCCATTAACAGGAATTACGCAAGCGAGATTCCCATATTTGGGTGTTTCGCATGGGTCACAACTGGAGAAAATGGCTGAGCCTCACCCTGGGTGAACGACCATGTCGATCATAGTATCTTCCCCTCAAGGTCAGTAGTATTACAGAGGGTTTATCTAGTCATTTATCTGTCATTGGAGGTGTGCTTTCTCAGGTGTTTCAGAACACTTGAGGTGTTCCAGTAGAACATTGTTCTTCTGAAGGCTGGAAGCTGTAGAAGCTTCTACCTGGAGTTCATCGTCCCATGACTCTTGAGTTTATTTCGCAGTTATCCTTTCTTCTATTGTATCTTACGTTAACAGTGTATTCTCACCGGGACAGTAGGAAATATAAATAACAACCCTAGATGTCGCCACTAGAACGTAAATCTGTACTAATAACTCTTTTTTAAACTTGTTTTTCTTCCATTATATTTAGGACCATCAAACCAGAACTACACCTGGGTGTGTTATGGAAACTAACCTCCCAGCATGCAATGCAACATTTTCTCTTGACATTTTCACAGCGAGCACCGAAAGGCAGCTGGTTCCTCTCCCGATGAACAGCCAATCACAGTATGTCTTCCAGACACACCTCTGCAATTGGCTGTCTCCAGAAGCAGAAATAGCTGAATTCTGGATAAGTGAAAGTGGCGTTCTGCTCCCGGGTGCGTAGCGGGAACAGGTGCTCCACTAACTCACTCAGCCGGCCGTACCTGCACGTCCAGAGAGGTCAAAAGGTCAACAACTTTGCGATTACTCATGTAAAAGTTTCAAGTTAAGGGCTGTTTGTAGAACTTAATATCAGTGAGAGCGAACTTGAGTAAGGAGCAGTATGACTAAGTTACTCACGAGGTCTTGTTTCCCCTGGCCTGCTCCAGGATCAGCTCTCCTTTGGGGTTGACGGTGAAGATGCGACACACAGGAACGCCCACCTGCTTGTAGGCAAACACATCCTGCATCCAGAACACACAAGAGAGAGAGGATAAGCATCTATCGACCCAGAACTCTCTAATGAAAGACCGGGGCAGGATAGTCTAACAGATAGGTCTTTTTTACTTTCAGCCGAAAGTAATGGGTTCCATCCCCAATGTCCACCATCTAACCTGTAGTCATCCTTACTACAGGTAGTAGCTCTGTAGTGCTCCTTAATAACCTGTCTCTGTACTGTCTTATCCTTCCCTGCTCCTTAATAACATGTCTCTGTACTGTCTTACCCCTCCCTGCTCCTTAATAACCTGTCTCTGTACTGTCTTACCCATACCTGCTCCTTAATGACATGCATCTGAATTTACTGTTATTCACTGTGGATGAAAGCGTCTGCTACATTACTCATTAGTGAACAAAATAGTCAACCAAGGCGTACGTTGTCTCTGTTGCCGAAGGCTGCGTAGAAGGGCTGCTGGCCGGTGGGGAACAGGTTCCTGATGTCCGTCAGACACTCGATCTTAAACTTCTCAGGCTTCTTCTCGATCACCTCCCTGTGGAACACACAGGAGGAGGAGGAAACTTGACCTACGACCCAACCTCTAGTCTTCATGAATCAAACTATGGTGGTATGACCTACTCTCATCTAGATGCTCAACTAGGCTAGTGTTGAGCTAGATATAGTACATTCTGCGATGTACTATTTGTGTATATTGAAACATTTTATATCTAATGTAAGTATTTTGCACTACCACAAGATACACTAACCTTGTGGAATTGTTTGTACCTTCTCATATTCTGAGTGTATACTTTGATTGTTTTCATGAATACAGCTTCAGAAAAGGCAAAGGCATGTATCGAAATGGAGCAAGAACTTGCTTTACGTGGAACAACTAATTAATATAGAAAATCAGCAATAGTGCCAAATGGTACCTATGTCAGGAATATGTATTTAATCCCAGAATGTGTAGCCCTGCCTCAAGGCACATTTAGCACTTTGGTTCCCGCTTGTTGGGAACCACAGTCCTAAATGACTAAATGGCAAGGTGTGGTGCTGGTCGTGTCTCACCAGTAGAACTATATGGCACTATATGATACTATATAGTGCTATACGTTCCTATACGGTATTATACGTACTAGATGGCACTATAACATACTATATTGTACTAGATTGTACTATATGGTACTATACAGTACTATATGATACTATATGGTACTACATTGTACTATACAGTACTATAACATACTACTTGGTACTATATGGTACTATATGATACTATATGGTACTAGATGGTACTATTCGATACTTGATGGTACTATACAATCCTATATTATACTATATGGTACTAGATTGTACTATACAGTACTATAACATACTATATGGTACTATATGGTATGATACTATATGGTACTAGATGGTACTAATCGATACTATATGGTACTAGATGGTACTATATGGTACTATACAGTACTATATTATACTATATGGTACTATATGATACTATATGGTACTATATGGTACTATATGATACTATATGGTACTAGATGGTACTAAATGGTAATAGAAGGTACTATATGGTCCTAGATATTACTATACTGGAGGTGTGTCTCACCGGTGAAAGGCGGAGAAGAGGCTGCTCGGGGCCAACATCAGGGGCCCCCTGGGAAGGATGGCCCCCCCGTCGTTCACCCACTGCAGGTAGCCCCGCGTCATGTCCGCCATGCCGATGGCCCGCGCCGAGCAGTACAGGAACTTATAGCCATTCCTGCGGGGGAGGGTTGGACATGTTGTAATGGTGGTGGTACATATATATGTCCGTCCATAACCATGAGTATCAGCAATCAATCATTACGACTAGAAATCGGAATAAATCAGATTAGATTCGAATAGATGATATTATATAAGATTGGAATAGAAATGAAAAAGTTGGTTAGAATAGATTACATTGCAATATAATACAATCAAATAGAATCCATTTAATTCATTGTGAGTATGAGAACAGTTAAATCTGACCACATGAAGGACAGAGTAACATAAAGTGCAGGTAAAACAAGACTAATTGTGGGTTATAATGCTAGAGGGCGTGGGAAGCCAGACTCACTCGTGCACCAGGTGGTAGAGTTTAGCAATGCCGCGGTGCGTCCAGTCCTTCCCCAGCTGGGGCAGAATTTGACCAAACACATCGGACCTGGGGACAGGAAGGAACAGGGACAATAAGCAAACCCCTCATTCCCAGATATATTCATATGATTAATAGCATCAAACAACAGGAAGATTCTAGAACCAACAGAAGATTCTGGAATCAACAGTAGATGAAATAACCAACAGAGGATTCTAGAACCAAGAGATTATACAACAAAATAGAAGATTCTAGAACCAACAGAAGATTCTACAACCAACAGATGATTCTAGAACCAAATTGATGCAGCACTAGATTATTGTAGAACAAAGCAGGAGGTTCCAGAAGGCTCCGTACTTGGTGATGGTGCCGTCGATGTCTGAGATGATGACGTTGTCGTCCCAGTTCCAGAGGTAGATGGTGCCCTGGCAGCGACACGTGCCCTGGTACTGGGTGGTGATGCTGAAGGTCACGTCGTTAGGCCCCTCTCTCAGTTTCAGGCTGGCCTATCAGGACGCATTAAAACATCTTGGATTTAAAGTTACTTGCCAGAAAAGCCAAACAGAGATGAGAAGAGCGTGCCAGAGTTAACTTTGTTACAATACAAACCTAAACAATTTGGAAAACACTGCAACGTATTTTTCTATATTTTGTACTCAAACACATACATTGCATGTTGGTGAATAACAAGATATTATCATGTATCTTACTATCTGTTGAGACGAGAGGCGGAGTGACTTCCTGTAGGAGAGGCCAGGGGCGGGGCCTCCGGTCTGCACACGCTCAGTGAGCGGTGTTGCCGTCTCCAGGGAAGGAGCCACAGAGTTCAGCTCCTTGGAGTCATCTTCACTGGAGCTCTCTTCCAGTCTGCGAATGAGGGAGCCCAGTCAGATTCCCAATATCCCCAGTCTACCAGACCTGTTTTCACTGTCCAACCCATGCTGTTAGCCACTCTTAATGTCTAACTCGGGATAAAAATGATGACCAGAGTATTTATTTGACGAAACACTTCATTGCCACAAGAGGACAGAGGCAGAATGTTGCTCATGGACCTAAAGCATAAAATGCCCTACCTAAAGCTAACTACTTTACCACTTTACTAAATCCTAACCATCTCATGTAAACATAACCATTTTAACAATTGTACCCAAACCTTAACATTTCACCTAAACCGAACCATTGTCAACCATTTTTACCAAAACATAGCAATTTAGATTTTTACCAAAACATACCCATTACTAATGCATTATGGGTAATAAGTGCTGACTCACTGTGCAGCAGTAGCCAGTAGCGGGGGGGAGTGGCTCTCCGGGTTCTGAGAGTCTAGACTGGACTGCTTGAACTCCACCGACTGTAGAGAGAAGAGTCTGTATAAGTATCACCTCGTTAAGGGGATCCTGTTTTATCAGCAGCTGTGTTGATGAGCCACTACAAGCCATTTTGAAATCGACCTATTTGTGACATCACAAATGGGAGTGTCAACCCAGATGTAGGATGGATATTTCAGCCTACCAGTAAGTACAGTCCACTGAGTAGGAGGCTGGTAGGTTGATCCATCTATCATATATCTGGGTGGACACTCCAACTTGTGATGTGTTGATAGAGGGTCGATTGTGGCTTATCAACATCTAACCTGGTGGTAAACTAAGGTGTGGGCTGGGGTCTACCTGTTTGACGCTGCTCTTCCTCCAGAACCACCAGCGACCAGACTTCTTGGGCATCTTCTCCTTCACCCAGGCCTCCTCCGTGGCCTGGAGGTCACCAAACAACCACGTTAACCCCACACACACTCATTGTCTACAGCGTTTTGACTACCTTCCAAAGCGCCGTTGGAATGCAATGAACTGTTCAATTATTATCATTGGAATTAAAAATATTAACATATGAAAGTGCATTCTATGGCGTAGACACACAAGTAAACACACCTGTGTGATATGAATGAAAGATTTTCCAACATGAGGGCCATTCCCCACATGTTGTTGGACTCTGGTTCTAGAGCTTACCTTGGGCAGGTTCTACCACCTCTATCTAGTTCTAGAAAATACCTTGGGCAGATTCTGCTGGAACGCCTGCATGCAGAGGATCAACGGTGCTGCCAGAGTCCAGTTGTAGTATCTACGGAAACAAACGTTTGTGGATTTCATTTCTACTAAGCTTAATTTGCCATAAGGGACATATCCCTGTCCCCCTATCTAATCCTATTGATGAGAAACACCTTTTACGATATTTTTCAAATATCCCTATCTTTTATGTGGAACAGGGTCACGTGTGCGGCTTTTTCAACCCGGGTCCATGAGAGTAAATGACTCACCGGTTTCCGATCTTCACCACAAGATTGGGATTGTCAACGATCGCCGGATTCTCCGAGAATTCCTGGTAAGTGATGACGTGCTCCAGAAACCTCTCTGGAATAAAATTTTCATCCCATTAATGAGTGTAGCGTGTAATCTAAACTCATAATCAATTGAAGTTGAAGTGTGCTTATAACATAAAAACATGCACCATTTTCTTTATGTAATTAATGCATACTGAATCCAATATTAATGCTTAATTAATGTATAATGCTTGTGTAATTAGCGTGTCATTACTGGGTTACAAGCGCAACATTGAAGCATTAAGTCATACATCATCCATGTGTCATTAATGACTATAATAATATAAATGGACGGGCGAGGTGGTGTACCTTTGGGGATCTCTGCGTTCTCGGCCACCCCCCCGCAGAGCGACAGGGTGACGTCAGGTAGGTCCAGCCCCCCCACTGAGTCTGACAGACAATCGGTCCCGCTGTCCGCTGCCCCACTCCCTACTGACTGGGGAGACTGGGAGCTGGAGCGGCGTCCCACCTCCTCCCAGTGCCTGGACACCTGACCACTATACATACATACGTTTATATAAATATATACATATATATATATAATTGACCGATATACAGTACATCTCCCAGTGCTTCAACACCTGCTCACTGGAATACATATAAATTATTATATATATAATGTATATTATATATATAAAGATGTATATAAATAGATATATATAGATATAATTGTCATATATACAGTATACACCTTTATTTTCCCAGTGCTTTGACACATGCTCACTCGAATACATCTAAATTATTATTACAATTATGTTTTTGTTTAACCTTTATTTATCCAGGTGAAACACACTGAAATGTGTCAGGTATTTTGCAAGTGTGACCTGGCTAAGAGGGCATATAGTAATTTAGCAGAAGCCTTTATCTAAAGCGACTAGCAGTCAATTCAAGGGGAGGAGGAGCAGGTGGGGGTTAGACATCTAGCTCAATGATGCCTACAGATAGACTGTGGACAATGGAGGTTCGAACCCAGAACCTTTCATAGCCCCGCCCACTTCCCCATCCTAGCCCCGCCCCCTCTCTCCAGGGGTTTTACCTCTTGGGGAAGTAGCGCGCGGCTACGTCAGGCTCCAGGGCAGTGAGGTCATCCAGGTAGATATCCTCAGGACCCTGGTGCTGGCTCCTCTTCCTCACATCTAGACACAGAAGAGGAAGAGGATGGTTCTGCTGACACTGCATTGTGAGTGTGTGTGTGTGTGGGTGTGTGTGTGTGTGTGTGTGTGTGTGTGTGTTTGAGTTTGAGTGAATGTTTTCACTTCCTCTCCTTGTTAGCTGTGTAAACGTGGAGTTCCCGCTTCCCTCGTGTTTACTAACAGGACTTTTTAAACATATTGACCAACAGATATTCCCTCACTGACCGTAAAAACATTCCTTGAAACTCAACATCCTCCTTTCTTGAATAAGTAAACATCCATCACTTCCTTTCAATAGAGAAACCGCATCATGCATCATATCAACACAGAACAAATATGGAAAGACATGGTGAATAATAATAAAAGCTAGGTATGCATGAGCATTAGTTAGAATTTGTGTTAGCGTGAGCATGAGCGTAAGAGTTAGCATGGGCGTTAAGAGTTTACATGAGAATTAGCATGAGCATTAGAGTTAGCATTAGCATGAGTATTAGCATCACAGTACCTCTCCTCTTGCCCTGCGAGTCAGTGGTTTTGCTGCAGGTTTCTGAATCGAGGCTGACCACTGTCGCATCCAGGCTGCCCATGTGACTTCTCACAGCGGCAACGTTGCTGCGTGCAGGCGGGGTGGACTTCCATTTGGCAGCGTGTTGCCCGGAGGAGGAGGTGCGGCTGTCGTCGGACCGGCTCGGCTCCAGGTTGGCGGTCCGGGGTTGGGGTTTGATCAGACCACAGGGGGAGCAGGAGGAGCAGAAAGAGGGCGAGCCTTGGGGGTCAAGAGAGTCCACCTCCATGGCCTCCGAGCTGAGGATGACCCGGAAGTGTGTGCTCTTGGACGGGGTGATGGTCAGCTCCTTCTGTTCTGATCTCTCCTTCTTACTGATCTGGAAGGATAATAACATCTCAAACATGTCAGTCCAAGGCTTCCTTCCACCTTAACAGCTATTGCACAAGCCAACTAGGAAGACATACCATACTTCAGTCACCTGACACGAATGGAGGCCGGTTAGAACAAGCCAATGAGTGTTTACTTGAATGGGTTCCATTCCATTCCTTACCCTGGTGCATTCTGGGAACTCTCCCCAGGACCACCGCATGTGTGCGTCAGCTCTGAGCATGCTCTCTGACGACTTCACCGTAAGTTCGGAGTCACTTTTAGGCGAGGCGTCTTCAGACGGATCCCTGTTGGGCAAAGAACATCACTCCATATTAACCTCTTAGAACACGGAACATGCAATGACCTCCAGCTAACCTTAAACAATCTCATCCTCTCTGTTGCCAAGGAATGTTGGGATGGACCATTAGCTGCAGCCCATTGGTCAAATCATTTAGCAGAGAAGTTTTGCTCAATGGGATTCAGCCACTCACACGAAAACTACAACATGTTAGGAGGGGTTAGCTGCAAGGAGAGAGGGAGACTTGCCTGGTGGTCGGACCCCAGTCTCCGTCAGAGAAGGGGTAGCTGTCCCACTCCAGGCCGTTCCCAGAGGGGTGAGACTTGTGCTCCATGGTGTCTTTCACCGACACACAGGCCGGCCTGGGAACATACGGGACAACCGTAAAAAAAAAAGTGTCACAACAGAAGCAGCACAGCATCAAGACTGATTAAATCACATTTTGGTTTTGTTTCTAAAAGTACATAATAGCATATATATATATATATACACAATGAGTGGTAGAATGAAAAAGTGAGTGCAGAATGTAAACTTTATTGACAAAGTAGATGCTCCTAGATGCTCCCTGATTTGAGGTGTTTTTTGCACTGTCATGTACTGAGTGCAGCTCAGCCGCACTGTATTCCTCTTGGTCTCATCGTCTGGGCAGTAGTGAGTTGTGAGTCTGGTCGCATTTACCTTCCGTTGTGGACGGTCTGCTCTTCTCCAGAGCTCCTGCCCCCCCCCGCCAGCTCCCCTCCCTCGGCCCCTGGCTGCTCCTCGCGCCGTGGGTCGGCCTTATGCTTCCTCTTCCTCCTCTTCTTCTTCTTGTGATTGGGCTGGGAGGGGCCTAGTGAACCCTGGTCGTCAGGGAGGGAGGGAGTCTGGGGGGGGCGGGGCTCCGCAGTTTCCCGCCACAACAGGCTCTCCTCTGTTGGGATAGGTGATGTCACCAGGTGGGATGGTACCGCCTCCTGATTGGGTGGGAAATCAAGATAGACAACTGAAGAGGGCTTTTAAGGAATATTTGAGAGAACTTTTATTTTATGAACTAGGAAGTTTCAGCTTGCTGTTGCAAAGATATTTGTACTTCATTTTTCATATTTTTGAAGAATTTTACTTTCTTCAAAAAGAAGAAAGTATTTTATTTCAGTTCCAGCTGGAACTTCCTGGTTTCAAAGTAAGAGTCCTCAATATTTGTTATCAAACATCTGGCTAGCTAACCATCAATAACTTTCATAACATTCATCTTAATGTCTTCGCAGGTTCCTCTAGGATTCTTACATTGCATTTCTCCGTCTCCTGGACAAAGAAGGCTTCTCCGTTGTCCCCTAGTTTCATGTGCAGGTCCACAGCTTCTCCATTGATCTCAATATCGATCTAGGAGGAACAGTTAAGGTAAGGGGTGGTTCATGTACATCTGGAGATTCGAGCACGGCTAAGTTAAGGTAACTGATGATTAATGTTGGTGTGCAAACTAGCACTGAACAGCCATGGTTGATTTTGCCTTTTAGTTTCTTAGTACAATCTTACTTAACCTTCATTTCGGCTTTGTGTTACTATTATTTGTCTTCCCATTCCACACATTTTACAGTCCTAACTGTCCCTGGAAGGAGGGATCCCTCTTCCATCCCTCAGAACACAAAGTAAATTATGTTTGTTTCATGAGACGTGTCTCCTAGCAGATGGGGTTGCTAGTTGCCCTGCTTCACAGGCTTGTCATCTCCTTGCATAGCCCGTGTTTCCACAGTGATGCGTAAATGTGTCCTAGTGTATTAGCTGAAGTGTTGTCCTGAGCTTGAAGGTCAAAGTTCATGGCTTACACACACAAACACACACACACACACACACACACACACACACACACACACACATACACATGCATGCACACACCCTCTATATGTTGTTTGAAGTCCTTGTTGCTATTTTTATTGAATATGTTTTATCACTGGTCCAATGATTCCACAACCATATAAAACAATCATATTTCACGACATGTGGTTATATTGACCCCTGCCTCTCTTTGGCTGTACTTTAAATGTGAGAAAGATGTTAACAGTGTTATTAACACTGTTATAACACACTTTATGAACAGATAAGTTTAATCAGAGGGGAGTAGAGGGTGAGAATATGTCCACAGCTACTAACCTTACCCTGTCTATAAATAGACCATAGCTACAAGCTTCTGTGGTCACTATTAAAGAGGCAACCATTAGCACTCTGTCTTCCCTAGCGCCACAGAGCACAAATAATACAGAGCTTAGGTCTGGTCAGAAGTTCTTAATATACATCCATGGTTCAAAAGGTTTGCAATGGTAGTAACAACAAACCAAAGTGCTACTTTACCACATTCTCGGTGCTAGCACAAATGCTAAGTAGAGAACAACAGAAATAGTTTCAAATAAAAGCCATAAACAACAGAATTGGATATGTATTCAAACCAAAGATAAAAAAAAGAGTTAATTAACTAGCTGCTAACTAAACAGTTTTAACTGCAAACGAATGCCTTATCAACCTAAAAAAACAATTAACGTATAGCTAAAATGTATTTAACCTACTAACGTAACCATCTACCAACTAACGGTTAACTATCTGCCTGCTAAAACATAACTAACCGCTAACTAACGGTTACCGAACCATTAGCTAAAACTTTACTAACTGCTAACTAATTGTTAATTTAGCACTAGCTAACTGTAAGCTAGGTCTTCATAGCCAAACCCACCACTTTCTCTCGGGAGCGCAGCACGCCCAGCTTCCCGAAGCGCACGTGGAATGGTGAGCACTGGAAAGTCCCGTCGGGTTGCTGGACCACAATGACATCGATGGAGCCTGACAGCGTGGCCTGGTTGATGCCCTTGTACAGTTCCTTCACCGTCACCAGCAGCTGGCCCACGTAGTTCATGGTTTACACCTAGAGGAACAGCCAGAAAACGCCAAAGGCAAGTTAGACCCAGTAGCTCAGTACCGCTGGTTCCATTGTCGGTTCCTCCTCCACAAGTGCCCTTGAGCAAGGCATCGAGCCCCCTTAACTTAGACTCAAAGGGCCCCTCTTTTACCATCAGGTGTGAGGTTGATTGGCCATTTCAAGCCATTTTAAAATCCAACCTTAGTGAAATCCCCAGAGGTAGTAGATGGATCAACCTACCGACTTGGTAGGTGGATCTATCCATCATACATATAGGGTCCATTTTGAAGTAGTTTTAAATGGCAAATCAACATCACACCTGGTGGTAAAAAAGGGGCCCTTTAACTGGTTGTGGCCTGGATGATACCGGCATAAATATGTGATTCTGTGAAAGAGTACATCAGGTTGATACATTTCTTTTCAGAGATGTTTTGCACAAAGAGAGAGGGTGCTTGAGGTATTTGAGTTTCACTGAAATGGACCACAGTATGTAAGTAGGAGACAGTCCCTGGTTAAACATCTAGTTGTTGAAAATAGTGTCCCTGAACACACTGACTCTGCCCCATTTACCCAAGAACAAACAGGACACAACTTCCAGACCAGACCAGACCAGATCATAGTAGACCAGACCAAACCATACTAGAATAGACCAGAACATATCAGACTAGACCAGAACAGTCCAGAACTGACCAGACAATGGTCAGATCATACCAGAGTAGCAGTTTCTCAGGACAACATGCATTGCAATGTGCAGGTGATGAATGGTTGTTTGATTGTTCTGTGTGGCGTTTCTAAGAGAGAAAAGATTCAGTATCAAACAATACACCCCTTGGTGCACTTCACATGCAAGTCTATCATACTGTTCACATAGTACCTACACTCCCAAAGTTGGACTCGAGTTAAAGTTGTAATTCATGTGAGAATGTGCCTTTCTGTAGAGAATGAGTGAGTTAAAGCCCTTCCTAACCCAGGAAGAAAGAACAGCAGCTCTGGTGGGAACACACCACACATTCACAGCCAATCATGTAAGAGATTACTGGAGATCAGCATGGTTTAGAGTCCCATGTAGAGGACCATGGGGCTGCCTTCAAGGCCCACTGAGGGAATCCATAGCAAATAGCGGTCTGACAGGAGGTCCTACATTGGCTGACTTTCACCATGACGATAATACCAATAACATATACTGTTAGTTTTGAAAAACAGAAGGAGCTTCGGTTAGCAGTGTCGAAGACAGGAGAGTAGAGAGAACTGAAACCAAATGTGGTTTCTCACTGCAGACTGAAGGGGATATGTGAAGTTGTGGTCGTGTTTGTATGCCTGAGGTTTGGCGTTTACCTTTTCACGTAAACGTACAGATTTCTAGTAAACTAAAATGAAGACATATTCAAGAAACATATCCCCAAGACGTACTTCTCAACAGTCACCGATCTGTAGCCCACATGAAACAAACTTGTGTCACTAAATCAATGAATTACCACAGGCTGATAGAGGAAACTTACTTAACTGATGCTCCTTCCTGCTGGGGAGAGCCCCCGCTCAGACAAACACAGTTACAGACCTCATTCTGTCATTAGAAGACCTACTTCCATGAGTTGTTAACCAGCTATCATATCAATATATAATAGAAAGATAAAAATATGTATTACATCAAACATAATTGTGAACAACGGAGGGTGTCAAAGACAGAGAGATTGGCTGAGGTGGCTACTCCCATGATGATGCGGTTTAGTTTACATTAGATTAAGGATGGTTAGGTTTTGGTATAAGATTTAAGATGGATTGTAGATCATCAACTTGAGATAGAAGGTTACAAATAGCGGCGGAATGGTTAGGGTCAGAGTGAGAATCTTGGGGAAAGCAATGCATCATGGGAAGCCGACAGAGGGGTGTACCGTGCCTTGATGTGCGTACCTTGATCTAATTTTCTAGTACTGGTTTGAGAGTGACGTCTCCTGCAGCTAATATTTTTGATCAGCTTAACGCGAGGCGACGCCCACACAACCATTTAATCAATACTTCTGATCAGATGATAGTTGTCAATGTGAGACAGTGACTAGTGTCTACACGGGCTTAGGTCAGGGTTAGGGAGTCAATCTCTAACAGTTAAATATTTGAATCATCGGTTAATCACTCAAGTTAGAAAAAGCAGACAGACGGACAGACAAACATCTTCAGACCAGCAGACCTGCTGTCTCTCCGACACCCTGTCGAACACCACCACAGCAGACCTGCTGTCTCTCCGACACCCTGTCGAACACCACCACAGCAGGCTCGCTGGCTTAACCAGTTCGGACGGTTAGCCCCAGCTGACCAAGCAGTGAATAAGAAGGTCCATTATCAAACATTTGTTGAACATGTTCAGATAATGCATCCAATACAATAGATACCCCAGAATAACTACATGGAAAATGTAGTTAATGTAGTTTTTTTTTTAATAAGGCTTGTTGAAAAAGATAGTTGATAAGGTGTCTATTATGTGGAAATGGTGAGGCGCCAAGTTGTCAGACCCAAAACGGGAAGTTTTAGTTTGCTAATTATGTTTGACAACCGGCGTGTGGCAATAGAATGATGCTCCAGCTGACTCACAGTGTGACCTAGACCAGAAACCTTAACATGTGTTTACCGCATGTCACACATGAAGGTGGAGCCAGCATCATATCACTGTCTGGTGTGTTTTGTTATGAACCCAGTAGTCAGTATGAATAAGCACGTGTAAACATAGTGACCGGGTAGTTAGTGGTAGCTGTTTACAAGTCGTCTTTATCTGACCTCAGTGCCGTTTAAACCCAGCGTCAGATGACCGTTTATATACAAAAAGACAATCACACGACCATCAAATCTGATTACCGTCTGTTTTAACGACAGAATAAGTAAAACCATGAGTTTATGTTTGGATGGGTATGCGTTACTAATATGATATGCTCTTAAAATATTCAAAATATGAGGTTTGTAACGTCATAGAGAAAGCAAAAGTAGTTTTAGTACCTTATTTTAAATGTCTATATAGTTCAATGTAAGGACCCTATTTAGACTGTTCCGAATGGTAGTTTGAACTCAAACGAATACTGATATTTATCGCAATCGTTAAAATGCCCCCATGATTATCATGATAAAAAAAAAAAAAATCACCCATGAAGATCACCAACACATCACACCAGATTTGGTTAAAAAAAAAACCACTACTCTTACACCAACTGCGCTCTCAAAGTCAAAAGGCTTTTGATAATCGTGTTGTGTTGTTGCAATGCGACCGTTTTCATAATCTGTGTTGTAATGGCTGGCCAGTCTGTTCTCTTTATTACATGAGCAACATGGCAATGTTGCTGTGTTATAATATAGCCGTGCACGTAAATTACATTGAAACCATGCACCCACACGGAGGAAGGTACATTTTATAACGTGACCACAGAAGAACACAGCTTCGTTTCGTTTTGTTAGAAACTACAACGTGACCACATTCCACGTGCATTGCTTATTATTACCCATACTGCTGACAAATGTGCGCGGAAAACACCACATATTCATAATGGCAGTAGCGGACATGAATGTGCGTGGACAGAATAAGAAGCCGTCTCGCATGCTCTTGTTGTGTCAGCCCGCTGGCGTGTGACAGGTAAACACCGCGTCAGGTGACGCCTGGACTTCACACGTTAAGCACCTTGAGACGGGTAAGGTTAATCCTGTTTACTGCTAATGTGTAAAGCCCTGTTCCCCTTGGCGGCAGGGTGTCCGGACCGGCCCACTGGTTCCGGTAGGCTACAGGTTGACTGGCGCACTCAGTGTTAAAAAAAAAAAAAAAAAAAAACCGGTCCTTGGGTTCCAGCTGTCTGTCTGTCTGTCTTTCCGTCTGTCTTTCCGTCTGTCCTATTGGACCTCGATGGGACAGAGACGTTTTAAGCATACCGTTTGTTGCGACTAAAATATGACAAAATATTGATAAGCAATGACTAAACGAAGAGAAAACGAAACCACACGCCTTGCCTGCAGCTTTTCCACATAAACTGTATTTATGTCCGTATCCATGGTATGTTAAAGAGAGTCATGTCTGCCTGCGATTGTAGATGGACAGGTAGGCGACGCACGGGCGGCAAATACCGTGTTTCGCGATAATCTTACGGATTTCATCCAATCATGTCGTGCTTCTATGAGCTCCACACTCTTGACATTACACTTACCTTCTCAAACGGAGACACGTCCGCTGTAGTTTTTCTCTGTCCTAGCCGTGAGGCAAGCATCAGTCAAGTCAAGTCACCGGCAGTAACATCGTCTCCAGGCATTTCTGATCTCACGACGGAACGCCTGGAACGTGATGCTCCAAATGGGCGTTATTGGAGAGAGAGAGAGAGAGAAAGAGGGAGAGGGATAGGGAGAGAGAGAGAGCGAGAGAGCGAGAGAGAGAGAGAGAGAGAGCGCGACTTTCAGTAAACATGGGTTTAGCGGCGAGAGCGAGTGAGAGCGAGCGAGAGGGATGGACTTCCGATAAGAATGTCTGTTTCCGTTAACATTTTTCGCATATTGCTTTTTCAACTTTTTCGTCAAAACTCAATATGCATCTCCTTGTCTTCAATGTTGTTGTTCTGGTCATGTTATTCTTCTTCTCGCTCTGGTCCGGGGACTGTTAACTGGCGTACACATCTCATAGGAAAAAAGAGACCGGTAGACCGGGATAACGCTACAGTTCAGGTTCCTCTCTCTACACCGGCAGCTTCAGTTCTCGAGCCTCTCTGCCGGACACGTGATCTGAAGCGCTCCTCTACGTGAGTCCCGTGTTGTAATAATAATATTACCGGTCAGAACCGCACATCAACAGAACCGACGGACAGCTTGAGGTGAT
This sequence comes from Lota lota, assembly GCA_026745465.1. Classification (NCBI taxonomy): domain Eukaryota; kingdom Metazoa; phylum Chordata; class Actinopteri; order Gadiformes; family Lotidae; genus Lota; species Lota lota. Next base: position 1,361,663 of record JACYXH010000781.1, read on the forward strand.
AGTAGAAGCAACACCGTTTCCAAAATAATCTAGCGACATCTTTCTGGAAAGCAGAAGTAGCTGGGCTGTATTTATAATCAATTATTTAGACACACAGCCATAGTTAAAGTTTTGGAAGATTGTGGAAACCTAGACGATATGAAAATGTGTTTTTGTTCTTGATATCAAATAAAGCCAGTACGAGTAAGAAGAATGGACTCAAATGTTGTGTGAATATTTGAACACACTACAGTTTTAGTGCAGGAAGTGGACTGTGGAAACAACCCTAGCCGTGTCTAAATAGAGTTCCTAAAATATTCATAAACCCCTCACAGTACAAGACTCAAGGGCTCAGAGAGGCACTATTAGAGAGAACATGTCCACGCTCTGTAACTTCCTAACGTAGTTCACTGTCCAAAAGAACGCTATTACACCCTCTTTATTAAAGCAACTCAAACTATCAAACAGGCATCGAGGCAACCACACCCATACAAACACATCAGCAGGCCTATTCGAAAACACAATTTAGATTGATAATACCTGGACTGTGAAAGCTAACCTAGATGATATGAAGTGATGTATGTGTGGCATTGGTGTAGTTGTTTGAGCAACCATACATATTTAAACAATGTTAATGTGAACGAGTGTCCATTGGATCACAATGATGTAATAATACAATAATACGTAAAGTTAAATCCACACACTCACTTCAAGCCTAATGATATAATACTGGTTTTAATTAGAAACAGCGTTAGTGGAGAGATGAAACAGACACACCTGGTAGCGCACACAGCCTGACCTTAACCACAACAACACTTTAAACTAACCTCTCTAACCTTATAAAACATAACCCTCTCTACCCTGATATCTACCAATATCTATCTCCATCATAACCACCCCAATCCTTCAACTTGACCATTTCAAACTGCACACCTAACCATAACAATCCCTGATCCTAGATAGAACCGTTTATCATTACAACTTAACCAGCCTTCATGTTATACCTGAACCAGATGTAGCTAAACTTTATAGCTAAGTCTCAACCAAAAATATTGCATGAAAAACATCCCTGTTCAGGGACATTAAAGACAGTTGAACTAAGGAAACTGAAGCCGTGTGAACGCTGCCAACTGTGTCGTTTCAGTCTCTCCGTGACGTTAGATAACACCGTGTCACTGCTCCGCTGTTTCCATGAGTGACCCGGAGGGCGATGCAGCTTCATCGTAGAGCTTTTCCTCTGGGTGTTGCGGTTGCTCCGGCGTGTTCTCGGTGGTGGTCGGAGCGGGCGGTGTTTCAGCGGTGGCTTCTGTCACTGTCTTCCCCGTCTCCTTTCCCCGCTCAACATTCTCTCTGCCCGCAACTTGTTTGGCGGGAGGAGGGGTCTTTGGTACCGGTGAGTCTACAGTGAACGACGGTAATGGATATTAATAATAACAACAGTTAATGGACCACAGATTAAAGTGGCTTTTAGATTGAAGTTCGACATCTCTAAAGTGTCTCCACATATCTCTCTACTAATAAGCCTCTCTTTATTATTAATGCCATACACGGTATTTACCACGGTTTCCGATTCCTCCTGATGAGCCTCCTGACATTCTGACCTAGCCTGACCTCTGACCTATGGCCTCACCGTGTGGCTTCTGCTTGGTTTCCGCTCTCGCCGGTGTCATCTTCTTCGGTGGCGGCGTATTTGGGCCAAATATCACGTTCCCGTCCTCGTCGGTCAGATAGGACGTCACTCCCAGGTCCACAGGCCCCTCCGTCACGTGCATCTGAGGAAAAAGTGTTCTTCAAGTCAAAGACAACGACTGGTTCTGGAGCCTGAGGTCACCGTCTGCCAGGTCGTATCATCTATAGAGTAACTATGGACTTACCCACCGGTGGCTCACTGGGGGCAGTCAACACAAATGATGAACCAATGTTCAATGAAGCTCTGGTTACAGTATGGAGATATGAGGAGTGGAGGAGCAGGTCTAAAGCCTAAGAGGTGTAAACTATATGGAGAGACTAGGAGTAGGAGGAGGACGAATCCAGTATGGAGATATGAGGAGTGGGGGAGCAGGTGTAAAGCTTAAGAGGTGTAAACTATACGGAGAGACTAGGAGTAGGAGGAGGAAGAATACAGTATGGAGATTTGAGGAGTGGAGGAGCAGGTCTAAACTCTAAACACTATGGAATGAGTATAAGAAGGAACAGGAGGAGGTGTAAACTCTATAGACTCTGAGGAGAAAGAATACAGTGGAGTTATGAGGAGTGGAGTAGCAGGTCAAAACTCTTAAGAGGAGAAGGAGGTATAAACTGTACAGGGAGAGACAAAGTGCAGGATGAAGATAATAGTACAGAGAGAATATGAGAAGGAGGAGGTGGAGGTGGTGGTTTAAACTATGGAGAGACAAGGACTGTTGGAGAGTACTAAACTAGGGAGAGAGGAGGAGTGAAGAAGGAAGACTAAACAACAGAGGAGGTGTAATCTAACAAGACTAGGAGTGAAGGAGGACTAAGAGAGGAGTTGGGGAGGTGTATAGGGAGAGAGGAGGAGTAATGAGGGATCCAAACAGAGTGAGACGACAGGAGGAGGAGGTGCAGAAACATGCTCTTTTATTAGGTGGAGAACAGGGGAACACAGGAAGTGATACAAAATCACCGTCGGCTGAGAGACTAACAGTGACATCATAGTCATGTGAGTCGGGTACATTGGATGTTTCACAAAAAAACACTTAACAACGGGATCATGTCGACAGTGAAGAGAGTTAATGAGCGTGACGTTGATGTCATAATGATGTCATAATTAAACCTTGATACATTTAAAGGTTCGGGTTTTATAAATAATGTATAGGAAAGTGGGAAGGGTCATATTCACAAAGGCTAAAGGACAGTGAAGATGATGATCCGATGAGACGAAGAGAGGAAACAAACATGAACAAACAGGAAGTAGAATCTTGAAACCAGACACCCAGTCTACAGCCGGGTTATAATTCTGCTTCCTCTCTCCTCTCTGCCTCAGGCGTTTCTAATAATATTAATGACCTTGTTGTTCCACTGGATAATTATTTATGTTTCCTTAACTGCAGCAAATTCAAACAAATACATTCACCATCCAAAGGTAACACAAATAAAAACGACAGCTGTTATTATATATCTTTGGCATGCTTTCATATTCTGTAAGATATGAATCATCACGGTCATCTGACTAATCTTGCACCAAATGAGATTTCCGGATCGTAAATCAACACAAATACATTGAGCCTCTGTTATCTAACCCCAGAACCTGCATAACACATCCTCAACAGTCTAGTTTCCCTGTTTATTTCTCGTCTGTTTTCGCTATCTTCTATACAGATTCCCGTCAGACATCTACTTCTTGCCGCTCAGCTCCTCCGGGTGTATGAAGACACTTACGGTGAAGTCCCCGCTCTCCGTCCCGAACTTGTTCTTCACCAGGATGCTGTACTTGCCCGAGTCGGCTGTGTTCACCTTAGTGATGGTGAAGCTGGCAAACTTCCCTGACTCAAACTTGAGGATGATGTGGTCGTCGGACACCATCTCCCGTTCGTTCTTCAGCCAGGTCACCTCGGGCATGGGGTCACCGGAGATGTTGCAGGTCAGGTTCAGAGCCTGAGAGAGAGAGAGAGAGAGAGAGAGACAGAGAGAGAGAGAGAGAGAGAGAGAGAGAGAGAGAGAGAGAGAGAGAGAGAAAGAGAGAGGAGGATAGAAGAAGAAAATATACATCCTGAGATAACACACGGTGGATCGGTAGCGCAGAGGAGATTGGTTTTGGAGGAAGCGGTGAAGTTTAGAGCAGAGTAGGTTTACAGAAGAGTTTAATAGAGACTTGCGTAGAGTTCATCGACTAGTTTTAGAATAGAGAAGATTTGCATAGAGATTTACAGAGTTCATAGAGTCGTTTTAGAATAGAGTAGTTTTAGAGAAGATTTGAGTAGAGCCATTTAAGATGCAGTAGAGTAGTGTAAGAGTAGAGTAGAGTCATTTTAGAGTAGAATAGATTTAAGAGTAGAAAATAATCGGCTGAGGCTAGATTAGGCGCCTGTTGATTGTCATGATTTGATTGGTAAGCCTGTGTTAGAGTTATGTGATGAAGGGGGCCTGTCTGTCGTCATGATTTGATTGGTAAGCCTGTGTTAGAGTTATGTGATGAAGGCGGCCTGTCTGTCATCATGATTTGATTGGTAAGCCTGTGTTAGAGTTATGTGACGAAGGGGGCCTGTCTTGGTGACCTACCTTTCCTTCCTGGATGGTGACCACATCAGGCAGACCTCCTTTCACACGGGCCCTGTCTGGAAGAAACACACAGGAACTAGGAACACACACCCACTAGGAACACATATTTACTTGGAATGCAACCACTGGGGACCCATTTACTAGGACCATGTCCACTGTGATGTTTACACCAATGTGTCGACATGGGAAAGGACATGAGCACCATTATCCAAAGCACTAGAGGATGGTTCAGGTCAGGTTGAATCTGAATGGATTGATAAACAGACTTACTTCTTTCAGCGATGGCAGCAGCCCTGAGGAGAAGAAAAGCAGAGGTGGAAGAAATGATTAGATGACAAAATGAGTATGTAATAGTTAATGTCCTGCTGAATGCTGAACAACTTATGTCATCATTACGATCAAATCAAACAACAAGGAGTCACTCACTTCAGTCTCTGGAATTCTGCAAAGGCATCGTCGAACGCTGGAAGACAAGGCAGAGAACACGTGAGCAAGCGGTCGCTGGGATCCAGTCCAGATTCAGGAACCAGTACACAAGATGAGTACATGAGATTTTGTCCCATGACCCAATTTTTTCGTGTGAAAAATCATGGCGACCCCAACATTTCTAACTTAATACTAGAGGTTTGCTCAACCTTTCAAACCTTTTGAATACATTTTTTAATGTATCATCCCCAAAGTTCCCAACCCCAAAGTTCTGGGAAAACTGCAGTACAGAACCAGCACAGACTGAAGAACAAGCACAGACTCAAGAACCAGCCAGAATCGGGTTTCAATACAGACTCAAGAAGTCTGGGGGCAGCTGACCTTGCCCGGCCAGCTCCACGGTGCGGCGCAGGCCTCCCTTGCCATCGTTGAACTCGATGGCGTACTTCCCCGTGTCCTTCTCTGTGGGCTCCTTGATCTGCAACCACAGTTGCTCGCCCACCACTCCACTCTTAATGCGGTCCGAGAAGGAGATGGCTGAGTCTCTGGCAGAGGACACACAGAGGAGGAGGAGTGGAGTCGTGATTAAACCAGGAATAATCTGGGACCAGCGGTCCTGCTATGTTATAGCAGAACTTCTTGGGGGGAGACGGCACAGAGCCTGGGCCTGAAACCAAAAACCGCTGTTCAGTCTGATTCCTGGTTCAGCTGTAGAACTTTCCATCTGAACTCCATACTGATAGATGTCTAGGGGTTAGGGTGTTTGATGGCTCCCAGCCAAAAGGTTGGTATTGTAAGTAGCTTTGGAGATACAAACATCCACCAAATGGCGTATATGACTCACTTGTAGTGCCATGTGACTTGGAGCAGGTCGTTGTAATAGCTGACGAAGGTGTAGAGGCGGATTCCCTCATCTGTGCTCGTGATCTTCAGGACAGTGGAGGAGTTAGCTGGAGAAGAACAGCCGGCAGGGGAGTTAATATGAACAACCAAGAGAAAACAAAAGGGACACATAATAATAATGGCAACAAATGGTTCTTACCAATTACACTGAACACTTCATTCATCAGATCCTTGAAACCTTGAAAAGAGACAGTTTACGTTTAATGCGTCATCCAAATTAATTGAATTAGCTCAAATAAGTAAAATTCAGATTTAGACATGATTTAGATGTAGTGTATACTACTGTTCGCCGCCTTTTGATGGCGGCAAACTCACAAAAGTGTTCCGGTGTGTAGCGACTCTTTAGTGCAGAGGTGGAGTTACCTTGATCTGTCAAATTCAACGTAGACGTGTCCTTTCCTCTGTCATCCTTAAGAACGATCTCGTACACACCGGCGTCCTTCTTGGAGATCTGGTGGAAGAGGTCACAAAATGAGGTCACCACAAGGACGTGGAAATCAGGACTAATATTCGAGAACTGTTAACAGGAAAGCCAGGCTTTTCCTTCCTGCTGTGGATGCTGCAGGACACAGATAAAGGACGCAAATGCAAAAAAGCCAACAAACAAACATAACAAACAGACAGATGAACTAGTAGATGAACAGATGAACACAAAACGAATGCCAACTTTAAGTTGTCTCCAGGTAACGTCATCGACTTTTTCCGCTGCAGCTGAACCAGCGGCTGCAGGGGAGCTGCGCTGAAACGGCACACAGGTGAGAGGTTTATATATGCTACCGCCACTAGCATTAGCCTGACGCCCTTACATCAGATAGCTAGCAAGACACTCGATGCCATGTTGACCATGGGGTCATCTAGGGCTAAGGAGGCATTCCCTTATAAGTACATCTTATCTTACTGGGCCTCGTTGAACTAGATACAAGAGTATAAATATATAGCAAGACTAGCCCAACACTATGAACATGTTGACACAGACCGAAACAATGGGATGAAGATAAAGACAGTGATTGACAACAAATGAAATACAAATACTTACATTTATAATGAGTACCTTAGTAGAGCAATCATAGAAGGACAGAAAAGAGGCCAGAACAGTAGCATAGTACTATATAAAATATGCTGAGCTATGACCTTTGCATTTTTTTTTACTTTTTAACAAACTGATTTGAACATGTTTTAACATTTCTCTAGCACTATGCTTATGCACAGTTAAAATACATAAGTGTCTTCCAATAACTTTAGGCCAGACAAAGATACCTACCTAAGTTATCTTTGTTTGGTTACTCCCATTGAAATCAGGGATTTATGGTAACTGGTCTCCCCAGAGTTCCCTCACCTGAGCGATCTCCAACTTCAGCACTCCCTCTGTGAAGCTGAGCTGCTGGTCTGACTTGATCTCGTGGCCATCCTTCTGCCACAACGCCACTGTGTCCTTCTTGATGTTCCCCACCTTCAAGAGCACACGGCAGGGGGTAGTTTATAATAAGAACACACAGACCTAGGTGGGTCAATCACTACCAATTTAAACCTTTTAAAGGGCCCATATTTGATCACCAGGTGTGATGTTGATTAGCCGTAGACCTTATTCACCTATCGGCCATATTTGTTAGTTGGGTGGGTAAACCTTCTAGAGTCTTTGGGGAAACCATGACTGTGCAATGGAAATGCACTCTAAATGCTACCTTGGTGAGAAAATGGAATGCAATTGTTTCCATTGATTTTAGAAGGTTTACCCACACAACTACACACACCCGCTAGGTGAATAATATTAATATTTTCAATGTACCTGCTGTTTCAATTGTCGAATGCTTGACAAGAAGCTGAATTGGCCACTGAATCATCTTTTTAGCGATTGTAGTAAAGGGTTTTAGCGATACTTCAACCAAGTCATCAGACATTCAAATGTGATTGGCTCCAAAGTCTGACTGGTCAGACCATCAACAGTCAAAATTGCCTTTAATGAGGCTAAAGCAGCTTAGCTGTCCCAAACAGTCCCGATTCAACATTGCTCCTTGATCGTTGAATGGCTGGTGCTCAAAGCTCGAGGGATCAAGAGATCAAGGAAAAGGTTTTGGAATGCAGCTCTGGTGGTAAAATAGGGGACCTTCAACCATCCGCCATTTGAGCCTCCTCCTTACCTTACACTTGAGGATCACACAGCATTCTGGAGTCACCTCGTATCCCAGGTACTCCACAAAGTGAGGACCTGTGAGAACAGGAAATCTTTCAAACATCCATCTGCTAGATGTAATAAACTGATGTATAAACATTATGTAGTAATATACAGATGTATTATACTACTATTTACCTTGTTTCCTGACCCACTCCTTCATCTGGAACTCAGACTCCTTCTGTAGCGCCTTGAACACTAAACAAGGAGTCAGAAAACAACTTTAGCATTTAGCGTAGGATGAGATGTTTACACAACAGATCCACTTCTCTTCCTTATCAAGTGTTGCCGTGAGGCACCAAGTTTATTTTTATCTTGGTTACTTTTATTGGAAAGTACATTTATTTTTCAAAAGTTGCATAGAAGTTTAACCACATTAGTTTTGGATTTGCATTCCGAGTATCCCGTTCGTTCATTGGTCGGATTTGGAAAAATTACGTCAATGATCGAACTTCTGTGCAAATGTTACCCAGAAGCGGAGTTGATGTTGCAGACTGTGTCTGCAAATGGCCTGTACCCCCCCGGCCTGTAAACCCATCTGGGTTTAATAAAGTACTATCTGATCTTTATCTTTATCTTCTAGCATACCAAGTTCCCCTGAAGACCATGGCAGGAGCCAATACTGCAAGTGTTCTTTAACAGATTCCAGACCCAAGGAGAGGATAATGTCAACATACTGTCTCACAGTGAGGACCACTTCCAAGTAACTCTCAGGTCCTCCCCCCAGCAGGGGGCAGACCTACCATCTCCGATTAGCACCAGACTGGACTGGTTGGTGGCCTTGCCGTCCTGCAGTTGGAAGGTGTAGGTCCCCTCGTCCATCGGCGTCAGGGACTCCATGATCATCTCGATCACGCCCGTGTTCTTGTCAAAGTTCATCTTGTACTTCTGCAAGATGGGGAAGCATAGACAATACATAGCCAATGATACATACTCAATGATGCACACTCAATGATGTACACTTAATTAGGCAAATGTCGTGGGGTTGCAATGACCTCAAGTTGCACCGAAGAACCAACCTAGCGCATGAAGATAACAGTATACTAGTACTGAGATAAGGACTTAAAATATAACTTGTACTTAGATTGGGATTTACATAGTACTAGTTCTTAGAGAACGAGACTTCCTCACAGTGTTACTAATAATACAATTGGTGGTAGTATTGTTGTCTGTCTGTGCTGTACACTGACCTCTCCTGCAGACAGACTGTTCTCATTGAACACATAATCCACTTTTCCATTGGCGGACATCTTCTCTGCCTGCAGCCAGAAACGAACACGTCCCTTCTCCTGTAGCTCTATAGCCAACTCCGACTTCAGGGGAATAACTGAAAGAAAATCACAGAAAACAACACCTGAGGACAGGTAGGACAAACTCTCTTCGCTAAGACAAAAGGAGGCAGAATAATCGAGTGTGTTTCGACACAGTGCCAATACGTTTGACCCCCAATTTCTGCAGTCTAACCTGTAGGCATCCTAGAGCATGTTGCCTCCTCATCCATACCTGCTACTCAACGACCTGTATCTGACCTCACTGTAACTTAAGTCACTTTGTATTAAAGCATCTGATAAATGACTAAACATTAATATAGTATTGTGAAACATCAAATGGAGTTTCTTTGAAGACAGGGGCCATGCGATGGACACTCACTGGGGAACTTGTGGTCGTGGCTGGTCTCCAGAAGCTTCTTCAGCTCTGTAGGACAGGAAGAAGAACAGAAATAATGATGTATCAAACTAAAAGCTCAGAAAAATCTAACATGCATTACAATTTCTGTTTCAGGTTTAAACTGCTGCCAATGTCATCAATTAATTGATTGAGCTCTATGTAGGTTGGTTGAATAATTGCTTGAAAGATTGGTCAGTTTATTTGTTCATTGATTGGATAATTGGTTAATTGGTTAATTGACTGTGTAGATCTCTGTGCTCACCTTGCGCTGTGAGGTCGAAGCTGGCGGAGGCTCCGTCGGTGTGCGTCACGGTACAGGAGTATATACCAATGTCTTCCTCACCAGGGGCGAGGAAGGTGGCTTTAGCCCTGCAGGTAAGGGGTAGGAGGGAGTAGGTAGGAAGGAGGAACAGATTCAGTATGACGGAGAACATTCACATGTTGAGACGTAGACAACACGGAACCTGACGTTCAGAAACCGCCTCACTTGTTTCCTTTGGTTTCCACAGTGATGCGAGAGTTGTCTGAGATCTCCTCATAGTTCTTGGACCAGATGAATTTAGAGTCTGCGCTCATCTCAGAGCACTCGAAGTTCAGGGAGATAACGCCATCGTCGTCAACATCTACCACGATCTCCTTGGTACCTGAAACACAGAGACATTACCTCAAACATTCATAACTCATTAGTTCATATTTTACACTTTCTGCTCAGGGCTACTCTACCTATTGTCATTGTCATTGTCCCACTACTTCTATTACAACAGATGTTACTAATATTAAAATAAGACTATCGTACTTCTATTGTTATATTACTACTATAAGTAATACTGCTAATACTTCTGATACTTCTACCTCTACTAATACTATTACTACAAATGTCCTTGGTGTTGGTTCAAGCTTTGTTCTACCTGGTCTGGTTGGTTGTTACCTGGTTTGGGTTGGACTGGTTCCTATCTGGTTAAGTCTGGGACAGGGTTAGTTCCTACCTGGTTTGGTACCAGGGTTAGTACCTACCTGGTTTGGTCTGGGCCAGGGTGGGTTCTGTAACATCAGAAGCGTTTCCTACACCAGCGTTATTCTGAGCTCGCACACGGAATACGTACTTCTCCCCTTCCTTCAGGTTCTCGATCTGCAAATCAAAACACGCATCATGCTATGAGCTACATTTCAAGGCCCTGGTGGCTGATGGGTAATTGCTAGAGGAAGTGATGTCACCTCACCTTGATGAACTTGCTGTCGGTTGCCTTCTTGTTGATGCCCCGCCACACCTCCTCAGAGGCCTCCGCCTCCTTGATGTCCACATAGAAGCCGTTGACCTCGTCGCGACCCTGGTACACTGGCGGTTTCCATAGCAACACCAGGGAGGTGCTGCGTACCTCGGTCACCTGGAGATCGTGAGGGGGCCCTGGAGACCAATCAGGAGGAAGCTAAAGGTCAGACCCTACACTTACTTACTCATCCTCCTTTTTCAAAAACATTTGCCTTTCAATCCACAGCTGGTATATTCATGAAAACCCTTCCTCATCTACTGAGAGATGTGAGGAAGTTTCGGTACCATTGTCCTCCTCACCTGGCACAGCAATGGTCCACTCCTCACAGAGGAAGGTGTCGCTAGGCAACGAGGGGATGCCGACCCCCGCCATGTTGGCTGCACGCACCTGGAACTGGTACTTCTTGTTTTCCTTCAGGTCGCACACCTGCAGAGGAAGACAGCAGACACTTCACAATAAAGGTTCTTCTCAAACTCCATATATATACATGGGCTGGTATGTGTAGAGGTTTGACTACTCCTATTGCTGGTTACTGTAGCTACTCTGCACTCTGTCCAGTTGTTTTTCAGTAACTCGATTTTGCAGCACTATAACTTTTTTGTAGCTACTCCAATTTTGATTGTATACTTTGCTTCGATTCTTCTCAGCTTCACTTGTAAGTTGCTTTGGATAAAAGCTTCTGCTTAATGACTAAATCTAAATGTAAAACAATCCGATTGCTTGAGGAAGGATTGACTCAGTAATCGTGGAATAGATAGATCTACAAGTTCTAATTTCTCAAGGGAGGGGACCTTTACTTTGAAGTTGCGTGTGATCCGAGTGGTTGATTGGTTGAGACCAGGACTCACCCTGTAGGCTCTGTCGCTGATCGCCCTGATGTTGGCCTCGTGCCACTGCCCCTCCAAGCCATCGATGACCTCGCGATAGTCCACGAAGTAGCCGGTGATGTCTGCACCGCCCACAAAGGTGGGCTGCTTCCACCCCAGCACCATGGAGTCCCGGACACACTCCAGGACGCTGATGCCGAACGGGGGCGCAGGGGAGGCTGAGGGGAGGGGACATCACATGACAGCGTTTCAGCCGAGAGCTCCGGGTGTGGCCGGTCAGTAGAAACTGAAGCTCTGGAATTGAAGTCTCTACGTTGTTTCTAGTGGGAGGCAGGGTAGTTTAGTGGTCAGGGTGTCTGGCTTCCAGCTGAAGGGTTCTGGGTTCGAACCCCAATGTCCATAGTATACCTGTATCCTTGAGATGTTTTTTAATGACATGTATCTAAAATAATCACTGTAAGACACCTTGGATAACCTTGGTGAACATTAAGGGAATTAATGATGGACTATCAAGACCTCCCTGACCCTAACAGTATACCTAACATTACACCTTCACATATGGATGATTGGATGCACAAGGATTTGCACTCTGTTCTGACCAACCAGATTATTCCAGATCATTCCGGTTGGTCTGTTCTTATGTAGTAGCGTTTTTAAGCTTCAGTTTCAAGCTCCAATGTGTCCACAGCCAAAAACATACCACTTATATTACTGCAGAATCATGGCATAATACCTCATTAAAAATATTCAAATTACATTTGAATTTAAAGTCATTAAATGTGATATCACAGAAGGAATAGCATCAAACCACAGCACAACTGTAGCTTTAACTTGAACATGTTCCTGCTACTGCTTATTAGCTAGTGATAATCATAAAGCTAATGATGTAGTATTTTAATGTCAAAGTATTTTAACATAAGTTTACTATGTTTTTATTGTGTATGTATTGGTTAGCTATCTCTCTATTTTTTCATATGCATGATTTATCACTAGTGTCCAGTTCTAGTTGTGATTGGTTGAGCCATTCTTCCAGGGAAAGGCAGTGATTGGCTAGTTCCTGTAATGACATAGACCTACTTGCTATGGCATCATCACTGTGTTATGTGAGGTGACCAACCATAGGGGGCGGTGTTCTACACAGGAACCAGCCCTTAGTGGGAAAGTGACTAGAGGTTTAATTTGCTGTGACAGAGGACTATCTAGGATGCGGTGGTGTTGAACCTCAGTTAGCTTCACAGTGACTTACCTTTGGGAGAACTTTCTCACCTGAAGATACTTTAAGACATTATTATTATTCAGCTTTTTGTGATTGAGGATTCTTTCTTAAAATGATTCCCTCTGAGGCAACATTTTCTGTAATTGTCTCTAAAGGAATGACGGAAAATGTTACTAAAATAACTTATGGACTAGAGCTTGAACCCACCTTGGTTTGGGTGGTGTGGGGGGGGGGGGGGGGTTGGGGGGGGGGGGGAGAGGGATATAAGAATAACCGTTTTTTGTGTGTGTGCTGTGTGTGATGTCTCTCCATCTCTGACCAGTCCTCACCTGTCGAGTCTCTCCTGGGTCGCTGTGCTGTGGCGTCTACAGAGAACTTACGGTTTTCTACCGGCTCTCTGCGGTCCCCTATGGCCCCTTCCTCGCCGTTCCAGGCTGGGGCTAGGGGCGGGGTTAAGGGCGACGCTAGGGGCGTGTCTGAGACCACATCAGATACCGAACCTGATCCCGACTCCAGTTCGGGGGCCCAAGTGACGCTGCCTCGCTTGGCGCCTTTGTTCGGACTCTTAGTGGCGGGATATTGGGACTCTACTGAGTTAGCATTAGCCTTAGCATTAGCCGCGACCCTCGCCTCGGCTTTAGCCATGGGCGTGTCAGTCGGAGCGTTGCCCCTTAGCATGGTAGTGTCAGCGGGGGGCTGGACAGTGTCATGCGTGCCCGTCCAGTGTGACCCGTGCTGGGTTAGTCCGCCCCAGTTCCCCCCCGGCCCCATTTCCGGCAACACACCATGAGGAATGCCGCCCCCTACAGGAGTTAGCAGAGAAGAGCAGAAGAGGCGATTTTAGTTGAGCACAGGGTCCATTCTGACCCCACACATTCGAACAGAAACGGAAACAGAACAGATAGGAAGATACTGACAGAAACAGAACAAGCAGATAGTACAGACAGAACATACTCTTGTCTACAAACAACAATATTAACAACATTAACGTTTAGATACAGTATTTGTTGTCTTCATCTGACTGACAGTTGGTCAATGAAGACAAGATGGCCGACAGGTGACATCTGTGTGTTAGGAGGAGGAGGAGGAAGGTAGCGTGTTAGGTATCATACGCATGCACGTGAGGTATAGCAGAGATGCAGAATATGTGCACAAGCTTTGTGTGGCTTTGTGTGCTTGTGTGGAAAACAGGCCAATAAATATTTTCCCCCAATAATGTCATATGCTTCTCCATGTAAATCAATGAATATGTCGAATTTAGAAATAAATTAACCAAGTAATATTAAAATAAATGATTAATATATTAATAATATATATTAATATATGTTTTTCTTAAATAATCTTGTGTTGCAGAACAAGGAACAACGCTACAACAGGATGAGATAGGGTTTGAAACACCATGCAGGTACTGGTTGTGGTGGGGTGATGGGAGTGTGTGTGTGCAGGGTGAATGGAGGGTACCTGTAGCACCAGTTGAGGGGGTTGCCGACACATGTCGTGCCCAGGAGAGGTGGAGGAAAGTGGGGTGGAGGAGAGGGAGGTGGATGGTGGATACAAAGGTGGGTTGCGGGGGGTGTTGGGGTGGTCGTAACCATGGGAACGCGAGACGGCCTGGTTTGCAACACCTGCTGAGTTGGATCTCAATGACCCAATTTAGAGGACGTGCACAAGACTAGCCTCGGTGTGGTTTGGGGGTGGAGCAGGGGGGTCAACGGGGGTGGATGGAGCATGTGACCGTGCCTCGCAATGTGATTGGATGACACAGTGGAATCATGGGAAACAGAGTAGGTGATGCAGACGCAGATGGGAAGAGGAACACATTCTAGCCTCTCTTTTAGCTCTACATGAAAATGATGTATTTAACACTGCTATACACTGATATAATATACACTTCATGACAACAAGGTGAATCCTCAAACATCATGGACAGTGATTGGTCTATGAGGTAAAAAATTTGTGTCACCCACCAATAGCGGCCTTGACCAGGACTGGCTCAGACTCCTGAGAGTGCTGGCTAATACCGGCGGCGTTCACCGCTCTCACTCTGAACACGTAGGTCTCGCCGGTCACCAGGCCATGGCACACGAACCTGGAGAGAGAGGGAAAACAAGGTGAGGACTCAACAGGAACCTGGACAGAGAAAACAAGGTGAGGAACCATCAGGGACCTGGAGAGAGAGGGAAAACAAGGTGAGGACCCAACAGGAACCTGGACAGAGAGATAACAAGGTGAGGAACCATCAGAAACCTGGACAGAGAGATAACAAGGTGAGGAACCATCAGGGATCTGGAGAGAGAGGGAAAACAAGGTGAGGACCCAACAGGAACCTGGACAGAGAGATAACAAGGTGAGGATCCTGGAGAGAGAGGGAAAACATGGTGAGGAACCCGAGGAAGGAGACAAGGAAAATAAGGCGAGGAACATGGAGAGACAGGAAACAGGCTTGTTGTTGTGTTGTTTATGTAGTTTACCTGGACCCCGAGACGGGCTTGTTGTTGTGTGGTTTATGTAGTTTACCTGGAACCCGAGACGGGCTTGTTGTTGTGTTGTTTATGTAGTTTACCTGGACCCCGAGACGGTTTTGTTGTTGTGTTATTTATGTAGTTTACCTGGACCACGAGACGGGCTTGTTGTTGTGTTGTTTATGCAGTTTACCTGGAGCCCGAGACGGGCTTGTTGTTGTGTTGTTTATGTAGTTTACCTGGACCCCGAGACGGGCTTGTTGTTGTGTTGTTTGTGTAGTTTACCTGGACCCCGGGACAGGCTTGTTGTTGCAGGGTTCCCAGGTATTGCTGCCCACCACGCTGGTCTCTATGTAGTAGCCCACCAGGTCCTTGGCATTGCGAGACGTCTCCCAGGAGACCACCACCGATGTGTCCGTGTTCCTTGTCGCCACCACACGCCCCGGGGCTGCTGGGATATCTGGAGACCACCACGGACACCTGGTCAGGTGACTTCAGACTACAAACTACCTTCAAACTACAGTCGGTACATTTACATGCATAAACTGATATTAATCCGATTTCAGTCAAACTATCAACTGTCATGTAAACAGCATAGGTTGATTTATAATTTCAGTAGTCTTACTTTAAGGGATGACCTTAATCTGATCATTCATTAATTCACTGTGTGTGTGTGTGTGTGTGTGTGCACGTGGGTGTGCATGCGTGTATGTGTGCATATGAGTATATGTCTATAAGTATGTTTATGTGTATGTGTATATATGTGTATGTAGAAGTGTGTGTATATGTATGAGTGTGTGTGTACAGTGTGTGTATATTGTGTGAGTATTCTCACCCAGCTTGTCTCCCACAGTGGTGGCCTCGGTGGGGGGGGATGGCTCCCCCACCCCGGCTGAGTTGCAGCATCGAACACGGAAGCTGTAGGATTTCCCCTCTTCCAGATCGAACAGCGCGAAGCGAGGGGACTTCACTGGGATCTCTGTGTTCACCCTCTGCCAGCTGTCTGTCCCGGACACACACTGAGACACATACACACACAGACACACACACACACACACACTCATACACACATATATATACACACACACTCATACACACATATATATACACACACACACACACACACACACACACACACACACAATTAACATGAATTAACCCGGCTTTAGACCACCACAGCCCCTAACACTATAACCTCCCACGAAGGGCATGGAAACCAGAACCCAGAGGGATTTCCAGGACATCAGAGCATGAGTTAAGTGAGAAGGTTGTGGCTCACCTTCTCCACGTAGTACATTATGCCCTCGTGACCTCTCTCCCCAGGGGGCTTCCAGCTGAGGACCACGTAGTTCTTGGTCGCCTCGGTCACCTCCAGCTCAAGGGGTCGCCCAGGAACCACACCCTCTGATGGGGGGTCATAGGTTAGAGGGTCATTGGTTAACATTGAACTCACAGGAGGAAGATGTTAGCATGATGCTAGTGAGACGTAAGCTTAGGGCTGGGCAATATTTCAATAACAACGTTGTATCGTTTTTAAATTAGGTTATCGATTTATCGTGATACCCAGTGTCATAGTCTACATTTATTACGATGAGAAGATATGCCCTTAAAATAATCAAAATATGAGTTTTTAATCGTCAGAAAGAAAGCCATATCGTGACATTAATCAAAATTGTGTAAAATCCCCAATGGTTATCGTGATAATATTTTCTCCCATATCGACCAGGCGGATTCTGATGTGATGCTAACGGGACGCTATGCTACCTGCTGGCTCCTCCTCCGTCACAATGATCTGACCGGTCCAGGGAGCCGAGGTTCCTACGGTAACCACAAACACAGGATGTTACATCACTATGATGTTAACATATTTATAGCATCCAAATGTCACTACATGTTCGATATTTTGACATCATATGAATCCCCCATCACGTGCGCGGTACCTCTCATGCGTGCGCGGTCGGCGGCGTCCACGGCGGCCACAGGTTCGGAGGTGCGTGACGGGTGGCTCATGCCACTCTTGTTGACGGCGCGCACGCGGAAGGCGTAGGACCGCCCTTCCACCAATCCGGTGACGGGGAGGCGTGCAAACTTGACAGGGGTGTCGTTGCATTGGATCCAGTGGTTGGTTCCAACCTCACACCTGGAGACCAGACCAACAGGTACATGAGTCAGACCTGGACCTTACCATGTCTCGCACACCAGCCCCCCGGAATGTTCCAAAAATGACAGTCACGTTGCTGTGGTGAGCACCCTGGATTCTTAATACCGGTTAGGACCGCAGGATGTGCTAGATGTAAGTAGATCTAGATGATGATGTCTAGATGGTCATCTGTAACACGTCCAGTTCAATCCTAGATGCTGTTTCACCTATCCATTGTATTGAATTTGTTGAATGTATAAAACTAGCCAGTTAAATTGTATATATTATTATTATTATTATTATTATTATTATTATTATTATTATTATTATTATATATTATTGTTTTTATGTTCCAACCCTGAGGCCCCTCAGTGGCCTCCAGTGGCCAGTGGGGCCTCCAGACAAAGGTCTTATGTATTCCAGTTGGTAGGTGTCAGTGAGTGATGAACTACTGTAGCCGTGGGGTCACAGCTGTTGCTTTGAGTTCTTAAATCCTCCACCTAGAAACTATTTCTTAAAACAAACACAGGCTTTGGTCCCGGGGTTCCAGGATGGTTGGATTAAAATAACTTTGTTTGCCTGATTTGGGAAGTTCTTGTGAGGGGAGGCAATGCACATTCATACATAAGACATTACTAACTCTAACTAACTAGCTAAAGCGAATGACTTACTCACCTGCATGCTAACGAGTGACTCACCTGTCCACAAAATATCCCAGGATGGAGTTCCCTCCGTCCACTGCCGGTTGCTTCCAGGAAACAATGATGTAATCTTTGTTGGCGTCCAGACAGCGCACATCCAGGGGAGCCCCAGGGGCCCCTTCCACCTCAGCATCCGCATCTGACCGGTAATATATAAATACACCATTTAGTAGCAGTATATGTACGGGATAATGTACAGTGGGCCAGTCATTATTACAAAATACACCCTGACAGGGTGACGCAGGACAAGCGAGTTATCCCGCTTATTACATGGCTGCTCGCTTAAAGAAATACGGCCTACGGTTTGAAATAGCCTCCATAGCAACGGTCAGTTATTCATGGGAGCGCGCTGCTCTACAGAAATTACAGACTGTAGAATGCCGTGATTGACTAATCAGAATTGAGTATTCAACAAAGCCGTGTAATAAAATGTCATAATACCGCAATGCTGTATTATACACAACACCCCTCAGCATCCCCATCTATCAGGCAATGATATGGTCAGATTAAACTGCTGTACTATGGTATTGTATTATAATATATTAATATGACTTCATCACTGATTCACTACAGGACAGCATTACTAACCTCCTACACTAACTATTTTAAAACACTAGCTAAGTAGTTTAAAACACTGACTAACTAGTTTAAAACACTAGCTGACTGAATTTAAATACTGGCAATTTTAAAACACTAGCTGGCTAGGTTAAACTACTAACTAGTTTAAAACACTAGCTAACTAATTAAAAAAAACAGACTACTTTACAACGCTCGCTAACTACTTTAAAACATTGTCTAGTTTAAAACGCTAGTTGACTCATGCCTATAATATGCCCATAGGTGATGAAGACTATATTGAGCTATTGTCTCTCCTTGAAGCAGAGATACGAGTGGAATCCTACTTTGTTTACAGCGAGGTCCCAGCACTGAGCTCTCTGGGAATAACCCCCTCCCCATCTCTACCACGTTTACTGGCTGACCCTGAACTCTGCAGCAGAGGCATGGGCTTTGTCTCGCTCTAACCTTCAATACTATTCACACAACACATGGTCCATGTGCTCAGTCCAAAGCAGTAGCATATCAGGTCATCAGCATACAATAGCATCGGTAGGCAGAAAGACAGACGAACAAATGGACGGCTGCACCAACCATATCAATGTTGCAACCTGAGGCAGCAGAGTGTGGCTTTCCAAATACTTTTGTTGGCATCCATTTTAAGGCCCTCGCTCATTCAAACATGTTATTAGTTAAATGTTATCTGGTGGCACAGGAGCTGTTTGGTTGACACTGGGACCTTGATCAAAGTCAACAAGTACTTACCGAAGGAATGAAACACTTTGGCCAACACTAAACAAACCAACACCAAACACGTCCTGTTACACTTCTTAATAAACAAGACTAATATATAAAGATGTTTGAGACGTATCTGTAAGAGGAGGTCAAATTTGACAGCACAATGTTGGCTTCGTATTATTCTGTCATTTCCAGATAGTGGAGAGTAATTCAACGTGTTACTGAACGGTAATATCTTTCAACCTGTCTTTATCTTGTAACCCCGGGTCTGAGAGTAATCCATCATCACAGATGGGTCATGAGACAACACATCGTTGCTTCTCTTTAGCGTACTGCGATACTAAACGCCTTGTCCCCTGCCAGTGTCCGCTGCTTCGTGTGTGGGTGGGCAGGACTGGGTTTGTGTTTGGAGGCGGCAGCGACCGCTCACCTCTGACGAAGACGTAGGCGGAGTAGGTCTCATATCCGGACTTGGTGGAGATGCGGAGGGTGTACAGGCCCTCGTCCTCCTTGTTGAGGTGCGTGAGGGTCAGGGTGGCGCGGTCGCCACTCCAGTGCATCTGCTGCCACTTGCTCGGCGCCAGCAGCACGTCTGGCCGCCGGGACGGAGATCAACAGGATGTCAGCACACTCAATGTCACCATGATGATGTAAACACAATCAATATCAATATGACGATGTCATCAATGTGATGATGTAAGCACAATCGATCAATATAATAAGGTGAGCAAAATCAATCACTATGTGGATATATCAGCATAATGATGTAATCAAAATGCTGATGTCAGCACAATGAGTCTTTCAAAATGAACACCTGTTGATGGAAATTGTTAGACCAAGTCGATCTCATGTAACAGTTCTCTGATGCCACACCGCTACACAGCGGGGGCTCGAACCAGCAACCCTAGAATTGGAGCACAAAGGCCAAGCCAAATGACCGCAGTGTCGCAGGTCATAATGTTCTTACATTGGGAATGCTTCGCCCGGAGGACAGCTGGTCACTTTGTTATACTCATAACCTAAGACCCACGGGCAAGGCATGCGTATGTATGTAAGTTTCTCTGTCTCTCCTCACCGTCGCGGTACCACTCCACGCCCGGCTGGTAGCGCTGCAGGGAGGGGTAGATGATGACAGTGCAGCCCAGGCTCATGGTCTCGCCCTCCCGGCCAAAGGAAACGCCAAACGTGTCCACGATGTGGGTCTGGAAGTTGACGCCATACTCAGACACCAGGCCATCTGGTGGACGGAGATGTTCGGATCAGAGGAGGGATGGGGAGGAGGAGGAGGGACTCATGCATGCATTTGGATCGTTAAAGGGGGAGCGTCACACTCAGCTACTTTTGAATGTAAGCGACTACTGCCACATCAACTCTGTTTCTGTGAAAACATCACAGGAAAGTTGGACCGTCAGTGGTCCAACTTTTCTGTGTTGTTTTCACGGAAAGGGAGCTGATGTGGCAGACCGCATGAGCAGTACTCATGTGATGGTCCCCTTTTAAGCAGCAAACCTTTAGCAAACACTTTAGTGTCTTTAGCTTGTGAACGGGCTGTCTAACTAAGTGGACAACAGGGTAAGTTCTAGTGATTTATCACACTTACTAGTTGTAATCACTTATCACACTTTCACTTTCATTAGTCATTTAATGAATAAAAGAAACACCGGTTGTTTGCTTGTTGAGGAAACCTTTTTAGATACAAAGAGTTGAACAAAGGAGGGAAGTGGAGAAGAAGAACAACACAGATATGTGTTGCACTGAGGGGAGGAGAGGGCCAGTTGACACACACAACACACCCAAACCCCAACAGGAGAAATCCTTTCTCTCAAACAGCCAAACATAAAAAATGAAGACGACATGAAGTGAAGGAATCAGAAAGTACTCCAGTAGAGGAGAGACTGGGAACAGAGACACAAGGTATGATGATGAAGATGATGATGATCGTGAGCATGCTGGGACACACAAGCAGTGACTGCACCAGCGCCACCAAAAACATCTAACTAAGAAAGGAGACCCCGGTGGTCTCGTTACCTCGTGGATAGGACCCTGGGTCGGCCCGGCCGCAACAAGAGGAACAGAACTGGTGTTAGAGCTGAAGCACAAATAGGCACCTCACCCAACACCATCACACTATCACACCACCACCCTCACACTATCACACCACCACCCTCACACTATCACACCATCGCCATCAACCCCACTACCACCGCCATCAACACCACACCACCACCCCACCACCGCCATCAACACCACACCACCACCCTCACACCAACACCCCACCACCATCAACACCACACCACCACCCTCACACCATCCCACCACCGCCATCAACACCACACCACCACCCTCACACCATCCCACCACCGCCATCAACACCACACCACCACCCTCACACCATCCCACCACCGCCATCAACACCACACCACCACCCTCACACCATCCCACCACCGCCATCAACACCACACCACCACCCTCACACCATCCCACCACCGCCATCAACACCACACCACCACCATCACAGCATCACCGTCACACCATCACATCATCGCACCACCGCCATCAAAACCACACCACCACCCTCACACTATCACACCACCATCATCTCCATCGTAAACAAACCCAACACTCTCCCAAAAACACCATCACATCACTCATCATCAATACCACCACACCTTCACCACCATCTACATCTTCACCAACATAATCTGAACCCCCACCAACATCTGCACCACCACACTATCAACACCACCAACATCTGCACCACCACACCATCAGCACCACCATCATCTGCACCATCACATCACTACCCCTCAACCCCATAACTTTACCATTATCACCATCACATCACTACCCCTCAACACCATGACATTACCATTATCACCATCACATCACTACCCCTCAACACCATGACATTACCATTATCACCAACACATCACTACCCCTCAACACCATGACATTACCATTATCACCATCACATCACTACCCCTCAACACCATGACATTACCATTATCACCATCACATCACTACCCCTCAACACCATGACATTACCATTATCACCATCACATCACTACCCCTCAACACCATGACATTACCATTATCACCATCACATCACTACCCCTCAACACCATGACTTTACCATTATCACCATCACATCACTACCCCTCAACACCATGACATTACCATTATCACCATCACATCACTACCCCTCAACACCATGACATTACCATTATCACCATCACATCACTACCCCTCAACACCATGACATTACCATTATCACCATCACATCACTACCCCTCAACCCCATAACATTACCATTATTACCATCTCCACCACCAACTCCATCATCATCCCCACTAACCTAAACCAAACACAACCCCCATCTCCATCACAACAATAATACCCCCACCAACCTGACCACACCACCAGCACCACCAAAACTACCAGCATCCACACACTCCCACAATCTACACCCTCACCACCACCCTAGTAGTCCAACATGGATGTGTTTTATGAGTCATCCATGGTCCGCAGAGGGTCCAGTTATTAAAGTACTAGTACATGTATGTCAAAGACACAATAAAAATAAAACAATAGATAAACAATGCATGTTAAAACACGTAAAAATTTTGACCTTTCAGATTTATATTTAACATCAAAACATTTCCTATTTCCTCTTACGTCTGGGTGAAGGGTGGGATGTGTCCATTTCTCCTTTAAATCCTGAAATAAATGAAAATAATTTGGTTATTAATTTAACTTAGCCGTTATGACACTCACTAACATACAAAAGCAATATTTGAAATGACGCGCTCAGATCTTTAGCACTCATGATAATGGCAACTGCTCTTGTACTATTTGACTGTATTACAATGTTACACTTAAGCAACACTGTGACACATAATTACCCAAAAACATAATTTTTTTTGTATTTATTCATAAAATACACATTTTAATTCCATTTGTATAGCATTTTATATTAACATGGTGCATTACTAACACTTTCTTAGTAGCTACTCCTGAATGCTTTGATCAAAAGTCTCAATTGTAAGTGGCCTTGGATAAAACCATCTGCTCAATGACTCAATGTACTGTACGTGTCTATGTGCTAGCTAGCTGTGCGTCTTGCAGTGAAACATACTCTTGACCACGATGGAGGCGTAGGCAGACTGCTCCCCCTTGGCGTTCATGGCAGACGCGTGGTACTGTGCCGTGTCATCAAAATCACATCTGGAAGAACAACATGCACCATGTTTAAACTGTAACTAAACTATGGTTTGAACTCCACCTGTAGGTAAGGGAGTATTTTCTGGAGGGGGAGGACATCAGTAATATAGCCAACGTACATCATATGATCTGCTGTAACAGACACAGCCATTAATAGTAGCTTGAAATATATATTAATGAAGCACTTTGAAGCCATCACTATACATATTTACCTATTTTACAGAGCCACACATCCACAAATGCAGCACCATTCATTCTCTGTAAAATACGGCAATCGTATTTGCAACGGTTCAGACCAATGAGCAGGATACATGGGGGGACATAAACAAAACCTTTAAAAAGTGTTGTGTTTATGTGTGATAATTAAACTATTAAATATATATTTTCAATTACATCAATTTAGAAATAATTTATATTCGGGGGGGCGGGGGGGGGGGGGGGGGGGACACCTTCATGTTTCCCGGGATCTGCCCCCATGCCTGTAGCTCAACACTAAACATCCACTATGTTTAAATAAGATAAGATGTACTATATTGATCCCAGATGTGAAATTCGGGAAAGCTGAACTCAACTAAACCTGTAACTCAACGTCCACCATGTCTAAATCGAACCAGTAACTGAGTCACGTGTATCCTGCCCCCCCTCCCCTCCACCCCACCCCTTCCCCCTATGAACCGGTAAACCAAACCAGCTATGCCCCCCCGCCCCCGTCCCCCTCTCCCGTTATAACGTTCCGTTACTTTGGGCCAGGAATACCAAGAGATTAAATAGACAGCTCTGATGATGTCATGTGTGCCAGGTGCTTAAGGTCTCTTCACATTAAAAGCCCCCCGGCGTCTACCACCAGCTCATTATGTGTGTGTGCTTTGTATTTGAGTTAGCAGCAGCATCAGAACCCCAGTGAGACTCTCTGCTTGGGTCGGAGGTCTAAAATAACCTGCAGTGGCGACTGGCTGAGTCCAGCGGGCTCCTGCGCTGCATTCTAGACTATTCCTGTTGTTATCTGGGGTGTCCGATTGAGCCGGGGCTAGAACAGAGCAGACCCTGGGGTATGTGTTCTCAACAGCCTGGGGTCTGTGAGGAAATGCCTCTCATACTCTGTTGACACATACACTACACACACTATGTTAAATGCAAACACACACGTGTTCATATTTATCATAGTGTGTGTTCATTATGCAAATGTATAATTTAAACAAAGCAACATTCTTTTGACTTTTCTTTTAATCATGATTAAAACCATGCGAAAATGAAAATTATGAATATTCTAATAATGAAAGCATGATTTAAACACCACCGTTCCTGACATCATAATTACAACTCCAAAGTCCAGGAAACTACATCATAATCAAAACTCCACCAATTCTGGTCATCTGTTGGGTCTGTGGTGGACTAGGAGGACCTACCTGTTGATCTCCAGGGAGTGGACACTGTAGCTGCTCTCTATCTTATACTTGCCCGGGTGGGCCACGGGGTCGACAGTCACATTGTTTTTGTACCTTGTAGTGGAAAGCAGAGAAAGGCAGACAGGCAGACAGACAGACGAAAGACAGATAGTGGACAGGACAGAGAGAGAAATAGAAGTAAAAGACTAAAAGATTGGCCAAAACATCAGAGAAAAGCTAGAGAAGGACAACGAAAGATGGGTAAAGGATAGAAAGCAAGAAGCACTGAAAGTAGATCGATTTAAGTGTGTGTGTTTGGTTGGTACGTGTGCACACGTGTGTGGCAAACCTACCATACCACGCGTGGGTTAGGCCATCCGCTGACGGTGCAGTGCAGGCGCACGCTCTGGTTCTCCCACACCGTGTGTGAGCGTGGTTTGATCACAAACTCCGGGGCGTGCATCAGGCTGTCCTCGTTCATTCTCTTGTTGTGTTCCTCGTTCTCATAGATCTACCGACATCGCAGACACCTCATGTTAGCATCTCCGTTAGCATCAGCATCCCCCATTAGCATTAGCCATACGATTGGAATTTACTTTCGGAATTAGCATTAGCATAACATCACATAAACAAATGCTATCATGTGCTACATGCACAAGCATACAACCACAACATGAACAATTATCCCCTGTTGAGTTTTATTTAAAAATAATAAGTAATTAAGTGAATAAGTAACACAGATACTTGATGGATAACCAGATACTGGGCATGTGGGTGTGTGGGTTATATTCTAAGGCCCGGGCACTCATCTGACAAGGTATTGGGGTAGACTGGGACCAGGGGTCAGGACTGAGGCGGACTGGATCACTGGTGGACTGGGGAAGTCTGGTGGACTATGGTCAGGAGTGTGGACTAGGGACAGCGTTGTATAAGAGTCCGCCTGTGTTCCCAGAAAAAGGATATGGTGCGGTATTTCTCGCCCTGTATCGTGGATTACTTGGCATAGTGGAGACAGCATCTTGGTGTAACCAGAGGTTCTTATAAGCCTTGGTGGTGAATCTCACTCAGGGGGGTGTTCACAGGATCTGTTTAAAGAGCTGAATAAATACTCCTTGACCCCTTGTCATATCAACTTTCGTGTTCTTGGCTCTGAGAACCAAACCCTAGAGTCCCCAAATCTAACCGGCATTGTCTAATGGTATCTGGTTGGACTGCACACTCACACACAACTTTTCTTTTTCATGGATTCTACAACAACTAGGTTGCAAATGATGAACAAACCCCCAAAAATTATATTCAATAAGAAATACTATTATTATCTCTCTATTTACATGAAAACCTTCTAGGAAGAACTTCACCATGAAATCACGGTGTTGTGATGTCATCACAGTGTTGTGATGTCATCACTGGGTTGTGATGTCATCACCACTGACCGTTTTGCTGAGGGAGATGCGTTCAGCTGATTCGCGCATGGTCGCCTTCCTGGAGCTGACCTCTGACCTCTCCATCTCCAGCCCCCTGGTGAACAGATCCTGACCCGACATGGAGGCAGACATCTCCTTCACGCGTGAATCTTCTACACTCGAATACCCACCAGCAAACTCCCGACTAGGAGGTCCAGTAGGAGGGGGAGCAGAGAGGAGAGCATGGACAGGTGGTATGATACAGTATGACTATTAACTGTTACACTGCTATTTAGATCCAGGAGATGCCTTTTTATTTTTTAGATATGTCATTAACGAGCAGGTAGGGTTAGGGGGCATTTTGCTCAAGGATGCCTACAAGTAGTCTGTGGTCATTGTGGTTCAAACACATAACTTTTTGGCCGGACAGGCCACACACGGTCGTGGCATTTTAAGTTGCCAATTCGCCGTAACATAGATGTTGATGCACAGTTTGCACACTCTGCCTCCGGGGCTTCAATATTGCTGAGGTGCGTGACACGTGACAAATCGCCATCTGAACCGTGCAGCATAAATTAGGTTTAAGAGGCTGGTGCACCCTTTGCATCACTGTCCAGGTGCCATGTTTAGAGAAGTGGCATATAGGCTGGATATTAACAGCACATTCTACTCCATCTACTACAGATCTGACCAGATCTTATACACATGGGGGGCGATGCTTGAAGCTGTTGTTTGGATACCTGCCCCTGAAGATCGGCACTACGTAGCCGATGATGTGGTGCTCCCTGTCCACCGCCAGATACGTGGGCTTGGCTCTCTTGGTCAGCTGGCTGCTCTGCTCCAACCCAGAGTAGGACGACGCTGTGAGGCTGAGGTGCACAGAATACCTGTCAGTCTGTCTGTGGTACAACCAGAGACAGATGGCCTACTGGACCGACCAGACAAGGTAAGTATCTCTTTGAAGATGAGGGAGGTTAGGCCAGGATTAGATGAAGTGTAGGTTTATGGAGTCACCAGGTGAAGGGAGATGGCTTTTAGTATTGGACGCATGTTAGATATATTAGACGTTTTAGACCTTAGACCTCTGTCTGATCTCCCTCTTTACTCCAGGAGTACAGTGGCTAACACGGCAATTTGGTCTGCAACACATGATGATTTGCCTTTCAGATTCTAACCTACTTTGATGTTATGATTGAAACATATCTCCTACCGTAGGCTACAGGACCTACAGAAGACTGTGGGAACCTGATGCATTAAAACAACAGATAGAGTGACACCAAACATTCCTCCTGTTCCGCTCAGTTCATTCGAGCAACCTTTTACATTTTTTGATTTGACGGAAGAAGTTCTGTCAAACCCTGAAAATCCCTGTGTGTTTGCACACGTGTGTCATTTGAGAGAGCAGGATGCAGCTTGGTTGAATGTAGGGTCTAAGGTCAGGAGGACCTGGTTTGAGGATAATGGGCAGGAGAGGTGAGAGGGGATTGGACGATAGGGTGGAAACGAGGAAGAGATCAGAGATCAATCTCGATCTAGCTCTAGTCCTGGTGGTCATTGTATGGATGTAATATACATGATGTACATCCTATACATCATCTACATCCTGTACATCATGTACATTCATTACATCATGTACATTCTTTACATCATGTACATCCTATACATCCTGTACATCATGTACATTCATTACATCATGTACATTCTTTACATAATGTACATCCTATACATCATGCACATCATATACATCATATACATCATGTACAACATATACATCATGTACATGATTTACATGATATACATGATATGCATGATATACAGCATGTACATCATATACATCCAATACATGATATACATCATGAACATGATGTACATCATGTACATTCATACAATGACCACTACATACAGATTAGGAGATAACTTAAATCTGCTGTATGATCAACTGATATATTATTGATCTGCTATGAGATTAACTGGTCCACACCAACACCAATCTATCTCTTGTGAGGGACAGCTGAGTGTCAAGTCAAGAGCATTGTACATTAGTCTTCAGATATTCCTTTTAGGATATCAATAACAGCCTGAAGTACAATAGCATTCATACTGTGCTGTCCTATTCACTTGGGCCAGTCAAGGTTTGCACTAGGGCTCACAGTTACCCATCCACACACCCATCCATACACCTGCACTGGAGTCCAACACACTAGCTAACCACCACCACCTTGTCAGGAACAGATGGGAGTTAGGTGCCTTGCTTAAGGAAACATATATGCATACAGGTTCCCCCCCAAACCAACAAACTAACCTAATCGGTTCCCCCCAAACTAACAAACTAACCCAACCGGTCCCCTCAAACTAAGTAATTAACACAACCCTTGATCCATGAAGCCATAAAACCCAAAAGCTTCATGGAGCTCTGGCCACTATGACGTTGGCTACGCCATGCGGAATGCACAGAACAATCTCCTGTTTCAGTCCCACAGTACAGAGTAGCATGTCATCACATAGCAGCCCTCTGCAGCTCCTCAGAACACAAGACACAACGTTAGCTTGGAGAAGCACCTCAAACCCTGCCAGACAGAGATGTTAGAGGCAGCAGGCTGTTAGAAGACTTGCACACAGGGTTCAACAAAGTTTAGCAGGGTTTCAGAGACCAGTCCAGAAAAATTGGTTTCTGGTATCTAAGAAAGATATGAATATGAAATGAAGCAGGGCTGGGGGGTTTGTGGGTGGGTGGGGGGTGGTGTTACTTGATAAGGGATGCTAAGGGGAAGGGTGAACCAGCCAAGGATCCGATGGAGTGACTGAATGAAGGGGGAGGGGGTGCTGGATTCAGGAAGCAGGGCTGCTAGCCAGGGTGCAGCAGTCTGGTGGTCAGGGTACAGCAACATGGAGGTCAAGGGGTTAAGAGAGACTTCCTGGGTACAGCAGAATGGAGGTCAGGGGGTTAAGAGGGACTTCCTGGGTACAGCAGCCTGGATGAGGAGGTTAAGATGGGCTTCTGGCCTGTAGCCTGGAGGAGGGGGTTAAGAGGGGCTTCTGGCCTAGAAGATACCAGCCTGGAGGAGGGGGTTAAGATGGGCTTCTGGCCTGTAGCCTGGAGGAGGGGGTTAAGAGGGGCTTCTGCCCTGGGGGACAGCAGCCTGGAGGAGGGGGTTAAGATGATCTTGGGTGGAGGGATGGAAGGATGGAGCTCTCCTCCTTACCCCCTGCTGGTGCTGGTGCTGGCGCTGGCCAGGGCGTGGCCCGTACAGGTGTGGGCTGCATAGCCGCTGGTACAGGTGTGGGCAGGATAGCCACCACTGGTACAGGTGTGGGCTGCGTAGCCGCTGCTGCTCCTGCTGCTAGCGCGGTACTTGCTAGCCACCGCCTGGGACTCGGTGCTGC
This sequence comes from Lota lota, assembly GCA_026745465.1. NCBI lineage: Eukaryota > Metazoa > Chordata > Actinopteri > Gadiformes > Lotidae > Lota > Lota lota. Next base: position 1,391,351 of record JACYXH010000781.1, read on the forward strand.
GGTAGCTGCGGTCGTAGTGGCGCTGGTGCTTCTGGTAGAACGGAATGGATCCTGACATTCTGGAGCTGGATCTGTCTCCTGCACCCGCGTCAGTCTACTCAGCGGTCAACAGCAGGCGTAAGGGGATGTTAAGAGGTCAAGCTGCTCCTGACTTATGAAAAGTAAAAGTTTGTGCCAGGATTTGGAGTCAACCTTCGTGTTTTGCTAATGAGCTCCAACCCAGAGGTCCAGCTGAGGAGTGATGTCACCTAGTTCAGTGGGAGGAGCTGAAACATGGCAGGACTTTTACTTTGTGAACCTGATCCTCTGAGAGTGAAAGCTTGGAGATGGACTTTCTGTCCTTAGAGAAGGAATAGCTCCGTATTTGGTGGCATTAATGAACATAAATGTCAGCCAACTATACAAATTACTTTAATACCAATTACCATTAAAGTTTACTTTTGAAATTCTTGCATGTTTAGTAAAGACAAACACAAGAAATCTAAACATCAAATAGTATAATAAATATTATTACACCTGTATGCTTAGGTGGCATGGTCTTAACATTCAAATAGCTCGTTCAAATAACATTTAAAACATTCCAATAACTTCGATACACAAATAATGCTCAACCAAGCACGTTGTCAACACGCACGTCCAACACAACAATATGCAACTAATGACAATCAGCCATATAGTTTAGTTTAGACAACACTTACCCTGGCAACACAATTTAGTCACAAACTCCGAGTTTTACAGCTAATAACGACAACGCACGTCCTCACTAATTCACACTACGTTCGTTATTCCGGTGACGCGTCAGGTGGGTGCCGTGGCGGAAAACGGGCAGCGGCCTACACATCAGAAATAATATCGGCGGTCGGCGGAATGCTGAGCGGACGTGCGCGTCCTTATAGGGCGAGGGCGCGGATAAATATAGCCACGCGGACGGAGAGCCGGTCGCTGCGCCCATTGGTCAGGAGGTTGGGCCACTGCCAAAGCTATTGCTATATTGACAATCAGTACCATTGATTAACATGGCAATCATTTATGTTACTTTTCTTCATGTTGATTGTCCGTAATCCCATCATTGTAGTTTGTTGTCAGTTGTCTGTCACATTATAGGGCATAAGTCATGACCAGAGGTAGGCCTACTTTACAGCGTTCCAACTTTTTCAGTTCATTTATTAGTTTATTTTTGTATTGTCTTCTTCACATTATTGGACTTGAAAGACGTATAGGCTTATTCATACTTCATCATGACCTAGGTAGCCTGGAGTTACACATGTGCTTTATCTCCAGTCCAGTGTCGACTCAGAATTATGGATGGGTGTATATACATTATTCAAGATATTGATATTATATTAGGCAAACCAGTTTATTTATATAGCACCCTTCAAACACAAAGCCATTTATAATGCTTTAAATAGACAGAAATCCCATTTAAAAAACAATTAAAGGACAATTATTAAAATACATAAAATACAATCATTTCAAAGATAAAAGTAAAATAAAAGGGTTAGAGTATACGAATAAAATAAGTCAGTATGAAGTACGCCTAAGTAGAAGTGCTTTACTTCAGTTTAAACTAAAACAGGGTCTATATGCGAGGACGTGTCTGATGCACCATTGTTACAACATATCTTCACTCTTCAACACACCGCTCCGCCAGCTGCTAAGTTTAGCATCTCTATTGTTACCGGAGTCACAATGCTATTTAACAACCAGCTTACTCTCTCTCTCTCTCTCTCTCTCTCTCTCTCTCTCTCTCTCTCTCTCTCTCTCTCTCTCTCTCTCTCTCTCTCTCTCTCTCTCTCTCTCTCTCTCTCTCTCTCTCTCTCTATCTATCTCGCTCTCTCTCTGACCTTGTTGAGTTTGGAAGATTTGCATTTATTCTTTTTTATATATTTCTTTAAATGCAACATTTTCTATCAGTTTATACCATGTTTTATAGGCTACCATATACTACTTTACACCATGGATGTATAGGCCTATGTTTTTTTCTGTGTCGAAAGTCTAGAGAAAGTTTTCAACAGACACCATTCGCGCCCTCCGGCGGTATTCGGTCAGAACTGCATCCTGTTGCATCCAAACATCATGCTTGTCGACGTCCAAATTATGCTTTATGAATGAAAACGATATAGAGAATGATAACCATAGTTATTAAGTAGTAACTATGATATGTTAGGATATGTTATGATATGATGATGTATGATAATTATGTTTTTGTTTACAGACAGAACATAAGAAAACGATTATGTATTTTTTTGATAAACGTCGCAGTTGTTCCATGTAGAAACGTATCACACTATGGAACAAACCGTTTATCAAGACTCCCTGGGGGTGGACGTATACATATATAGTCCCGTTGGAGTCCCAGGAGCAATATCCCGTTTCCGTTTGTTTCCACTCTTAAAATTCCACTGTTGCGGTTCTCCGTCAGGACAGGCTGAAACCCTCAACCCATTAACATCTGTTTGGTCAAGTCTCATCTCGACATAGACGACATAGTACTATATATAGATCTATAGGCCTACATTATTTACCACAACAACAATAACATACACTTAACATACATACACTTTAGACATAAGCGTCTATGCTAAGGAAATCGTTTCATTAATGTAGCATACATGTCTACTCTTAATGTGTATTTACATTTCTACTACTCATACTGTGTGTGTGTGTGTGTGTGTGTGTGTGTGTGTGTGTGTGTGTGTGTGTGTGTGTGTGTGTGTGTGTGTGTGTGTGTTGTACTTATTCAAATTCAAATTATATTTTTAATTCGTTTATTCTACAATATCTGAGGGCTACCAAAAGGTGCCACTTAGCCGTCGATTGGTTGTGACTGAACGTCAGAACTTGTTCGACAGCCGGGATTGTAATGTGATAAGGAAACATCTACACTACCTGGGTGTTTGTGTGTGTGTGTGTGTGTGTGTGTGTGTGTGTGTGTGTGTGTGTGTGTGTGTGTGTGTGTGTGTGTGTGTGTGTGTGTGTGTGTGTGTGTGTGTGTGTGTGTGTGCGTAGAATAAGATGTCCTTTATCCCAAAAGGTAAATTAAAGTGAATGTACGTGTACGTGAGGATATATGTAGGTATTCATATTTATATCGTATTACACATAAATTGTATAGTTCAGATAAGGCTGAAGAACAGTTTTAGTTGACTATTTGCTTCAGGCCATCTTTGTAAGTTGTTATCAGTCCGTGGTTAACAAACCCTATGAGTGCTTTTAGGGAGAGAGGGACAGCATTCCTCTTGTCCTTAAAAGGGCAAATCCATGAACGTCAACGCAGGGAAGGGAGTGTGTCTAGAAATTACGCACATACTCTTTAGGGTTCTTCAAATACTTAATAATTAATATGTGACTACAAATATCTAAAAATCACAGTGTTCATGACAGTATAGCACATGCATCTCAATATGAATGTGATTTAATTACATGCGATGAGCTAGCTGGCCATATAAGCCACATAATACACTTTATGTTCGTTGTTTGATTCGTTCGCCCCCCCCCCCCTGTGCGCGGACTTGGTTTGGTCCAGGCTTCCTTTGCGGAACCAACTCGACATCAGGAAGTTCGGGCGGTGGTCAGAAGAAGAAGAGCAACTCCGTCTCGTATCTTTCTACCGTACTTGTCAGGTAAGACGTTTTGTGTGTTCATACGTCTACTTAGGGACGTTTAGTCGCACTGCTAATCCAGTACTAAGCGGTGGTTCTGATTAATGTCGACTCAAAGTGTCACCGTTTTTTCTGTTTTTAGGTCAGCGCAGAACTTCGCTAGCTGTGTGTTAGCATGGATGTTGACGTCGTTTTACAATCCGTCTGACTGACTCAAAGTTGTAGTTGTAGTTGAGTTAAACTAGAACTAGTTGCGCGTAAAATTGCAGTTGTAGATATGCAATCGGCTTTGTCATTACAAGTATTTCTCAGCATGTATGAAATGTTTTAGACGGTATGTGATGTTTTGTGATGTTTATCTGGGGAAAATCACCTACTGGGTTAGCTACGCACTTCAAGCTAGGCCGTCGTCACTTGGCCAGGAGAGTGAAGTAATTTATGTTTAAAACAAAATCATATGCTAAATAGTATAATATTTAGTATAAGAGCCAATGCCCACCATATTGGCTGTATACGGGAGGAGCTCTAATTACTTTAAGATAAACGAGCTGCTTTCCAGAAAACGGCTCCTCCGTCAGTAGATGAATAACGACCTGACGGGAGAAGACAGCTCCTCTTAAGGGCATATGTGCTCGCATCGCTGGGTTTCCAGTCCTTAAAGATACCATTAGATCCGACAACCCAGAGAGCCGTTAAATATCTCCATATATAGCTTGATGGGTCAGCCCACCAAGGGACTGGCTGGCAGCACAGGAATAGCGGGAATAGTTGGCCATGTCCTGATCAGAACGAGATGTGCACCATACACCACATATCATGTCATTTTATGATTGCGTTATATGATGTGATAGTTATTGAGTAATATCTTAACACTTCTGCTCCCTGACAAACTGTGTTTATAAGACTTAACCTATTGAGCTTTAGATGTCTTGTTAATTTCACTTGATGGTACATGTTTTAGTTGTAGTGGTTAGTGTTTGACTCTCAGTTGAAAGGTTCTGGCTTCCATGGTTGGCCCCAGCCCCATGTCTGCAGTCTACCTGTAAGCATCCCTGAGCAAGATGCCCGTAACCCCTCTTCGCTCCTTAGTGAAATTTATCTGAAGTAACTGTAGTACTATGTCTGCCTGGCTGCCTGTTGGTAACTCTTTAGTTTTCATTAAAACAGTTGATCTGCCACTATCCTGTACTCAGCTGTATTGTCTCCTCCAGCACCACCAACAGTCATCATGTCCAGCAAACGGGCAAAGGGGAAGACCACGAAGAAGCGCCCCCAGCGTGCTACTTCCAATGTCTTCGCCATGTTTGACCAGTCCCAGATCCAGGAGTTCAAGGAGGCTTTCAACATGATCGACCAGAACCGAGATGGCTTCGTGGACAAGGAGGATCTGCACGACATGCTGGCCTCCCTGGGTGAGTCAACACACATTTTAAACTACAAAAGATTTTAATAAAGTACATGTCGTGTAGTTTAAAACAATATCAGTGTTTTAGTTTAAAAGTTTGGTTTGGTTTTAATCTTAAAACCACATAGTTTTAAACTCCTACAACGGGTTGTAGTTTAACTGTTGTTCTCTGACCACAGGTAAGAACCCGACCGATGAATACCTGGAGGCCATGATGACAGAAGCCCCCGGGCCCATCAACTTCACCATGTTCCTCACCATGTTCGGAGAGAAGCTCAACGGGACCGACCCAGAGGACGTCATCCGCAACGCCTTCGCCTGCTTTGACGAGGAGGGCACAGGTACGGTACCACGACAGTACAAGTACAGTGATACACCAATACACATAGTGCCACTTGCATACCAATAGGAGTGCACAGGTACAGCTGTCAGACCTACATTTCAGTACATAAATGTGTTTAATACGCTCTTCGATTCAGACTACTGTACTTGGTCCAGAATTCACTCTCTTTACATTTAATGCATGGTTTTACAGATTTACACTTGTGCATACACTACATATAAACACACAGCATACAACAGAGGATGTCTGAACTTGCTTTTTAAACTGGCATGCTATGAAAATGATACAGGAGACTAGAACGTTGTAGACAAAGTATAGAGGGAGATGGAACCATGAATTAGGGCTGATTCTGTGATGATGAACAGATACTGTAAGGGATGACCGACTGATGACTCATTGATGAATGGCTGGAATGTTTGGAATGAGCTGGACTGCTTCAGCTTGATTTTGATTGGATGAGATAATGACCAATCAAGTCTTATCTGATTGCCCCCTTGCACTGCCTCGGGGTTGACCCAGAAAGCATACTCTACCGTTGAATGATATTGGTCAATGTTGTCTGATTGGGTAGTGGTGCTGGTATCTAATTGGTCTACATGCCTGTGTGTATTCTCAGGCTTCATCCAGGAGGACTACCTGAGGGAGCTCCTGACCACCATGGGCGACCGCTTCACCGACGAGGAGGTGGACGAGTTGGTCAGGGAGGCCCCCATTGACAAGAAGGCCAACTTCAACTACGTGGAGTTCACACGCATCCTCAAGCACGGAGCCAAAGACAAGGACGATTAAAGAAAACCACAGACACCTTCTACTACACACACATTAAACACACGCCACAACCTGCTAGATCACCAGGCTGCATGTCTCTGCTCTAGGAACCGATTGAAACACTTTGTCCACCTTGTCAGTTCTGACCTGGTGTCTTAAGGGTGAAATGGTTTTCTGATGGGTGGGGGTTTGCACGAATGTTCTGTGTTAGGAAAATTTGACACGTGGCCCTAAGGGACTTGTGATCTGGTTTCTGTGGCGTTTTTACCTTTTTATAATATAAACGTTTTGGAATAAATCCCTCTATCAAGTTGTAGTTGGTTTAATTGTGTGTATTTTGTGAACGGCCTGTGAAACTGGAGTGTTCTTATCTGAATACCTGAAGTCTGCACACGTGAGCTCTGTCTTGTCTGGACGAGCAGCGGCGCTTCACAATCGGGATACTCAACCAGCAGCTGTTATAGACCACAGATTTTACATTCACATTTATTTACACATAGCAGTAAGTAAGATGTGAATAGCATTCCTAGGTCACTTTGTTTTGACTTCAAGGGAATTGTGTCAGTACTGGCTGACTGACTAGCAATAATATTAACTATTAAAATGAACAATTGGAGATTTTAGATACTGATAGAAACAAATTTCTGTTGGTAACTTTCAAAACTATAAATGTATTTTAAATAAATGATTCACTACCTACAGATGCTCCTGTGGTGTTTCAAAAGTCTCCACTATTGTGGACATAAGCTTCCACTTGGAAAGACATCATTTGTTGTATCTAGTACATGATTCATTTATAAAAATTAAAATTAATATCTTAACCTCTCGTACGTACTGGATTATTCTGGGTCATTGAACTATTTTTTAATAACGAGGTTTATTTTAGACCAGTGACCCACAGAATTGATTGGCTGCGGTGCCTTCCACTGGCCACACGTAAAGTTACACCGTTTACACAATAGGTGGAAAGCGAACCAATCAGAGGCTGCTATTCACGCCGCTACGGAACCACGTTAACACGTGATCCTTATGAGTGGCGCTTGCACCGTGACCTAGAAGATACAGGTATGGTTTCACCTTCTTGAGGCAAATTGATTTAACACATGATTTGACAGAGAGAATCTAATGTTTATAAAGCAGACAGTGATCAACACAAACGGCTGATACCCTGGTGAAGTAGTAGCGTAGAGGCATTAGCTTCCTAGCAGGCTAGCTCAGTGACAGGGCAAGGACAAGTGGTTAATAGTTTGATGTTTAACAGCAGTGTCTTAGCTGGTGTACGGGTGGGTTGGATGGTCCAGCTCCTCGTTTGAATTCAACATGCATCAGAGTAACCTGTTGGGCGTACAAGTTGGTGTAAACATGGCACAGCATTTGTCAACGCCAACCTGGCAGTGAGTGGAGTGTTAAGTTATCCTGCCGGTATCATTTATGGATTCTAAATCTTAAAAGATTGACTGTCTACGTAAGGACATTATTTTAACTTTCTCTCATTTGGCTTCAAAGTTCTGTTTGTGATTATTATTATTATTATCATTTTTAACCAGCAGGTCCCGATGAGGGAGAGATCATGGCGCTAAAAGCCGCCCAGAGGCTTTGGAGTCTGGGCCGGGCTGGACGCTATATCCCGCAGCTTTTCGGCAACACGAGTCCGGGAGATGCGGGGTGTGCTCCTGAGCTGCGGACCGCAGCCGACCTCCACACCCACCACACCTGCGTCCTCGGTAGGATGGGCTTGTCGACGATCACAAGGGACACGTCCTTCCTGGCCAGCGGGTCCGTGGGTCTCCACAAAGGGTCGGTGTTCCGCTTCAGGCTGACCCAGCTGCACCCGCCCACGGAAGCTGAGGAGCGGGTGTTCGGCCAGCGGCTGGCCAGTTGCTCGTCCTCGCGGCAGGTGCTGCGTCTCCTGCGTCACGCGGAGACCCTGTCTGATGTGATGGCGGCGGGTGCGCTGCACCGCGTGGCCGACCTGGAGCAGGAGGGCTGCTCGCTGCGGGACCCCGGGGTGCTGGAGAAGGACGCTGTGCGCTCCCTGTGCTTCCAGCTGGAGCAGGACTCGGGCCGGCTGACAGACGGGGGGCTGGTGTCGGCGCTGATGGCGTGCACCCGGCTCTTCCTGGACCCCTGGAGCACGCTGGTGGTGCGGCTGGTGGCGGAGAGCCAGGTCCGGCTGGACCGCAGCCGGATGAGCGTGGGGGAGCTGTGCACGCTGGGCCGGGCCCTGCTGGCCCTAGAGGGCCCGGGCTGCGGCATGCTGGGCCAGGTGATGGAGCAGGTCCAGAGGCGGGGTCCGGCGGCGTGGAGCCTGGCGGAGCTGGTGGGCGTATACCAGCTGCTGCAGGATGGGGCTGCAGAGGGTGGGCATCAGCAGGCCCTGCTCCACGCCATGCACGCCCACGCCCTCACCCTCACCTCCCGCATGGACGCGGCGGCCATCAGCGGGCTGCTGGGGGCGCTGGTGGCGCTGGAGCAGAGCAACGCCATGCCGCTGGTCATCGCTCTGTGCAGGCAGGCGGTCCGATACGTGGGGAGCTTCACGGACGACCAGCTGAGTCTGGTGCTGGGCGTGCTCATGCACTTCGGCCACAGCGACAGCTACTTTGTGGGCGCCATGGAGCGCCACGTCCCCCGTGTGGCGTTCACGGCCCGGCCGGAGACGGTCAGCCGCGTGGCGCAGTACTTCGGCCAAAGGAACATCCTGTCGCGGCCCGTGTTCGACGCACTGGCCGAGAGCTTCGTGTACCGGGCGGACGACTACGACACCGGCCAGGTGGCGAGGCAGATCCTGCCACTGGGGAAGCTGGGATACCTGCCGCCCAACGCCGGCGAGGTGTTCGGGAAGGTGGAGAACATTCTCCACACCCGCTTCTCCCAGTTCCAGCCCAGGACGCTGCTCAGCCTGCTCCACGCCTGCACCCTGGTGGAGCGCTTCCCCGTCAACTTCGTCTCCAAGGTGTTCAAGAGCTACTTCCTGCAGGAGCTGCAAGGTAAGCAAAACCTCTGTAGGGGGAGACGTTCACCTGCAAACCCCCGAAGAACAATTTGACTTGTTTTGTGGGGTACATTTTTCTTCTTAGATTTCTGTTTTATTTAGTTTTCAGTATTCTTTCTTTTCTTTTACATTTTTCAGTATTCTTTCATTGTTTCTTTTACATTGTCTTGGTTTTCTTACCGCACCTCCAAACCCCAATGAATGATGGAATCCCTCTTTCTTCCTCTGTGTTCTAGAGCAGGGAACCGCAATGGACCGGCTGGTTCTGGCCCAGCTGACCCAACTCTACATGACTGTGAAGCTGGAATGTCCCTTCTACGGGGTAAACATGCATCGTTTTTGCAGCCGGTTGACAGCTATATAACAATATAGTTATGGTGTATGCTGGTATTTGAAAGACCCCTTTTTTACAACCCAAATGTATAATTGATGGTAGGTTGATCTATCCAGCATAAATTGGGGTGGACATCCACTTGTGATGTCAGAAAGGGATAGAATCTGGCTTGTGTTGACTTAGAAGCTGCATACACACCTGGTGGTAAAAGGGAGGTCCTTTAAGTGATGTTGAAGTAATAGCGGGGTGTTTTGTGCCCACTGGCCAGGGTCCCAGTCTGCTCCCCAAGTACCGGGTGAAGTCCTTCCTGATGCCGGGCGGCTCGCTGGAGACGGTGGTGGACAGCCAGCTGTACCACCACGTCAGAGCTGGGCTGGTCAACCTACTGGGGGCCCGCACCTACTTTGCCTCCAAAGTCCTCACGCCATACTGCTACACTCTAGGTAGCTACCCTTCTCACTGTATAGCTGTAGCCTGTCAGCTAACATGACTATACGGCATGTAGCTAACAGTTGGCCAGCTTCAGTCCTATCACTTTGTAGTGTTAAACAATAGGTAGCTAACTGTTAGCTTCACTTTCCTCACAATGTACTGCTATAGCTAGATGACAGTCAGATCTACTCTTCTAACTGTGCTACACCCTAGGTAGCAAGAAGCTAGCCTCCTCCATTGTCTCAACATCTTCTGAAGTCCACCTGTTTCTTCTCCTCCAGATGTGGAGATCAAACTGGATGAAGACGGTTATGTTCTCCCCGCCAGTCATAACGACTACGTCCACAAGAGGTAATCACTCGATTAATATAAAACCTATTTACCATGTAATCAATATCTATTATAGAAGGCAAATTATGACAATGCTAGAGGTTGTTTTCTAATCACAGATCATTTGACCGTAATGGCTTTTAATAAATATAAATTGAACACTTACTTTTGCAACATTCCTAATTTAAATCTATCACTTTTTGACATCACAATGTGTGAGTATCAATACGGCTGGAAGGAGTTGTTCAGGCCATCGTACAGCTGAGTCCACACTCCCACTTGTGAGGTCACAAATGGGTAGATTTTTAAATTAACATGCCTGGTGGTTAAATAGGGGCCCTCACATTCTGTTTAACATCAGTGATTGAGGAGCGTAATAATATTGGTGGGTGGAGCGTCAAGCCCCGCCCACTAGAATTTAGTGGGAACTAAATGTGTGTGTGTGTATTTCTAGGGTGGCGCTGTGCATCGATGGACACAAGAGGTTCACTCTGAGCAGCCGCCAGCTGCTGGGGAGGGAAGCCACCAAGCAGAGACACCTGAGGCTGCTGGGATACGACGTTGTTCAGGTGAGATCACGTCCTCTCCTTAATATGACAACTATCTAAGAAATGTGCTGATTTCTAAAGAGTAAGATATTGTTTTGTAGGGTTGATTTAACCCCTGCATGTTCCTTAATTACATACATCTAAACGTGTTTTGGATAAATGATAAAATACAGTACAGGATGTCATTATGAAGCTGGTAGGGGCATCTTGCTCATAGGTCTTAAGGTAGGCTGTAGACACGAAGACTGTACCGAGAACCTTTTCAGCGAGACTCAAACACCCTAACCAATTGTTTTCTTGAAGGTATTTTTGCTAGCTATTTAATTATAGCGGACGTAGACCTCATTGTAACATGGGAGTTGATCACATTTAAACCAACAATACGGTCACCTTGTTTGTCTGATGTGAGTAACTGACATGTGGTTGCATAATGAAGGATTGTTTACAAGGTTTAATTCATGGTTCATCCTGTTTCAGATTCCGTTCTATGAGTTTGAGAAGCTGAATAACCAGAGTGAGGTGGTGGAGTACCTCCACAACAAGGTCTTCCCACACAGCTACCGGCTCAGCTGGTGATGCCAACATCACGTCTACTTCTAAGTTATTTAATCATCCACGCTTCACTGTACAATAAAGTTTATTTTGTATAAACGTCCACGACTCTTTCAGTGGAGCAAGAGTTGAGATGTCCGAAAATATAATTTATTGGTTTGGGTAGAAAGTTTCAGAAGGCGTTTTTCTTCCAAGAATCACTTTAGCCAAAAGATTTGTTCATAGAAAGACACAGTATTACTAAATGATTTCTCATAATATATTGCATGCTAGTTTAACTTTAGCATTAAGGCGCCTGTGAGTTGGCGTCTAAAGACAGGAGTGTTAAATACAAGGCTTTGGTACATTTAAAATGCCAACGGGCCATCTTATGTGGCTGGGATCTGGGGGAGGCCGAATTCATCCACCAGCACACCGTCCTGAAACAAGTAAAATATCAAGATTATGGCACAATAATAAATGGCTCCCTATCCCTTTGTGACCTTACAAATGGGAGTGTCCACCCAGACATGAGTTGAAGAACCTCTGGGTCAACAGTCCCAACTGGTGACGTCATAACTGGACATTTAAAATTGCTTATCCTGACAAATCATCATCACCATTGGTCCTAAAATGAACAGTAAATATGGAAGAGCTCCCTAGAGCCCACATCTCCAATTGTGACATCACAAGTGGGGGTTTCCACCCAGATGTATAATTGATAGAACTCTGGTAGACCATACCAACTGGTAGGCTGGAGTTCATCCAACCATCATGCATCTGGGTGAACTCTCCCACTTGTGACTTCATAAGTGGAAATGTAATATAGGGGCCCTAACAGTAAATAAGAAGTCGATGGCCCCATATTAGCAGTATCTAATGAGACGGTGGCTCCTTACCCGGTTGGTGGACTTTTCTCCAGGCAGACCTTCTGGGATGGAGGGGGCAGTGGAGGCATCGTCCAAGTAGGAGCTGTCCTCGTCAAACAGGAGCTCATCTCCCAGCGCGTCCAGTTCTGTGGACCCAGACACCACACATAAACATCCAGTTCTGTGGACCTAGACACCACACACAAACATCATCCAGTTCTGTGGACCTAGACACTACACAAAAACATCATCCAGTTCTGTGGACCTAGACACCACACACAAACATCATCCAGTTCTGTGGACCTAGACACTACACAAAAACATCATCCAGTTCTGTGGACCTAGACACCACACACAAACATCATCCAGTTCTGTGGACCTAGACACTACACACAGCAGCAGAAGCAATACTTTTATTCCCCATACAACGACAAATACAGGAATCCGTCTGGTTTGAGTTGCAGACATTAAAACGGGAACAAATGACTTTGTTAGGATCAACAGAACCAGACCCACACATACACACCAAGTGGTTCTGAATACATGGAGGAGTGTAGCTACAGGCTGGTTTAATCAGCTGACCAGCTAACGACAGAGCTCAATCACATGACCAGTGTCATGAATTATCAGCCAATCGGACCATGTTCTGTCCTGTGAATTCACTGTAATGCCCTCAGGCCGGCGTTATAAGGTGCCCCTTAGGAGAACAAACCGCTACACTAAGTCCTTCATTCCCGCCGCTATCAGGCTATTAAACCCTGACAGTATTCATTTTAAATGACTGTTACATTCCTTAAAACTTGGTTATTTATATTAACTATATCAAATGTTTTTTTACTGCTGCTCGTTTCCTTGTACTGATCTATGAACGTTGATATGTTGCCTCTGACATAACTATCTTGTCTTGTCTGTGAGTTTTTACGTCTTTTAAGTTGTGTGTATGGACTGGGTAAGCTGCAAATAAATTGCCCTTCTTGAGATAAATAAAAGCTGTCTGAATCTGAGTGCCATTTCACAAACTGCTGATTAGCCATTACAAACCCTAGCCCATAGTAACATCATAAGTGGTAGTGTCCACCCAGTATGACAGATCAGCTTACACAGTGGACTGTACCAACTGGTAGGCTGATCTACCCATTTAAAAACATCATACATCTGGGCGGACTCGCCCACTGGTGATGTCACTAATGGTCAGGATTTGAAACAGGCCCTTTGACACCACCTTCCCTCCCGGTGATTGGTGGGTTTAGCTCACCTGCTTCCAGGTCGTCCTCGTCGATGTCTGGCGTGCCGTAGCTGCGGCTCATGGCCTCCTGCACCTCATTGGCGTCCTCCATCATGTCCTCCAGCTGGTCTTGGAGGTCCTGGGGGTGGGGTGGGGGGGGGGGACACAGCCGTTATTTGGATGCATGTTTGAAGAGAACAAGGGTTTTCTTTTTAACACCTTTAGGGAGAAGGGAGCTTTAAATAATCAAAGATCAATACCTCGATCTTGTCAATCTTGATGTCCTTATAGGCCTTCTTCATCTCCTTGGCTCCAACCTTCATAGCGTCCACCTGGAGGGAAAATTATACACAAACACAAAGTCCATAAACCACTGAATGTACAATTATGTTGAGCGGAATCTAAACCCATCCCTATGATGAAGGAGTTCCTCCCATGTGTTTCTTCTCAAGGTTTCCTCCTGTTCACTCTCCCTGCCCTTCAGACTGTAGCTGTGATGAAGGAGTGAACGGATCGTGTGTATCTAGAGAGTCTTACGGTAGTCTTGGTGTCTCTGAGGGACTGGATGGTGTAGTTGGCCTGCTCCATGTTAAACGACTGCTGCATGAGTTGGTCTCTCTGACCTTCGTACCTGGAAGACCAAATTAAACACTGAGACTGGCACATGCTGACAGATTATATTTATATATTCGCTTGGTTACTTTTCATTTTGCAAACACTTAAAGCACATGATAAAAAGTGCTGTGTGACAAAGTTTCAAAATCAACTGGACAGAGTGCATGATAGCTCTTGGAAACACAAATACAAGTTTAAATAACGTTACAGTTGAATGATAGAGACAGTGGATTTTAAGTGTGATGTTTATTAGCCATTTCAAGCAACTTCAATATCACAACTGGAGATACAATTTGGGCCCTTTAACTGTGACGCTGTGGTGACTTACATTTTCTTCTGCTTTAAAACTCTCATGGCCTTCTGTTTCACCATGTTCTAGCAGAGGGAGAGACAGGCCGCTGTGTTATGAGACAACCCCACTACTGTATTCCAAACTATTAACCAGTCAACACTTGATGAGCTACCTTTGAGGGCCCGTCCCTCATCTTCTTCATCTGGTCCTTGTACTTCACCAGCTCAACATCTAGCCGGGCCACCTTCTTGTCGATGGACTCTGATCGAGAGTCAACCTGATTAGAGACAGAGAGATGATTTTAAACACGTCACCAGGTAGGGACAATGTAACGTGGGGATGTAGAGGTTAAACACCCTGCCTAGACCCATCGCAGAGTGACTGAGAGTTACCAAAAATAAATCCAAACACAACACATACGACTGTAGGTATTACAAATATCCATATTAACTGACACAAGTGACTAGACATTCGATTCGGAATGGGCTACATCCCCTGGTATGAACGGCATCGTTTTAGGGGTTAGTTGGCAGTGAAACCTGTCCAACCAGTTCAACACACCGTCCAACCAGGAAGATGGCTTTATTATTGGTTTCAAATGTAAGGATTTTATTTAAAACATGAGTTGGTTTTAAATCCTCTCCTTGTTTCCTCTCGCATGATGAAGCTAGTTAGAGGAGAAACTATTCTCTTCCCCGCTCCCCTTTCTCTCCAAGGTTTTATTTGGAACCAAACTTGATGCTTGTTACAGCGCATTAGGACCAATACTACATGGATATTCTTGACATGATTGTGTAAGAAATGTAAAAGCAGTACATAGATGTCATTTTCTCAGTAAAAATAAGTTCTAAACCATGAATAGCTGATTACACAAACCAAAAGCCTCCTTGTTTACTTTGCGATGGCAGCGTTCAACAAGTTGCTAAGGATGATACTCACAGTGCCGATGCAGTCCGTCAGGTTGGGCGCGGGGCCTTTAGGCTTCCCCTTGCCAAATATACGATTCATTATTGGAGAAAAATGTGAAAGAATAGCGAAAATAACCTAGTAATGAAGGCTCACTGAGCGAGAAAGAATACACCCGGAAGACAAGTTTTGTTTGCGTCACTGCAGTAACTTGTCTCGACGGCGCATGCGTCTACGCCCTGCATCAGTGACAGTTGTTTTCCGTAAATACATTGAACCCAAAGTATTTCGATTATTATTAATTAGCATTTTCCGTGTATTTGTGTCCTCCCAAATTGTTTCTGTTGTGGTTTATTGTTTTACCATAGTTAATTAGATAAATACACCACTCTCACACATTACGTTTAGTTTGTACAAACGATTATGCAAATAATAGCACTTTTTATGGATTTTTAATATTTGTGTACATTATATGGTTTTAATATGTTAGCTTAAAACCGTTGAACTGAAATTACTACAACATTTATTTAGAATGTTTTGGGAATTTCCGCCCTGGCCATGTGATGACGCTGTTGGCACGCAGTGACTGCGCGATGAATTTCACTTCGTTAGACCTAGACAGGCCTTTTACCGTCTCTATGGATAGTCGTGGTTATTATTGATCAGTTGCATCATTTTGTCTAATATCTAGCGGCCCCTGAGTCAGAGAGACGCATGGTTTTGACTTTAGAATAACCAAGTTAATGGTACAGAAGGTAGATAGACTGACATCAGTAATGGCTGACATTGTGGTAAACCAAACAACCTATACACTTCTGATGATTGATCAAGTTAAAGTTCATGTTCTTTATTTAGTCAAAGCTATGATGACCCTGATAACCCTAACCCTGATCATAGATATTTGTGGTGATTCAATCAATACTTCAGTTACTTTGCTATCAACAAAAAGCACACACACTGGGTCATCCTTACACATGTTAGTAAAAATACAGATAAATCAAATAACTGTGTATAGAAGAGATTATTATGAACAATATCTCTCACATGTAGTCAGAACCTTAGATTATCTCCTGTCCCTGTTTAGGCTCTTAATGACCAAATAGTACAAATGTATTCGATTGCATTAAACATGCCATTATTGTGATTATGTATCAACATGTAAATCTTTAAGCGCTGGAGGAAGCAGATTAATATGCTGCTACTCATGTTGTTGATTTTGATATCAGTGCTTTGTATAGACATCTTATTTGGATGTTATAGCTCTGTAACATGTCGAGGGGACATCACCAACCAATGTGTATTTAATGCTCATGGTTATGAGCTCTGGTGTTGCAAAGGAGTAACTGAATCTATTTGACTAAATTCTATGTGTTTTTCGGACATGTAAGACGATGGTTCTGACAGCTGTGGTCTTCCTAATGAGATGACATTGGAGTTGCTGTTATGCATCATTAAGGAGAGAAAATGCGATTGGAGCATCACTTTCATTCAACACAGAGGAGGAGCGGTTGGGAGATGTGATTGATTCAGTATAACAACATATTCAACACACAATATATTTGACCAATACACTGTATTCAATACAGAAAACAGGGGATTTTAAATCCTAAACAATATAAACAAATACATATCAAAGTTCAAGAAATATTTGACAAAAATCATTGGCTCAAATGAAATAAAATAACTTTAATTTGCCTATAAAATGAAATTGGTCTCTTGTCCATGTCTCGTCATTTGATTATGGCTCTGATGCCGTCCCAAAACTGAGTGTTCACAGTTGATGGTAAGCTGGCCATTGGGTTCTGCTGGCATACAGCAGAAACACATTAGACCGACTACCGATGACAAAGTGGGAACAGGTCGCGGAAGCTCTCTCGTGATCCCATTAGTTTAGTTGTTGGTTCCAGTGCCTGACCTTAAGCCAATATGTATTCCACATTATCATTAGAGAAACCGTTTTCTTTAGCTAAAATAAACTCGACGACGGGGCCGAGTCGGTCTTGAACGAAAAATGTAGCATTTTATATTCATAATCACCTCATAATGAGTCACTTAAAACGTCTTGAAACGTAGATGGTACACCCCTTTACGTTGTAAGCAATTTAAACGTTTGTATATCATCTGCAACTAAGACTTGATGTAATTGTAAACTCATTGTAATTGTTATGTCCAAGTTAATAAGTCTACAGGTGAACTAGAGAAGCATGGTTTATCCTGGAGCGTATACCTGATGATGACTTTTGGTGTATGACAAGACCGTTCCCAAGCAGTCCGACCGCAGCCGCCATGTAGCGGGCTTTTGGGTGTTCGTACCCCAGCCGTCCTCCGCCGTCATGTCGGAGCTGTCCGGACAGTCCGGGTCCCCGGACAATGACGAGCTCACCCCACAGTCCTCTGGGCAGAGACGAGAAGCTCCTGGCGTCTTTAAAAACCTCCGCTGGAGGAGTTCCCAAGTTGAATCTTGATTGTATACTTACGGCCCACGAAAGAGGTTTCATCCTTTATTAAAAACGGAAAGTCCACGGAGAGGGATGGATCCCAAGGCACGGTCCTAAACGCACAGCAACCAAAAGGTAACCTATACATTGCACGCACACTGCGCACCCTTTGACGCTCACAGATACTCACCATCTGTCGCCATACACACACGTGGTCTGCCACACGAGGGACATGTTTACCGAGCATAAACCAGGGCTTTGAGTACGGTACCTTGGACATTTGAGGATGATGTGTCCCATAAAGTGCTGTTCTCTGGATCGGACGGCCCGCTTCCATATATTATATATACATAATATAAATATTTTCTGTCCAGACACATTCTGGGGAATACAACAAACGGGTTACCATGACTACACAACACCCTACACAATTATGAAAATGTCAAACGTCTCCTTCTCAACGTCTCAAAGAAATGTTGAAGTCATTTCCACTCAACAAGTTCAGCTCCCTCTGCAGTCCGAGGTTGGTCATTACATGACCACATGCGAAAGCGCTGCCGGTCGTTTTATTTCTAGTCAGTCCGATTTGCAGCTTTCCTTGATATAAGAAATAGGACAATATGGGCAATTAATATAATCCACCAAGGCTTCTAATGGCCATCATTACTCCTTCATAGGAGAATTTTTTTTGATTATTTTCCGTTGGTTTTGTTCAGATCAGAATAGGGTGTGCTCCCAAGTCGCTGTGGTTAGCTAGAACTAACTCTTTGTGTTTTCATTGGCTGTTGTTTTTAGAGAGAGAGAGAGAGAGAGAGAGAGAGGGGGGGGGGGGAGAGACAGAGAGAGAGAGACACACACTCTCTCTCTCTCTCTCTCTCACACACACACACACACACACACACACACACACACACACACACACACACACACACACACACACACACACACACACACACACACACACACATTACACCAAAGGTAATTTATAATAAAGAAGATTTAACACATTTACAAATACATTTTAAATATCTAATAATATAGCACCAGCTCATAGTTCTGAAATCTGGAAAATAATAGGATTTAGGCTATACGCATATAGCATGACATCACAATGTGACATCACAGTGTTGTCACAGTGGCAACAATATGTTTGGTCTGTGTGTTTCAACTGCATCATCCTGGAGGAGAAAGGACTTGGTAATATGTTTTGTAAACAAACGTCCTAGCTTCATCAACCATCTGAAACCTAACGTCCTACACAAGAGTTTCACCAACCATCTGAACCTATTAGACTGACACTGCCCTCTAGCGGTCCCACCGGCCAGCTGCAGCACGCACTGAGGATACAAACACTAGATATAACTGTAGACCCACACTGTTTCACATTCTATACTAAAACAATATTATCCGTTTATAACCGCGTTATAAACCCCATTTATGTCCCCCGTCTATAACCTGGCTAATTAGCCTGTTGATCGAGAATCTGTTGCGTAGTTGTGATGAGGCACGCGATGTTGGGCTCCTGGATAAGGCGCAGAAACATATTTTACGCTTGGAATTAAACGCATGCGCAGAGTACCCCACTGGTTTGCGCTGCCAAGGAGAAGCAGTCAGATGTGCTCGAGCCAAATATCACCTGGATTCTGGCATTCATGGTGACACAGTGAGTACATGTCTGTCTCAATCATTTACATTGATTATTGATTATCAGTGATGCGTATATAAATCCGCTTAAAAAAAGCACATGTGCATTCGCCTTAATTTAGACCAGAACATCAGCATTGGTCTTTGAACGACATGTTACCAATAAGATGCCTGTTATACAATTCTGCATGTCAACGTTATTTGCATTCATACAAAATATTCCTGATGTTTTGCTTATTTTTGTTATACTTCGTGTAGCCTGCTAATTGTACGATATCTGTGGATTCGCTCGATGTGTGGCTGCATTCGCATAATTTTTCTGTTTGCATTCAAATCAATCTGCATTCCGAGGAACAATTATGAGAAAAAAAAATCTATGCGTATGCCTATAAAACAATAACCAGGACGGGTTGTAATGGTTTCCTTGATGAGGCGGATGGTGTCGGTTAACCACAGTTTGAGATGATGATGGTGTTGATGGAGGCTGCGGTGCAAATGTAACGCCTTGTCGCTTCCATTAGTGTCAACCCTGTGGTGGGTGGGAGTGAGAGAGAGACTTAGAGAGAGAGAGAGAGAGAGAGAGAGAGAGAGAGAGAGAGAGAGAAAGAGAGAGAGAGAGAGAGAAAGAGATGCTAATATGCTCATAGTTAAAAAAAATGGCAATACATTTTTCTTTGGCCTTATGTTGATTAGCATTTACTGCAAGCCCAATTCATGAATTGAAATGCAACGACGCTCCGTTCAGCTGATCGTTTATCAGAAACTAGTCTTTATGAAATCATTATTGATATTCACCCACTTTCATGCATTGTGCTCCCACAGTCCACTTAGTCTCAAGGAGTCTGCACACGACTCCCAGACCCTGGTTTGTGTAACCTTCATTCTGTGTGATTGGAATAAGTGTACAATGTACATGTACAATGATTGCTGAACGAGTGTGGTCACCTGAAATGCAAATAGGGTCGCGGGAGATTGCTGGCTTAAAATATATACATATATGACATTTAAAGAAATGTGAAGGTCCCTTACATACAATACAAACTCTGCCAAATCTTGGTAGCCATGAGCAAATTAACTACTTCACTGTGACATTGATATTGGTGGCCGATGAGGGGACCTCAAAATTGGGTCACGGGCTCGAGAAATGTTGGGTGCCACTGGCTTAATGTTAGAGGGGAACTGTCACACACTAATTTAGGAGAATCCTGCCTCATAAAGATCGCGTGTCATGAGCAAAATATTGAAAAGTAGGGCCATTTACGTTACTTTTTCAAATCGGACCAAGGGAGAACACAACTCCCGGACCAATGATGTCAATGGTCCAACGTTTCTGTGTTTTCTTTTTTTTCTTTCTTACAAACACAAAGTTGATTATGCAGACCGCAAGTTTTCCCCAACACGCGTGTGTAGCAGTAGGTCCTCATATTAGAAAAGAGCCAAGCGTGATGGAATGGTTTGGGCAACAACAGTACTCTCTGCACCCCCCCCCCCCCCCCCCCCCCCCCCCCCAGCTCTTCCTCTGTGGTTTATGGGTTCGGTGTGGCTGGAGAAGAGGAAGAGGCAGATGCAGGTTCACCAAGAGGCGGCCGCCACCGTCCTGCACGCACGCGACGCCATGCGCAAGACGCCTCCCAACAACGCGTCCAACGCATGCTGCTTCTGCTGGTGCTGCTGCTGCAGCTGCTCCTGGTAACACACGTTACAATGCACAATGAAAGCATGTCCGGACTAGTGTTGTCACGATACTGGATTTTCAAACTTCGACACAATACCTTGAAAAATATAGAGATATTCAATACCATTTTCGATACCACGGGGGAAAATGTACACAACATTGACGGCATGCAATTTTGGATTTTTATTAAAAGATACATATAACAAGGCTGTAACCTGATTAAGAGTTACAACAGCAGACTGTAAAGTGACGTATTACAGCGAGAGACAGCACTGCGAGTGCGTGAGAGGAGGCGGGGCTTCGTGGGCACTGTAGCGCTGTGTGTGTCTACCTGCTGTCGGAGAGAAGAGAGAGCGGGAAAGCGCAGCTGGTACTGGTGTATCGAAACTGCGGAAAATTAGTATTGAAACCTTATTAAAAAAAAACAGTACTTTTGACAACACTAGTCCAGGCTCATTTAGTAAGAGCAATACAGTGAATGTATGCATCACAAAATGTATCACATATTATTATCTGATCTCACAGGTCTTCGGCCCCAAATGCTTATTGACAAGTTCCAAATCCCATCAACCGCCAGATTTAATAGGAGAGGGGGAACTTTGGGTAGCTATTCAAATTTCTTGGGGGGCCACCCCAGGCCCCCTGCCTAGACACAGCGTGTCTGGTAAAGGGAAAACAAAAGGCAAAAGGCTCCGCTCACTGTTCAGGCCACCTCACCACCAAAACAACAGCCCACACCCTGAGTCATGTGGGATGTTAGTGTGTTTTGAAGTATCCACTGTGTACCCATTCATGTCTATATGTGGTTCTTCCTCCGGCTCCCTGAGGACCGGCCCCAACCTCTGGGGTTTAACCTGACTTTGGTGCTTGTTGGGCCCCTGGGGGTCAACTTTAACTTCTGTTGCCACGTCTGCCTCAATTATTTTCACCTAATTGCTCTGGAGTCACAAAGAGCCCGGGTCCAGAGGGCTCAGCTGACATTACGCACACCTGGCCTTAATTAGTCTATAGGCGACAGCAACACCAGGTGTGCACAACATTTCAATTACACACACTGGCTGGTTTCTCTGCAGGGGCTACAGGGTCCCTGTAGGATAGCTGTAGCATCCGGCTAATATCTTGAGCATAGCACTAACAACATACTTTCAAAACCCTACTGAGTTCCATTATAACACAGTATCACTATGTGATGCGGAATTTTAGTGCCATGTAACGTGTGCTACGTAATCCATATAGCATGCTACATAAGCTTCATAACATGATATACATGCTATAGGCTAACATGCTATACAACATGCTATGAAGACATAATAACATGCTCTACATGCTGCAAAACATAGCAAGATGTAACCATTGTGAAATGCAATGGAATGTGTGTGTGTGTGAGTATGTTTTATTCTTCCTTTAGATAGACGTTCTGTTCCATTCCTTGTCTTTTAGAGAGGTTTTAATAAACACTCTGTTCCGTTCCTTGTCTTCCAGTCTTACGGTTCGCAGCGATGAGGAGACGATCCCGAGAGGGTTTGAGCAGAGAACAGACTTGGCCGTGTGTGACGACAGGTAACGACACGCCTCAACACAAACGTGGCTCATGGCTTCCCTTATACTTATACTACAGTTCATGATGAGGTCATTCTTGTTGACCTCGTTGAAGCTGAGCAGTTTAAAACAAGACAGAAGGTTCGGCTCGGAAGATGTGAGAATCTCTTTTCTTGAGTTCAAGAACTTCATTAGCATTGTGTATTATGTATTTAGATCTGAAGTGACGTTGAAGTCAGGCAACAATCAAAGCTGACATCAATCAAATGTGGAGTAGCAAAAAGATTTGCATCCATCTAGCCATCATTTTAATTTTCTCCATCCATCTTCTCCATCCTTCTTCACCATCTTCTTCATCTTCTTCTTCTGTCTCCAGCCCCAAGCCGACCCTGGAGGACGCTCGCTCATGGTCCATGTCCTTTGAGCGTCTGATGAAGAGTGCGGCAGGACGCGGCTGCTTCCGGCAGTTCTTGAGGACGGAGTTCAGCGAGGAGAACATGATGTTCTGGCTAGCGTGCGAGGAGCTGAAGAAGGAGACAAACAAGACGGTGGTGGAGGAGAAGGTGCGGCAAGTCTACGAAGACTTCATCTCCATCCTGTCCCCCAAGGAGGTGAGCGGGAAGCGTTGTCATCTTCACTCTCATCACCATGTCAAAAGAGTGAGATAATTAAACCTGCATTATGTATGTGTTTCCATTACCAGCCTCTAGTGGCTTGTGTTGGAGCTACAGTTGTAGCTAGAAGATTTTCACATTGTGGGGGTCGGAACCAGAATAAAACGATTAAGAGATAATTGGATTGACTCATAGATGGGGGCATATTATTCAGTAACTTTGTAGTTCAGATATTTTTTAGAAAAGGTTTAACGGCAATTGCCATGCGCAAATTGACGTCATGATGTCAAAATATCCCATGTCCACACCAATACACAGAAAACAGTGCCCTGAAATCGCAGTTTTCTTGTGGAGGCCAAAACTAACGTTGATAATGAAAATAAATGTTCAAAAATATCCATACACGTGTGGGTGTAAGACTCCTCCTCCTCCTCCTCTTCCTCAGGTGAGTCTGGACTCACGGGTCCGAGAGGTGATCAACCGCAACATGCTGGAGCCCACCTCCCATACCTTCGAGGACGCCCAGAAGCAGATCTACACCCTGATGCAGCGGGACTCATACCCACGCTTCATGAACTCCTCCACCTACACAGACCTGCTCAAGGACCTGGAGGAGCCCAAGACTGAGTCCTAAGGGGGCCACAGGTTAGGGCCCCTAGTCCCCCGCACTCCCTTATCTTGTCAGTAGATGGGTATAACTATAGCTAGCACTCTACTGGTGGTTACTCCCATGATGCACTAGAGATGGTTTCATTAAATAGATATTCTAAACCCAGGGCTCCACAGAAAATGCTGCGTTGCTTCCTTATCAGGGCTGGGTCAACTTACCGTTATATGTGCTCCACAGAGAGCATCGGCAAACGATTCTTTGTTAATTGAAAACAATCCATGTACAATGAGGTCATCATTTAAGAGTGAAAGTGGTGAGTTGACTTTTTTTGTAACAGACGCACTGTTTCTGGTGGCTGTGGAGCACCTTCCAATAATTATTATGACAAGCCGAATAAAAAGCTGACAGAACGCTCAACAGACACACGCTTGATGGCTACGGTGAAGGGGTCAGAAAGGCTGGAGGCAACATAGTCTAGTGGTCAGGGTGTTTGACTCCCAGCCTCTACCTGTAGGCATCCTAGAGCAACATGCCCCCTAACTGTTCCTTAATGATCTTTCTCTGTTCTGTCTAACACCTACCCGCTCCTTAATGACATGTTTTTGTACTGTCTAACCCCTACCTGTTCCTTAATGACCTGTATCTGTACTATCTAACCCCTACATGCTCCTAATGATGTTTCTGTACTGTCCAACCACTACCATCTCCTAAATGACCTGTCTCTGTACTGTTCAACCCCTACCTGCTCCTTAATGACATGTTTCTGTACTGTCTAACCACTACCATCTCCTAAATGACCTGTCTCTGTACTGTCTAACCCCTACCTCCTCCTTAATGACATATATCTGAAGTAGCTTTAGATAAAAGAGCCTGATTAATGACTAAAACATGAAATAGTAAACGGACATAACATGCACCTGTGATACGATGCATGTAGGATATCAGACTAAACTGATGTTTACTGTTTCTTTCAGTTTGATTTGTGACAACATGAGTACCAAAAGTACCAATATTATGGGTCGGAAAATCATCACAAATGTGTCCGTTTTAGAGCCATCAAGGTAAAACTATATTTGAGTTTCAGGACATCTTGAAGTTTGTTATCTAGGTTGAGATTAGTGATGGTTTAGTGTAGGTATGAGGTTATGGTATGGGTAAGGTTAAAGTCAGGGGGGAGCAAAGCATCATGGGAGATTAACCGCCAGATAAGTTTGTCTGGTTTTATCTAAATAGATGGGAGAGAAGAGAATCCACCCTAATTACACTCTTTATCCAGAGGTAACTTCTGACAGCTCACCAAACCACTTGAGGTGCCCGGCTAGAACCAGTTCAAACCTGTTACTAAAGAACCTCCTATATTTTTATATATATAAGCGCTTGATATTGCACTTTTCTATGTTGTTCTCTGAAGGACAGCATGCACCCTTGGGTTAGGACACATCACACCACGTAAACTACTCCTGTTAGAAAATAGATTTGATTTATTCTTCTTTTATTTAAGTGCCTTGGAACAAAGCTCTCTCACGCACTTCCGCCGTGGATCTGAATGGTGACACTATGACGTCATACGTTTGGTGCTCTCAGCTCTGGTCAAAGAGAAGTTCCTCACAGAAAGGGATGGGCGAGAGATGTGAGTGGAGCGCGTGTTGTGCGTTGGAATACTGTGAGGTTTAGCACGGGGGCGAGTCCATGACCATAACCACTGATATTATCTGTGTATTTATAAAACGTTTGTGTGAAACAGTGCTGACCTTTCTCACAACTTGAATAAAGCACAGTTGTACCGTTTATGTTTAACACACTTTGCCCTTGTTTTGCATGGATATTAATGGGATGGTCTATTCTTTCTAATATAATACAACATCTTCCTACAGATTTTGTATGTGGGTTGTGTGCATGTATATCTGTATGCATATCAATCTGAATATTATAAAAACCTATGTAAATTCGTAAACTGTGTTTCTTTTGTCAATGCTTCGCGATTCACTCAACATCATTACAAAATACATTGATTGAGATCTTTCAAAGCATAATAATACTATATAAATGGACAACAGCTTGTATATTTTGACTTATATTAAGTAGTATATTACTACTTAGTATTACTCAAAATAACTGGTAGCATCATCATAAGTATACTTATACTAGCAGGTTTGGTAGTATTATAATACTAAGAAGTATTAATCAGATATTGTCCAAGTTATTCCAGCAGATAGCTTGTGTTTTCATCAGCAGCACTCTGCTGTGGTAATTCTACTTCCTGTGTCCTAATACTGGAGGTGGATGTACTTCCGGTCATCCCAGTCAGGAGTACCCCAAAATAGCATCCAGGCTAGCAGATTAATCTGGATGCTAACGCTCAAGCTAACGTCAAGGTTAATTCTAAGGCTAATGTAGAGGCGAATGTCCAAGCTAACATCCAGGCTAACAGTTAGCCCATGGTCCAGTATGGCTCTATGTAGCGGTAGCAGTGGAGGTTTGCGGGGTGAGTCAGTGTGGGTTCTACACGTAGCGGTAGCATAGTCTGGTGGACAGCGGTCGTGGGGAGTGCTCAGCCAATCAGACAGGCTCAGCTCAGATGGGCGGGAGTTGTTTCTCTATGAACCTCTTAACCTCCACCATTTCCTTTAGAGAGAGACACACAGAACACAGAGAGAGAAAGAAAACAAGAAAGAGGGATAGAGAGAGAAAGGGAAAGGGAAAGAGAAAAAGAGTGTAAAAATCACATGTCTGAAGCAACAAAATATCCATCAATATGTTCTACTGTCCAACCCAGTCCTGAGGGTTGACCCCGGGCTGACCTCTGGGCAGGCATCGTGAGCCAGGCCGCGGTACGTCTTGAAGGTGATGTTGGCCGGGTTGATGAGACTCTTCATCTTCTCCACGCTCTGGCGCCCGAAATGCACGGGAACGATCCCGTCCGCGTCCCCGTGGCACTGCAGCAGAGCCACGTCTGCGTTGGCGCCACAGGCAGACGCCTGACAACACAAGAGATTAGGATTAGGATCAGCGCCAGATTACAATGTACGGTGCAGACCAGGGGTTTTCCCTGAACAGTCTTTTATTTGGACAGGGCAGCAAGGAGGAGGGAAGAGCTCCAGATTCTGGAAGTTAGTGAGGGTGAGGGTTAGGGCAGGTCCAGGTACAGGTGTGGTCCAGGTGAGTGGGCGTGGCCTTACCTGAGGGAAGGAGTTCCGTAGCGGCAGCCAGCAGCTCAGAGCGATCACGCCGGCTAGCTTGTGCTGCGAAGTCAGAGCGGTGTAGAGAGACAGCGCTCCACCCTGCCAACAACACAACACATGCTTGTGATTCGCTCACAGGGCTCTACAGGGAGGGGCTTCACAGCATCCCAACCAAAAGTAAGATAGCTGACGCCTGGTAGGAAGTTGGTAGACCCACTACCGCCAATCAAATCCTTAATGACCCAATCACATTATTCCTAAATCAAGTCCCGCCATAACAAAGTATTTTTGTTATTGCAGCTAAATATTCTCTGAATAGCATTTTGTGTTCCATGTTGTCTGTAACAAGATTATCTGGATAATTATATGATACCATTGTCATTACTAAAGCTTCTTATACTATTTCTTAGAGTTTGAGATAAAAGTGTGACAGGAGATCGTACCTGGGAGAAACCACCCAGCATTATCCTATGAGAGGGAATTCCATTTTTCACTTCATGGTCTATTAGGGCTTTTACTGTGAAGGGGAGACAGGGTTAATCTTCAACATTGTGACTACAAAGGTTTTAATTCAACTGAGAACAGTGTGACTACATTCAGGTGAGACGTACTATTTTCTGACGCTCGTTTGATGCCCGATGCGTCTTCATCCGCGTCGTGGTTCAAACTATAGATGTCGAACCTGCCAACAGAAAAGGTTCAAATCCCAACATATTCCCAGAACAACAAGCCACTTGCAGTCCTACTATTCAAAGATACCAATACGACAACACTTAATTAATCCTGGGAGAGAATTCAAGAATTATTCATGAACAAAAACAGTCTTTAGTGACTCACCATGCAGGCATGGACATTCTCATGTTTAATGAAACTGGTATCGTTGGACTGCAGAAGAAGATAGCGTCATTAAAACCAGAACAGTCCAGAAGAAAAAAGTTATGCCAAGATATGAATGGTGTCCAGGTTCCTAGTGTACTTACGCATGCGGACAGATGTACTTCACATGGGGTGTTTTGATGCCTGTGAAGGCACTTGCCCACCCATGTCTGGTTCAGGAGAAAGAATGCACATACATGTATTACAGCAATATGTCCTCACATATGAAATGTATTTCTGGTACAATATATCAATATGTAAATACCAAAAGAACATACCCTGTATCACCAAGACCGTGTAGAAATATCACCTGTGATAAAGGAAATGATCATGCACAGTATTGATCCACATCAGCAAATAAACAGCATGATAATGAAAACAAAGACATATTCTAACACCTGGACGCGTCTTACCGCGGCGGTGGCTTTCCGCGCGGCGGGCACGACGGCAGGTAGAGGCACTGACATGCTGTTACCGCACATGCAGAGCTCGAGCTGCTGTCATGTGACGTTATCCTTCAGGGAGCGACGAGCTGCCAAAGTGACCGCCGAAAGTCTCGGTTTAACGGACAGGTGGACTACTGATGAATATAAGAAGAAGAGACGGAAAGGACTGACTTTAATCCGCGGGACGGGTTGGATTATTGCCGTTATTTGAATTATTCCCTGAGAAAATAACAAAGCACCGGTTTGCTGCTGGCCTTCAACCACACTCACGATTGGTTTAACGAAACACTCTGTAGTCCCGCCCAAATTGCGACGTGATTGGAGGTCCTGTGATTTCCTGTTCCAAGCGCAAAGCAGACATTGGCTCCTGGGAAATGTTGATCATACTGAGGATTAATTAAGTTATAGTTTAATAAATCTGTTAATATAATGTGTTATCGATAAAGATTAATGACATCACGTCATTACGTCTGATGTGATTTTCTTTATAAAACCCAAAGATTATGTTACCGAATAGGACTTTGGTCACAACAAAGATTACAATTCAAAGTTGTCCGTATTTATAATTATAAAATGTGTATATATTTATTGTGAGCATAACTAATAGCATTAAATTATCAATAATTACGAAGACATTGAATCCTATAATATTTGTAGTTGTTCATTTTCTTTTCAGTTTCGTGTCGGTGGGTTTCCGGGCGCAATTGTCACGTGACAAATGTGTCCTTGGTTCTGTTTCCCGTGACATGTGAGCAGCATAAACATGTCTCTTATCAAAAAACCTGGCGGAAAAGCTTTGGATGTTTTACAGAATTTGCCTCGCATCACTTTAGCAAACTTGCGACCCGAGCCGGGGTCAAAGAAAAAGGTGAGATATTGTTAACCGTCACTAAAGCAGCAGTATTCAGTCTGAGCTAATGTTAGCCATGTCCCACGGAAGTCAATGGACTGATGCTAACAGCAGCGACTGGACAAGTGGTAACCAGTGTGTCTTGTCTGATTTGTGTGTTCAGGAGACGCGGCGAGGCAGGGGTCAGTATGGAGGGAACAGGAGCGGCCGCGGTCATAAAGGAGAACGCCAGAGGGGAACTCGTCCTCGTCTGGGGTTCGAAGGAGGACAGACTCCCTTCTACCTTGTGATTCCGAAATATGGATACAACGAAGGGCACAGGTACACAAACCTGTCCTTCTGTCTTATTATACAATGTTTGTGTGTGATAACGAAGTCTGGTCTACCACAAACGATCTAGTAACAAGTGATCTCAACTAAACTGACAAAACGGTAACCCTTAAGTGCACATGTATATAAACCATCTCTAATGAAACACAATGAATGCATGTCTGCTGTAATGACCTTCAACAATTCCCCCTGTATCTTTCTTGTCGGGAATTGGTTATGTTTAACCCTTATCAAGTGGTAATTACTGGTTATTAACCTAACATCTGGGTTTTAATGCCCCAGGTGCCAATGTACTGTACCATTGTATTACTACTATTATTATATATATATATATATATATATATATATATATATATATATATATATATATATATATATATAATGTTATTATAACACATTAGTATACGTATTTCCTTATTGTAAATCCCAGCCGCCGGCCCCAGTACCAGCCACTGTCTCTGAAGCGTCTGCAATACCTGATAGACGTGGGCCGTCTTGACCCGTCCCAGCCCATAGACCTGACCCAGCTGGTTAACGCCCGGGGAGTCACCATCCAGCCCCAGAAGAGAGACTTCGGGGTCCAGCTTGTAGACGAGGTGACTGCTGATCAAAGCTAGAGAGAGAGAGAGAGAGAGAGAGAGAGAGAGAGCATATTTAGCATATCGACCGTTACAACACGTTCACGGTCTGTTGACAGTCTGATATAAGTTTAGATGTTTTACTCTCAGCCAAAGGTTCTGGGTTCAAACCCCATTGTACTGTAGGCATCCTACCGGTAGTCTGCATACAGAAGTCAAGGTTTTCTTTGCAACAAATTATTAGGTCTTAACTGATGTAGGAGGTATAATGTATTTGTATTGTGTTCTTTCTAAACACCCTATTCTACAGTACGATATTGTGTGGCGTGTAACTAGACTAGTTTCAGTTGCACTGCTGTGCCACTAGGTGTCACTGCATCACACGGTTATGATCAGGGCCGCCACCTCCCACACTGACCTGCTCATTGTGATCTCCTGTTATTTATGTCGTGTTCTTCCTGAGGTTCACCGGGTCAGTTGTTTTGCTTTGCTTCCTCCTCAGGGCGCTGAGCTCTTTTCAGCCAAGATCAACATCGAGGTCCAGCGGGCCTCGGAGGCAGCAATAGCTGCCGTGGAGCGCAACGGTGGGGTCCTCACCAACAGCTTCTACGACCCCATCAGCCTCGGTAACTAGTCACCATTCACTAATTTAGCTTCCAAACAAAGAGTCACACATTCAGATACATGTCATTAAGGAGCAGGTAGGGGTAAGAGGGCGTCTTGCTCAAGGATGTGGACATTGGGGTTCTAACCCAGACCCTTTTATGCATTAAGTCATCCTGACCACTAGACTATACTAGCGCAAGTCTCACATGACATATGCAGCAGGGGTCAAAGTTCACATTGGGATAGTATTGATACCGTGATGTATATGACTGCAATTTTACTGCCTCTAAAAACAATCTGTATACGTTCTGAGATAATATTGTTTTATAAATGTCATTCTGTGGGATCAATTGAGACACAAAACTCATCTTATTCTAACCATCTGTCGTTTCAAGATGTTTTTGAAGTTTAGTAGTTTAATGTATTTTTATTAATTTTATGGTTTAGTTTTTAGTTTAATAAAAGACACTTTTGATAGTGTTAAGTCGTTTTAATAAAAGGTGTTTTTCGTAGTGCTTAGGAGGATAATACATTTTCTTTTTCGTAGTGTTTTGTAGTTTAGTGAAAGGCATTTTTGGGATTATTCAGTACTGTAATTAAAAGTAGTCTCCCTAGTGTTTAGTACATTTAATAAAAGGTGTTTAGTAGTTATTTCCTTGAGTTTAATCAGTGTTTTGGTTCCCAGCGATCCTCATCAAGCCCGTGCCGTTCTTCCAGCGGGGGCAGCCCCTCCCCAAGCGCATGCTTCCGGGGGAGCAGATGGTCCCTTTCTACACGGACCCCTCCGCCCGCGGCTACCTGGCCCCCCCGGAGCAGGTCCGGCAGGCCCGGCTCGCGCTGGCCAAGAAGTACGGCTACGTCCTACCTGACCTCTCCAAAGACGAGCTGTACCACATGCTGAGCTCCAGGAAGGACCCCAGGCAGATCTTCTTCGGTCTGTCCCCCGGCTGGGTGGTCAACATGACCGACAGGAAGATACTCAAACCCACCGACGAGAAACTCATCCAGTACTACGGCTCCTAGAAGGGAGATGCAAGACAAATGTATACGTGGCTTTTCTATTATGGAAACCATGTGGAAATATGAACATTTAGCCTAACAGACCTCCATGAAGTTAAAACTGAACCTTTATGGAATACTGTTATAAACTTGTCACAGTTCGCTGAAAATCTCTTTGAGGAATAACTGTTATTTTGTGAATAACTGTTCTGCTCTGGCAATCGTCATTCTGCCTGGAAACAAAAAGTTGGTCAAAATAATTGATGACGTAGCTGGACTCATTCAATGTAAAGATAATAATCCAGCTCATATGTAAAGTTTTGTTGTTTAAATAAATATCATTGTTATACACGCTTAGTTTGTTTTGCTCAAGACTTAAGAAAGGGGCCCCAGTAGCAATAATCTCACGGTGCGTTTTATCCATCCTACCAATCGACGCGTAATGAGCTCCATGTAACTTGCTACAGTAGCCGGGATAGCTACCGTCGGGTGAGTCACCGGCGTGTTCACCAAGATGGAAGTAACGTCCAGTGCAACAGGTGAGCGGGAAATAAGCAGGAGAAGATAACTCAAAGAATGAAAACAGGAAGCAGATGTGTGTTACGTGTGAGAAGGGCAGCTTAGTGTTAGTCACAGGCAGCTGTATCCTGGCTAGGAACCCCCCTCTCTGCGACTCACCGTACACACACACACACACACACACACACCTTGCTGCGTGCACGTGAGGATGCACCGCAATAATATGTCATGAGGAGCTTTGATGCGCTGTGAAAATAATTATGAGTGAACTTAATGACGTCCGCAATACACAATTTCTTTCCACACAAACGTCCACGACATTCCTAAAGTTCAACCCACTTGTTGTTTTTGTTTGGCAGACAACCAGTGAAAAACCAAACACGCCGATTGAGCATTCTTAAGCTGTAGGCCTAGCGGTCATGTTTACAAAGCAAGTTGTTGCATTAGTACAAAAGGACTGCAATACCAAGTCCAGATAATGGGCCCCTTCTATTTCAACTTTCTCCATCACGCTTGTGTTTATTTTCCCTAACTGGCACAGTCACTATAAATAACTTGGTATTTTACGCTGATATTGTTTTAAGCAATGCGGCCATAGAAATGCTGCAGATATAAAAACACTATCGTAGGAAGCATATGTTTGCGTGTGTTTGTGTGTGTGTCTGTCTGTGTGGTTGTGTGTGTGTGTGTGTGTGTGTGTGTGTGTTTGTGTGTGTGTACTGTGCTATTTCTGTGACCTTTTCTGATGACTCTAAATTCATCATTAATTTATCAATTCAATATTAATTAATCTTCATAACATTTAGTAACTATAATTGGGTTTTGTATTGTGACCCCTTTCTATGTGTATATTTCAATGTTAAACCACAGCATTTTGAAATACTTGATCCTGATTTGTCAATAACGTTCCAAGGTTGTGCATTATTTTTCAATAACGGGACACCTCTGCCTTTTAACAGTTCTGAATCAATGCACTACAAATCCAACCTTAACAACAATGGCCAAATAGAACTATCCACCAGAATTTTCCTTGACAACGCAATAAACAATATGCTGAAAGCACCATGTAAGAATGTTTTAATTTCAGCCTATTAAGTTGATAAAAAAAACAATAACCTTATAGATGAAGGTAACTAAAATGTAATCATTGTTGGTAAGCGGTATAAATTGGTAAATGTGGCATTTCAGCGGTGGTGATGTTAATTTGCTGTTCTGTTGTCACCGGCACCTGTTGCACTATAGTCTCATCACACTGCGGGGTCCATGTCATGGTCTAGGGACTTCTCCTGGTCCCTAACCCTTAACCTCACCCTAACCGTAACCTCCCTTTGAACACGAGCCTCTGAGCCTGCAGACAAGCACAGACTATCAGACCAACATGTTCTGCATTCAAACAACACATGGTACTATGGAGTCATGTAGCAGACCCTTTTATCCACAGTGTCTTACAGGGAATTCAAATCCATGTCATTAAGGAGCAGGTAGGGGCTAGGGGGCATCTTATTCAATGATGCCTACAGTGGCAGACTTTGGATATTGGGAATCAAACCCAAAACTTTGTGGCTGGGAGACAAAAACCCTGACCACTGACAAGACAATCCTGCCCCTAAACATTGATGTGTTTAAAATAGGAAAAGGTTTTATGATCATAAAGCATAATTTCCAGTATCAGACTCCAATCCATTGTGCCAGCGTATGTGCTAACTTATATAACCTGGATTCCCCAGAGTGTATCCCTCCAGCATATCCAGCCCATAATAAGCTCATAAACTACAGCAGCAGTGGATAGTTCACCCACCAGGCCGCTCAGGAAGGACCAGCCGCAGATCCTTACGCATAATACTTAAAATAAATCAGGGCACAGGAAAGAACCAGAACAGTGATTGTTTAGGGCTGCACAGCAGGCCTTATCTTCAAAGAAACAGATCCTTTTGTACAGGACCCAGGTCTCTTAGACACTAGGGAACATACAGCCCAACACTGAGCCCTCAGTATAGGATACACAACCACAGCCAACTAGCTGCTTATTATGGTCTGTATACACAGAACCTCATAGAGGCAGGATAGTGTGATAAGTCAGGGCGTTCGACTCCATGTCGATGGTACTGGGTTCGAACCCTAACGTCCGCAACATGTAAGATGAGGCAGACGCCCTAGCACCTACCTGCTTCTTAACGACATGTATCTGAATTCACTGTGAGACACTTTGGATAAAAGCGTCTGCTAGCTAAATGACTAAACTGTAAAACTTAAATAATTGGAAGCCGTCTCTCTCTCTTATTAAGGAAGGGGTCTTCCATTCAGACTAAACGGTTTGTTGTGGTTTATCAGCCGTTATTAATCTAATGTCTGAGTCTCTCCCCTTCACACCATTGCCTGACTCCCCTTCCAGACTCCATAGCGCTGGGAGGCGAGGTCGCTGTGTGTGTTCTTATTGTGTCAGCTGCATCAGTGTGTTGTTAGTTATTGTGGGTTATCTACTGGCATTGAGAGAGCCGTTTAACAGTAGAGAGAACAGTTTAGAGTAGCCCTTCATATCCAATTCATAATGAGGGTTAATTAGTAGGCACTCTGTCTGCCCAGGTGACGTGTTGGGGGGGGGGGGGGGGGGGGGGGGGGGGGGGGGGGGGGTGGCGGGGACCGGGGGGAATTACATACAGAGGACTCTTAAGGGAACGGAAACGATTCCACTGTTCGATGCCCAGTGTGGACTGGGCCAGAAGGATGTAATGAATTTACATGCTGTGCCACGGAGTCAAGACTTGGCCAAGTGATTCAATTGTTCAGATAAGAGTCTTATCAGAGTACAGTTCCTCTTCTACAATGAATGGGATGACTGTTTATTAGCAAGAGTTTTACATACAGAGCAGTGGCCAAATGAATAGGATTATTGTTCATTAGCAGGACTTTTACACAGAGAGCTTGCTCCAATATCACTATTATAGTGATAGTTGACAACTTTTTACTCACTGACTGAAAAGTTATTAAAACACATTTTTGCCAGAGGTTACTTGTTCAAGTGTGATTTATGTGTTATTTGATTTCTTCTTCTGTATTGTTACCATAATAGAAACAGTCCTCATTTGCATTAAAACAACATGTATTTTAACATGACGGCCCCTTTTCCCCTCTCTCTGTCCTGTGATCCCGGTATTAGCCGGGGCCCCGGGGACCTGGTTTGGTTGGGTGGTGGTGGCGGGGGGAGGTGATGTTTGAAGTCTGACTGGTTATCTGTGCTCAGAGGTTGGGGCCTCACTGCGTCAGCCTAATGAGGCCCTGGGGGGGCCTACGTAATCCTCTCCGCCGGCCCGACGTCAGCCGGGGCTGGGCCCAATTTGCACAAGAGTGTGGGGGCTCACACGTGGGCTCTGTAGGGCTAACACACCTGATAACAGCCCAGTCTGAATCCCCCTCCTAGTTGATGCTAGCCTGCAGTGCACATACAATACAGAATACAATACAGAATACAACACAGAATACAATGCAAAGTATGCCATGGAATACAATGTGGAATTGAATGCAGAGTAGCTGTAAAAGGCCAGAGTCAGACCACCACAGTGTGTTTGCTACAGATGGTGAGCTCCGGAACAATGCATTGAAGAATCGTAAAGGTGAAAGATTAAAAGACAGTGCGTCGTTAATTGAAGGTGTCCCCGCAGATATAACCTGCATTCCTTTGGACTGCGAGAATTTCTCTAAATGTCCTGTTTGATATGGGTTAGACGTTAGAGGGTAGGCGTTAGACAAGAGGCAGGTTGGGTGGTGTGAGTCCAGGTGTAATCTGGGTCTGAACTCCAGTCTGTAAATCCTAACGGTCAATATTCCCCCAAGGAGTCTTCTCAGGGTCCAGCATGTTAAATAAAACGTGAATTAAGTCCAGCTTGTCTTGGCATAGGGGGGCATCTCGGAGATGATCCGTAAGGTAAACCTCCATCGCCTCTCGGGTCATCTCTGGCCCTCCGACCTGTGCCAGAACATTCCATCCGACTGGTTATCAGTCCAATGAGCCGGTTCTGGTGGAAGTGTGTGTGTGTGTATTAGAGTTAAAGAGTGGACCAGGAGTCCAACTTCTGAAGGAGAAAATTCTGGGTCTTCTGTATACCTCCCTGCACCTGTCAACTCTACCCCAGGAGCCAGGGGCCAGAATCAGGGGCCACTCTGATGCCAGAGGGGCCCCTTGTTGAAGATCCCTGGAAGTCCCAGGTGAGCGCTGGATGAGCAGCTGCACCTGTGCTGGTCGGCCCAGAAGTGAGGCCATGCAGAGGAGGTCCCATATATGAGTGGTGTCCGACACAATGGAACATTGTGATCATAGACCCCAAGAACAATCCCCATTCACACAGCACAGAGCCTATTCACACACACACACACACACACACACACACACACACACACACACACACACACACACACACACACACACACACTCACACTCACACTCACACTCACACTCACACACACACACACACACACACACACACACACACACACACACACACACACACACAATGGCCTGCAAACCATCCCAATAAGAGGCTTAAGATTAGCTCATCAAACTGATCATCAGAGAATCGGGCACACTTTTATTTTGATTATATTAAGGCCTATATGATATTATTATACTTAACTATCCATTCTATTTTCGATGCTTTGGGGTATTCATTATATATAAAAAAAAAATCTGATGTCAGAAATATATTATTATTATTAGGTTATCATCCAACAATATGAACAATGTGCATTATTAATGATTATTAATGTGTTTATTTTTCCTTTGCGACACGTAGGCCTCTGTCGGCGCGGTGTTCAGTCGAAACTAACATTATTCTATTCACGCTGAGTCATTCAACGTGATTGATTAAATCCATTAGTGGTTCTCGCACCACGGCGACGCGTGCGCTCCGCTGCCCCCGTCGATGTGGATTCAACACAACATCTGCACAACAAACACGGCCAGTCAGGTTGACATCTGAGGTTTTTATGACACGTATGAAACGTATAGCTGGGAAGATAAATATAACTCGATGATTTTTGGGGTAATAGAATATTTTATATAAATGTCAATAAACTTTATTTATGAAGCCCATTTCACGTAACCAAATGCAACACAATGTGCTGTAAACTACTAATACAAAAAATGTCAAGCCATTTGTATTTTCCCTTGCTTTTGAGTTATTAAAACACATTTTTGGCAAAGGTTACTTGTCAAAGTGCGATTTATTTCGAAGTGGATTTTACTATCACTGTGGGTTAACGAACAAACAAAAAACTCGCTTCTTAACAAATTTATCTTAAAGAGATTAAGTGTTTTATTGTCTACGCAGCAGCCTGTACTGGACCTTGGTTAGACCCTTATTCAATTATCCATCCATAGACTATCCAGCCGTCTGCTGACAAGGTGTCAACTCCCATTCTAGACACCCTGTTGGCCGGTGTGTGTGTGTGTGTGTGTGTGTGTGTGTGTGTGTGTGTGTGTGTGTGTGTGTGTGTGTG
The DNA here is from genome assembly GCA_026745465.1 of Lota lota. Classification (NCBI taxonomy): domain Eukaryota; kingdom Metazoa; phylum Chordata; class Actinopteri; order Gadiformes; family Lotidae; genus Lota; species Lota lota. Next base: position 1,428,945 of record JACYXH010000781.1, read on the forward strand.
TGTGTGTATGTATGTGTGTGTGTGTGTGTGTGTGTGTGTGTGTGTGTGTGTGTGGCCTACCAGTGAATGTGTATACGAAATGGATCGAGTTACCTTAAATTGGGGTGTGTATTAACGCAAATCGGTGTCCTAATGTAAAACGCCCAAAGGCATGATCTGTGTTGACTGCAGGTGCAGCTGCGAGGCCGCTCCGTGTATTCCAACTTAATGACGTCTATTGTTGGCCATGTTGGCCTTCCAGGACAGAAAAGGAAAATATTCATTGAAACGTGTGGAGGTCAAGCCTGCACGTGTATTGATGACACCCCGTTAAAGAGAGTGAGTGTGAATAAAGTGTCTGTGGAATTATGTAGTAGCCCCACATCATCAACGTCAGATGTGAATATTAATGAACGGCCCAAATATGACGTTTTATTAATTGGACTATGTTTAGGAGCTAGGAGTGAGGCATGGGCAACTTTTTCTTTTTCTTTTACAAATTCTAATTAAGTATTTCAATTATTATTTCATTTCAAGTTTTTGAACCTAATAGTTAAGAAGGTTTCGAACTCTTATCCAAATGTGAGATTTGTCGCTATCCTTTTTTTGTCGGACAAATATTTGTGTGCTGTGGCCTGTAATAAAGGAGCCTTGATCATGTTTGTTTCAGTCCTGTAAACGTTCTGTGATGGAGACAATGAGAGCAGATAAGACCACGTGATCTGTGGAATGTACTCCTCAACACTTTGATGTTGAACTATCAATATCTGACCCATCAACGCAACATTGATTGAAGTCCACAAATCACACATCGGGAAATCGAGGAACAAAGTCACCTGATAAAGGCCTAATAAGTACATCAGGATAGAAAATAATTCCATCGTTAATTAGAAACTTGAAATATAAACTGTAGGCCTACAGGGGAAATCCTAACTCTTTATCCAATTATTTAATTGAATTAGGGGCTAAACAGGAGGGAACATATAATGTAAACAATATTGTCTTAAATCTTACTAAATGAATATGCAGGAAACTACGTCTTGAGACGAAGACCGGAATGTACAGTAGGCCTATAAAAAAATGTATAATTATAAAAGTCCCAATCATATATATATAGCTATATACCCCAGTAGTCCTGGTTTAAGTGTAAGCCTTTTGAGGACTCTAACCCTTTAAAGATTAAGTTCAGTTTCGCGCGACCGTTGATTGGAGAGCCATGATGGCTTTGAGCTGGGGGAGACACCTGGACGTTCACACCTCAGGTCCCCCCCTCCCGGCATCCTATTGGTGGAGGGCCACCATATAGCCGCCCCTTACCCCACCACCACCACCACCACCACCACCACCACCACCAAGAGAGTGACAGGGGCCTTCAGGGAAACCAAACGTCAAGCAACGTCCAACGCCATGCATTTCCACCGCGACCCCGACACGTACGACTTTTGCGCCAAGAACAAGAGCATGACATTTGAAGTGCGGGCGGCCGACACCGAGCCGATGCTGGAGCTGCAGTCTCCGAGCTCCGGGCCCTGCAGCCCACTGTCGGACAACTCGGACACCAGCTGCTCCAGCCAGGACGTCAAGAGGTCTTCCGCAGCGGCGGTGGCGGCGCAGCAGAGGGTGCGAAGGCCGCTGAACGCCTTCATCATCTGGACCAAAGAGGAGCGCAGGCGCCTGGCACAGCTCAACCCTGACCTGGAGAACACGGACCTCAGCAAAATGCTCGGTACGGCTTTTAGTTAGTTAGTTATTTTTTTTACATGCCTTTAAACCTTTGTATACGCTGTAATTCTCAATCAACACAATCCTCATGGTTTTATAGATCTGTTATTTATGTATTTATTTAAATATTTGAAATCTGTAAAAAAAAAAGTATTGATTGTCTTTGATTTGTTTATATATGTTTGTATCTATTGATAGATTATTTTAGATATTTTTATTTTTAACAAATAATGTATTTATTTGAAAATTAGATAACAATGACACAACACTGTTGTTATAATCATCATCGTCATGATGATGATGACGATTATGATGATGATGACGATTATGACGATGATGATCATAACACTGTATTGATCATAAACAAGTATTGTGGTGTATGCAGCAGGCTATTAACATGAGTGTGTCCCTGCAGGCCGGTCGTGGAAGGCCTTGTCACTGGCGGAGAAGCGGCCCTACATGCAGGAGGCGGAGCGGCTGCGGGTGCAGCACACCATCGACCACCCCACCTACAAATACCGCCCCCGCCGCCGCAAGCAGCTCAAGAAAACCCCCAAGGCCCCCTCCCCCGAGACCCAGTCCCTCCCCACCTCCTGTTACCTCGCTGGGCCCTACAACCTGGGCTGCATCGGGCTGCCCCACCAGCACCGCCCGCACCAGCAGCAGACCCCCAGCTCATCCTACGCTAACCCAGCTAGCTACCCCACCCCCACCGCTAGCTACACCCACCAGACCCCGCCCCTCTACCCCAGCGCGGCAGACTGCTTCTCCTACAAGCCCCCGATGTACCAGCGGCCCGCCCCCTACCCAACCGACGCCCACATGTACGCCCACGGCAGCGGTCACCACGCCAACCAGACCCAGCGGTACGACTGCCCCGCCCCAGGTGAGGAGGAGGAGCAGTATTGGTTATTTAACGGCCAGCTGTATCCCGCCCTGCCCTCCTCGGATCTGTACCTGGAGCGGGTGCAACTGGACATGCTGTATGACCTGGACCGCAGCGAGTTCGAACAGTACCTGGGGCCCAGCCACAGCCGGGCAGAGTCGGTGGACCCCTGCGGCTACCGGCAGCACCAGCAAAGCAGCGGCTACAGAGAGGAACGCTCCTTGTCATGAAACAGACCAACCCTCGCCTGTGATTGGACGCTGTGTGTCAGTCTGTGTCACTGCTGTCTGTTACTGTGTGCTCAGAACCTAGTTTCCTTCTATGTGGCAATATGTACATTTTCTCTGTTGGTTCGTCAGTTGAAGGGATCACCGTGTACGGTATTCCAGTGTAATTATTGTGCAATAATAAATAAATAAATTTAATGAAGCTAAATTAATAAACCTCTGTGCTCTTATTGATTCACCATCGGTCAGATCTGTTGACATCGCAACACGCTCCGTCTTCAATACTGATTGGTTATTTAGAAGGGATTGATTTTTCCAATCACTGGTTTGTGATTGGTCGGCCGTGGGCGGTAACCAGGAAGTAGACAGAAGTCTTTATCTGTTCTGCCGTGTCATTCGCTGCTGGGAGGGGGAGGGAGGGGAGGGGAGGGGAGGGAGGGGAGGGGAGGGGAGGGGAGGGAGGGGAGGTGAGGGGAGGGGAGGGGTGGAGTCTGGTTGGCGCCAGCGCCTTAAAAGCCTCCACACTTCCTGCTTCATGTGAAAACATCTGACAAAGACTCTATAAATATAAACCATATCCAGTTAGCGCTTCAAGCCGGCCAAATGTTTACTCATTTACGAGGAACGTTTACTTAAACCAGACATTTATGTCCTCTCTGGGCGTGAAGCGGCGGCCTCGGACCAGCCCAGGGGTCACATGTGTGTCCTGCAGGTCAAGAGGTCAGAGGTCAGATGTGAATGTGTGAGTGGATACAGCTCCTTGAGGAACATCTAGTCAGCTTGTGGGAGAAGATCACGTTCACGTTTACATTACATTGAGTCATTCAGTAGACTAGAAAGAAGTGGTCGTGTGCTACTTGACCGCTGAGTTTTGGAACATGTTTGAACATACCGATGGACGAAGACCAAAATTACTGAGCCATCATTCATGCATTAGTATATTATTTATCTATAGATTAGGTAACAGTTATGCGATCATATCAAGATGTGTTACTTATTGATACACAAGAATTACCTCTTGAGACATGTGGGCGTGTTGTCAGGTGCAAAGAATCTGTGGAATTCAAATATGTCTCCCTTGTCGTAATAGAGGAGGGCACATTCTTCAGGAACTACATCGTTTCTCTGTTAGGGATTAAATGTGTCAATATTTATAATACTGACACGCGAATAGCTGAGGTTTATAATTCAACCTAAAAGCACATTGGGAAATTATTCAGATGGCCTGGGCTATAATTAGATCATCTTCTCTTGACTCCAACATGAAGGTCGTACAGGGTTTCCTGCCCCAGGTGCATGCTGGGTAATGTGTGGTGTGTAGATAATGGAGGAACATCTTCCCTGACAGGAGGCCAAACAGGAAGTAGTCTGGAGAGTCACTCTGAGGACTTCCTGTCCCCCCGCCCTCAAACAGGCTCTAATGAAAATAAAGCTTCAGTTATTTATATATATATATATATATATTACATTTATAGTTTATTGTTTTTTACATTTGTATATTACATATCACATATACCATATTACAGATATATTATATATTACATTTACTTTATACATGATAAACCCTCAATTATTTTATGTATTTATATTACATATATATTACATATTACATATTACACATTACACATTACTACATTACAGACATATGATGTATACCATATAACACTTACTTTATAAATCATAAACCCTCAGTTATTTATATACATTACATTTATATTATATAAATATTATATTATTATGTTATATTATGTGTAATTCGATTTTATTCTATCCTGTATTATATCTATCTTATCAGCCGGGTGTGACCCCAGAACACACACACAAACACACATAGACATAGACACAAACCTACCCTCCCTGCCCCCCTTACATACACACCAACCTTCACACACAGAACCCCTCCGCCCCCTTACACACACAAACACAAACACACACACACACACACACACACACACACACACACACACACACACACACACACACACACACACACACACACACACACACACACACACACACACACACCCCTCAAACAAGCTGGCTCACATCATTTTGCAAAGGGTAAACATGCCGTTATTCTGAGGAAAAACTATGACAAGTCTTACCAGGCAACAGAGCTTTAGTTGTTTGTTAGCTAGAACCATAGACATATATACATAGACGCCGCATTGGCATTTTTAACACAAGTCAACACTGCCGCCATATTGGAGAGGCCAAGTCTGGCCAGTAAAGGAACACAAGTAAACAGGGGAGCTGCAGTTTTTCTGGATAAAAAGCACTGGAACGTTGACATTTCCCAACCGATCAACCGAGTCGGTTTTTATACAAGGGTTTATGAATACATGGATTAAAATAAGCAATGGGTAACAGGTCGAAGCAGTCGATGTGGGGTCAATGTATATATGTCTATGGTTAGAACCGCCAACAAGGAGCAGAAATTACTGGGGAACGTTAATAACACATGAACCCAGGTGAACAGAAAGAGTGATCAACACAGGTGAACAGCAAGAGTAATCAACACATGTGACACTAATTAGACTAATGAGACACAGGTAGAACATGCAGTTCAGGGTTTGGTTGGGATTGTGATAATACATGAATCTATATCTGTCCATATATATTAATACAATCTGTCAAAGTATAACACATTATTTCATCCCCATATCTGTGTAGAGAGAAGGGAGTGTGTGTGTGTGTGTGTGTGTGTGTGTGTGTGTGTGTGTTTGTGTGTGTGTGTATTTCCATACAGTTGCAGCACCAAAAGCTACTGTATGTAAAATCAGGAGGAGAGAGGAGGTATTGCTATTCACACCTCCTCTCGCCACACCTCTCTTCACTCCCCTTCCCTCACAACTCCTTTCTCCTCCCGTCACACCTCCTCTCTCCACCGCTCCTCTCTCCTCTCTCCCATGTCCTCTCTCTCCTCTCCACCGCTCACAACTCCTCTCTTCTCACCTCTCTTCTCTCCCCTCCCCTCACAACTCTTCTCTCCTCACCTCTCTGTCTCCTCCCCTCCCATGCTCTCTCCTTCACTCCTCTCTCCTCATCTCTCCTCCTTTTTCTTTATCTCTCTTCCTCCTGCACTTTTTCCTCTCTCCTATCATCTATATAGATGATAGGAGACCTAAAGTTTGAAGGCGGCTCTTTAACACCTACTGGGACACAAGGAGCCAGTTAGCTTTTCTCCACACCACTGATGCACTGTATGCTAGCATTAGCATACAGTACATCAGTGGTGCAGAGAGCCTAAACAAGGGGAAGCTCTGAAAGTTAGCATCTCTGCACTGATATACTGTATGCTAATGCTAACATTCTGCTAGTTCAGTATGCATAGAATCCACCGTCTGCATGTCTACCTTCTACCTTCTAGCAGAGAAACACAACAACACACGTTTACAAGATACTGTGGGGGTTATTATGTTGTGTGTTTGTGTGTGTTTACCATTGGCAGGTTCTATACTGGGGTGACTCAGGGCAAACAGCGTTTAATTGTTGGTGGTATTGTGGGACTAGTGCGTGTATCTGTGTGTTTGTGGCTGTGTGTGTGTTTGTGTGTGTGTGTGTGTGTGTGTGTGTGTGAGTGTGAGTGTGTGTGAGTGTGTGTGATTGCTCGCAGGACGTAGACTCACTTCCCTCCCTGTGCCAAGGCTTCTGGAAGGGGGGGAGATGGAGGTGGTGGAGGAGGTGGAGGTGGTTTTGGACTGATGTTGGAGATGTGGGAAGATATGATGGCTGCGAAGGTGGTGGTGGCTGTGGTGGGGGTGGAGGTGGAGGTGATGGTAGAGGTGGAGGGGTGATGGTGGTGGTGATGGTGGAGGTGCTAGTGGAGGTGATGTTGGGTTGGTAGTGGTGGACAGCTGGAGGAGGTTGAGGTGGTGTTGCGGTGGTGTGAGGTTGTGGCGGAGGTGGTGGAGGAGGTGGTGGAGTCTATTGTAGAGGCGGAGGTTAAGTGGTGGTGGTGGAGGAGGTAGAGGTGGTGTTGGGGTGGTAGTGGAGGGGAAGTTGGAGGATATGATGGTAGTGAAAGTAGGGGTGGTGTGGAGGAGGAGGTGGAGGTCCTAGAGGTGGAGGTACTAGAGGTGGAGGAGGGGGTGGATGTCGCGCCACATTCCCTGCTTGTGTTATTCATCCTGTTCTAGTCGCAGCTGGAGCTCCGGAAGAACGATCTGGAAAACGACTTCATGTTTGTCATCGCTGATTATGGGATGTGAGGGGGTGGGGAGGGGTGGGGAGGGGGGGGGGGGGGGGGGGGGGGTTGGTTGCCATGGTGCCAGGCTTCATGGCAAGGTCTTGACGAACAGAGCCTACTCTGAGTAATGTTGTCCCCCTGGGAGGTCTACCCACCACCCCTCTGTCAAGGACTCGCTCCCTCGCTTTATTTTCTCTTTCTTCTCACAAGGAATTGTAGGAGCTCCTGTGGCCATGTCAGAGCACTTCCTGTCGAGGACCTGAGCACTTCCTGAACAGGAAGTCTCCAGACTTTCATTTAGTTTTCTTTAATGCGCCTCCATGGGAGGAATTACAACCGGCCATTGGCTGACCTCCGCACGCGATCAAAACTCTTTCACATCAAGCTTACCGCAGATGCACCAATCAGCATTAACATCACAATACATCGACCAATCACCACAGAGCTGAGAGCAGCCCTTCGAGCTGAGGTGTGACACAGCAGACCTCAGACTAATCAGAGTGAGACAACAATCTGGTTCAGACTTCATTTTCAAATATTAAATTTTGAATTGAATGAGAAGCATCGCTACCTGAAGTCTCAGAACCCCTTAACACTTTCGGTTTTCGGAAAGGGGGTGAGAAATCCTTGAACTAACGGATTACCTTGAGACCTACAGGCCTCCTTTACTCTTGTCAATTGAGTTTGTAAACCTGGTACAGCAGAACTGAAATCCCTATAGGTTCTCCAACATTTGTTGTATGATCGTTGGATTGTTCCTCAGTATAGATTGAATGTACACCTGTAGATGTAAACATATGTGAATGAATATAATACACTACAAGTCTATTATTTATTTACAAGGATATTTTAATATGTTTTATATTTTGCTTGTATCATGTTGTCTTTTATGCAGCAACCTCACCAAGTCACTTTCCTTGTATGTGCAAATATACTTATTAATAAAATAATTCAGATGCTAAAGTCTTCACCTGCCTCTATTCTTCCACCTTTCCAGGAATGCGGTGGTGGTGTCAGGGGGTCAGGTGTGACTGTGGTTTGGATGGTGTTTGGGGGGAGTTGGGCATCTCTACGGCCCAGCGATCCGTCCTCCCATTGTGTGAGACCGTTTGCTGAGTGTGGGAGAGTCAGGACAGTGAGACTACAGGAAGACAATGGGATCATATTTATTTACTGCTGTGAGGGTCAGCCAGTAGACCCCCTCCCCATTCACCCAGCGCTGATAGCGGGCCTACAGTGGGACAGAGACGGCTGGCTATCGAAAGGTCAACCCCAGGCGACACCTGTTATCTCGGGGGTGGTCCCGGGCTGGGGGATGCAGGGGTGCAGGTGGTGTAAAAGGTTGCAGCTCAGAGAGCTGCAGGAGGAGCGCGAAGAGGGGGGCTGAATACTGTGTGAGGGTAAGTTAGAGGCGGGGGGGGGGGGGGGGGGGGGGGGGGGGGGGGGATATAAGGTTAAGGTTAAGAGACTGCAGTGCAACAGTACAGTACTACCCTGCCTGCCTAGTCCAGTGGTTCCCAACCCTTTTGAGGCTAAGGAACGTCACGATCCCAACCAGAGATTCAAGTTGTAGGGCATGATTGTGAAAAATGTTCACACCATTATTGCCTGGATTTTGTATGTACTGGGTTATTGGCAACTTTTGCAACAAGTCACAAACAAGAGACAATAGAGAAGTATCAGCATTTTTTGATAAATCTGGATTGTAAAGGAGCTTAAATGGATGAATTTAAACTACTTGAATTAATCAATATTCAAGCAAATCATAAATAGTACCGATTATATTAGTAACCTATGTCTGGATTATGTATTAAATCCAACAAATGGGCACAACACACCTAGTCTTGCCTCAAATTGGGAACCCTGACCAACATTACTGTGGCCTACCTTTCCCTTTAAACCAGGTTATCCTCTACCTCCTGGTGTAATGGAGGGTGAATTCTACTACTTTTAGTACTTCCGGTGAGTCAGAGACTGACTAAAAGCTACAACCCTGTTTTGAGTCATGATTTGTCAAAGGCACACTCAGATATTTGCAGGCTTGAGGGCCATGGGGGACGGGGTGCAGTACCACTAGCCTCCAGGAGAGGGTTGTTACAACGCATGGCAGACTGAACCGACCTCTGGAACTCCAGTGAATCACCTGCAGAGTAAGCCATGAGGACGTGGTAGTCATGGTTACATTCCGAAACTCCCACCTGTTCAAGAGACTACCTCTAGGCCTGCTTCCAGGTCAGATGCATTTTGTTGGTCTTTGATCATAAAATACTCTTTCCTGATGTTGTGAAGATCATGAAGATCTTGGGGACATGTCGTCATTGGCTTTTATCCAATAGAAGAAAAAGAAAAACGACCCGGGAAATGGACCAATCAGTGTTGATTATCTGACCCAGATGACAAAGCCTGAGAAATTAATTTTCTGAGCGGCATTAGGGAGGCTGGGAGTCTCTGCGTGGAGAGCGAGAGCCGAGGTTGAGTGGCTTTTGATGCTTGCTCGCCCCCGCCTCCAATCCCACAGATTAACACGGACCCTGGATTAAAACCTCAAAATAGAGAAATCCCTTTTAGATGAACAGATTGATTAGAAATAACCTGAGAGAACATGGACGGGGGATGTGGGCTCCTCACCTGGGAGTCTGGCTACGCAGGGAGCCAGGTTGCCCTCGGTTACGGCCATCTGCAACATCCCTACCTGGCCATCACCTGTGCTGACCCACTGGTAGGGCCTGACTACTCCTTAAGGGGCCCCTTGCTTCACACCGTTGGCCCCTAATGAACTCTGGTCTAGTCGGCCACATTCACGCTACGCCGGATAAAAACATTAACGCTGATTTCGCCAGTGTTGTAAGCCCTGTCTGTGCTTTAGACTGAAAACACCTAACTTCTCTCATGTGGCAAGTGACAGCCACAAATGTCCGGATTTGTCAGGCTTGGAGCAAAGGGGGAATACAACCGTTTGGATTTAAACTCAGCACCTCAAAGCAGCCAGTGAAAGAGGTTAACTAGAATACTCTAGAAAGATAAACACGATTGTGAAGACAGCGCGGCTACAAACACAAAGAACCACCAACCAGGGGCAGACACAGGTGGGAACCTGAATAACATGAACAACAACACATCAACACAGGTGATGCACATCAAACTAACGAGACACAGCGAGCACAAACAATCGTGACGGGATCACGTCAAACTTAGACGGCAACATTTTCAGAAACATCCATTGGCAAAGCGACGTTAGACTTTTTCTAATGCATCTAATGCGTCAAGTAAAGTATTTGGTGGACAAAACAGTGAAATGTCCTTAGTCACAAGTTTGTCCTTAGTAACAAGCATCCCCCCCCCGACCCCCCGACCCCCCAAACACACACACACACACACACACACACACACGTACAATGGCTGAGGCATGCATGTCTTCATCATCATGTGTTCATCATGTATTACCACTCGTGCACTCTCTAACCTCAACACATGGATGGTATGTGTCCCAGCTGCATCACACTGCCCTTCCTTCTCTCTCTCTCTCTCTCTCTCTCTCTCTCGCTCTTTCTCTCTCTCTCTCCACTTTCCTTCTCTTTGTCCGTCTCTAATTTTTTTCTTCTTTCTTCTCTCTCTTTATCAACCCCTCCCCTCTCTTCCCACTGTCGCGCTTTCACCCCCAATGCACTCCATCCCTCTCTCTTTACCTCCCCCATTGCTCTCTTTCTCCCCTCTTTCTCCCCCCCCCCCCCCCTCTCTCTCTTCCTTCCTGCCCTCTCATGGCTTCCTGTTCGGTTTCTTATCACTATAGAAAACGTGACACAGCCCCGGTCGTCTCTCTCTCTCTCTCTCTCTCTCTCTCTCTCTCTCTCTCTCTCTCTTCTCTCTCTCTCTCTCTCTCTCTCTCTCTCTCTCTCTCTCTCTCTCTCTCTCTCTCTCTCTCTCTCTCTCTCTCTCTCTCTCTCTCTCTCTCTCTCTCTCTTCGGACGCCAGCTCCATATATGGGCGAGTCGTCTGACCTGGTACTACGGGTGCCTGAGAGGGTCTGGAAGGCCGGGAGGGGGGAGGAGGGGTGGGGGGAAGTGATATCTGAGAGTTTTTATTTATTATCAACAGTCCAACAATCCGTCTGAAGAGGCAGGACGTGTTGATGTTTATGTGTTTACTTATCGGACAGGAAGCCGCAGGCTTCACCAGTGTTTTATCAACTTACTACTTCCTGCCGGGAAAGGAAACCTGCTTTGATTTACCCCCCGCCAATCACGACGGATGGACAGGGAGCTCCACCGCACCAAACAAAGCGTTCAACACAAAGCCCAAATCAATTCTCAGCGTTTTAGGACGTCTGGTCGTGTTCTCAGTGAAAATACAAGATTCATTGTCGTTATTTTGCTAAAACATATTTTACACTTTAGGTCCACCTCCCTGAGTTTATATTTCTGATGGATATACGTGTTCCGTCTGCCACCTGTGTTCAGTGAGGTGGAGGAGGGTGTAGTTGTGTTTTTTTTTATTGTTCAGATGTGGTCCACAGGCTGTGTAATCGCCAGGGCACGAGGCCATCAGATAAGCACCCTGACCCGCTGCCCTAGCACTGATAACAAGTGTTGTCGAGAAAAAAACAAAAAACATGTCGGTGGCGTAAAAACGCAGTGATGACTTCAGAAGTTCAAAGGGGAGCTGGACAGGCATTGAATGCCCCACGTGAGCTATGTCTTAGCCTAGCATTTAGCACTCGCAGCCGTTCGATTGTTCCATGTCTGGAGAGGCTTGGGCGCTGGTGTGGATTCGGTTGGCAATGATATCTGCAGGGGGGCTTTCCCAGGCAGCTTCCCCTCTTATCTGGTGAGAAGATCAGCTAGCTAGCGCTACTCCGCTAACATTAGCCCCAAGGGTCAAAAGTTAACAGCCACTAACTGGGGGTCTTTTATGTTACACGTTTGTCATGTAAAATAAATATTTATTTATTTACAGACACACAATGAGAGGATGTAATTGTGCTGCAGGTCAACACGAAGAGTGATGAGCTTTATTTTATTTTTGTTTTGGTCTTTGCGGCGTAGATGAGATGCATTTTGCTATGAGGAGAACAGAGAGGTGGAGAAGATTGTTCTGAGCTCTGTGTGTAAATGACCTGTGAAGATAATCGATAGTTGAAGCTGAGTCGTGACACTGGGAGCTTAACACAAACACAGGACCTCCTAGAAGTTAGAGATACAACGGACACGGAAACAGCCCATGTATCGATCGAATAGAATCTGGAAAAGAGCCTGTAAAAATCATAAAACCAAATACCTTTTCAGAGTATCTTAATTCTAATCAGTTCTAATCCCTAACTGTATTCTATGTTTAATTATATCTCTCTATGATACGGAAAATGTAGTTTTTTCTTGAAATTGTGTAGTCTAAAGTTAGATTGATTGATAACAGCGGATCCTGGACGACACATCAGCCCACCCTGGTAATGTGGAGACAGGGGAATATATACGTCAATATATACGAATAGATACCTCAATTTCAGAGGGAAATTAACAGAAAATATGAATAAAAGGTGACAATGTGGCATAATTTCACACGTTAGATCAGTAACCCCCGCCTCCTCCCCAATCATAATGTAACGCCCAACCATCTGTCTCTCCTGAAGTGGGCGAAAGACAGGTATTAAGAACCAGTCTCTCTCTCTCTCCCTCTCCCTCTCCCTCTATCGCTGTCTCTCTCTGTCTCTCTCTGTCTCTCTCTCTCTCTCTCTCTCTCTCTCTCTCTCTCTCTCTCTCTCTCTCTCTCTCTCTCTCTCTCTCTCTCTCTCTCTCTCTCTCTCTCTCTCTCTCTCTCTCTCTCTCTCTCTCTCTCTGTCTGACTATGGTTCCCCTTTATACCTCAGCTGTAAAGGGAACCGACCAGAGAGGAAGAACTCACTCACACACACACACACACATGCACACACTCACATTCTCTCTCTCTCTCTCTCTCTCTCTCTCTCTCTCTCTCTCTCACACACACACACACACACACAGACACACACACATACACACACCCACATACACAAAACATTTCCTCCATAAAACCACAGCTTGAGACAACAACCCAAGGCTATCTCTCACCACCTCAGTCCTGAAAACGCTCACATTACTACACATACTATGTATATTATAACCTATATTTATATAGCTGTACACATATAGTAACAGGTGATTACATACATGAAAATGTACAAACAAGCATGAGTACACCTTAATAAGGTTATAATGACTGAGAGTGGGTACATATTATTATTACTTCAGATAATAGGTTATGATGAGAGTCGGAACACGTACACGTTTGAACTCACAGGGGACAGGCGGCGGGGGGGGGGGGGGGGGGGGAGCTCGTTACAACGGCAACCGCGGAAAGCAGAAGTCGCCGTCTCCATGGGGGAAGTTCAGGTGATGACTTCCTGTGAAGTAGTCTGTGATTCTACCGAACGACTAGGAGGATTCTGTGACACACAGAGGCAGGGTTTCTGTACACTCCTCAGCGGCGCGTCAACTCGTGTTACATGTGCTCCACAGGGAGCGTCACGAAACGCTGCTTTGACCATTGAAAACAGAAAGTGGTGAGTTGACGTTTGCGTTCGCCACTAAGAATTGAAGCGCTGGGACTTTTTGCTGGATAGAGTGTGGAACAACTTCCATTGATTATCATCACAGCACCTCCCAGCCAAATATAAAGTACACAGAACTAAAGTGAACAGACCTGAATATCCATCTTGTATCGGTTTGAACATATTTCATTAGAAATTATGTGTATCTAATGTCATTCCTAATGGATACGAGTGGCTTGAGGTTGTTAGATAGAAGAATTGAAGCTTGGCACTGTCAAAGTTGAAGACGGAGCAAAGTGTGCGTTAGACGAGCTCCACCACAACATGTCTTACGAGGTCGATCAGCGTCCCGCTCCGCCTGCTCGCCTAGCGGTTGCGGATCGAATCCCCCCTCGCCTCTTGTTGATAATAAAGGTGATCCGGGTGTTTTCACCCCCCGTTTACCATCACCTTTAGTCTCATCCTCTGTTTGACAGACAGATAGCTGGCGGCTGTATCGATTGGGGATTGGTTTGGAGGCGGGAGGGGGCTGATCCCACAGTATGGATTGACATCGGGGGGCCCCGGACTAGGTGTTGACACCTAGCAGGTGCCGGAGCCGCGTCTGCGACGGTACGCCGTAGCGCCTCGCCCGCGCACATGAAAGGCGTCGGTGTGTTTGAGCGACGAGAGGATCAATCCAAGGCCTGATAGTCAAACACAAAGACCCCAGTGTGGCCAGGGTCAGAGGTCAGGTTACTGATTTACACCTGGTCGGCCGCGCCATCGAACACAGAGTCAGGGTCAAGATGGCGCGCAGAGAGAGAGAGTGGAGACGGAGCGGACAGGAAGTGAAAGTTGCAGTTGGTGGGTTCAGTCGTTTCAAGGTCAGGTTGATGTTGAAGAAGTCATCACCAAAGTAACAGTCCTACCTGAATACTGGTAATATTACAATAAAATACCTCCTGAACTCACTTGTAACTATATTTCTGGTGTTTGTGCATGTGTGTGTGTGTGCGTGTGTGTGTCTGTGTGTGGGTGTGTGTTTATATGTGTGTGTGTGTGTTTATCTCTGTGTGTATGACTGTGTGTTTGTGTGTGTGGGAGTGTGTGTGTGTGCAATAGGTTAATAACCAAAGTAGCAGTTATTTGTGTATGTGCATGTGTATCTTTGTGTGTGTGTGTGTGTGTGTGTCTACCTCTGCGTGTCTGTATCAGTGTGTGCAATGCATGCACCACTGTGTGGGCTAACCTATACAGCCCCATGAACGCTACATGAATGCTACATGTGAAGGACACGTGGGTCTAAAATAGACCTGAGGTCTTATCAGTTGGAGAAGGTCCTCCAGGCGCTGGAACAATGCAGCAGCAGCAGAGCCCAGCAGCCCAGCCCCTCATAACCAGCCACAGGAAGCCCCCAAGCCCTGTCCTCACGGATAAAGTCATAAAGATGATGAACGCTGTGCTCGCTCTGCCCGCCCAGACACCTCCCTCTCTCTCTCTCCCTCCCTCTCTCCCTCTCTCTCTCTCTCTCTCTCTCTCTCTCTCCCTCCCTCTCTCTCTCTCTCTCTCTCTCCCTCCCTCTCTCTCTCTCTCTCTCTCTCTCTCTCTCTCTCTCTCTCTCTCTCTCTCTCTCTCTCTCTATCTCCCTCTCTCTCTCCCTCTCTCTCTCTCTCTTTCTCTCTCTCTCTCTCTCCCTCTCTCTCTCTCTCTCTCTCTCTCTATCTCCCTCTCTCTCCCTCTCTCTCCCTCTCTCTCTCTCTTTCTCTCTCTCTCTGCCTCTCTCTCTCTCCCTCTCTCTCTCTTTCCCTCTCTCTCTCTTTCTCTCTCTCCCTCCCTTCACCCTCCGGTCAACCCGACGCCGGCGGTGATGTCACCTGCTGTCAATCAACGGCTGTACCGCTATAGAAGGGCTGCAGTTAAGTGACCTGAAGTTCCAGATTCACATTCCAAGAGCGCCATCTTGGTACTTCTGGACAAGAAGTTCTGTCTAGAACAACCAAGAAACAAACCAGTTGGTAAATTCTTACTTT
Source organism: Lota lota (assembly GCA_026745465.1). Taxonomy (NCBI): domain Eukaryota; kingdom Metazoa; phylum Chordata; class Actinopteri; order Gadiformes; family Lotidae; genus Lota; species Lota lota. The sequence goes on from JACYXH010000781.1 coordinate 1,444,519, forward strand.
AATTCTGAATACGTACCAAGGTGGAAAGTGGTGACATCATGTGAAGTCGTCTATTGATAGATCTTATAAGGAGGTGGGCGGTGAGTCAGGTCTGGCAACAGTGGAAGAGACGGGTCAGAGTTCACAGGGAATAAAAACCAGCATGTATCCAGTCATTGCATGGGGGAATAGTGCAGGGTTTTGACTCAGGAAAATACTTTTTGATTATTTAAGTTTTTGTTTCCGGTTCATTGTTACGTGACCCCCTGGTGGAGTGCAAGCCCCCGGGTCCAACGGGCCTACAAACATCCTCGTGGTAACGCCACGAGCGGCCGACCCGCCACACAACACCGGGCGAGAGGGAAGAGTTCACCTCCAAACGACTGAACCACAGAAGCAAAGACACACACACACACACACACACACACACACAAAAACGTTTCACACACAGACACATACCATACCAATACACACATTCTCACATACACCACGCACACACACACGCACACATCTCGCATGCACACACACACACACGCACATATCACGAATGCACACACACACACACACACAGATGCACACACACACACACACACACACACACACACACATATACATAGACACACAACATATAGTTCTCTCTTATGCCAGCCATTTATTTACACTATTTACTATTAATTTTTGCCAAAACATGTATCCCTTTTATTATTTTCTTCAGACACATCGTTAAGGAGCAGGTAGGATCAAATCCAATACCTGATCATTTGATTCCAATGCCAGCAGATGGTTCAATCTCAGTGACAGTTTTACGTAAAAGTGTGTAATGTGAATAAAGATTTGAATTTAATTGAATCGAGAAGGGGCTGAGCGCTTTCACCTCCAGAGACTGTAGATTAAACCCAGAACCTTTCCGAAACCCTAACCACTAGAGACTATTGGGTTCCATGACCATAATGATGTACTGTAAACACGAGACGTTGCGGAGACTGGGAAGACCCTGATCATTGGGGTTGTATCAGGCTTCATGTTCTCCAAGGGGTCCCAGCGTGGGACTGCACCATGGAATTATGGGTAAACCAAGCAGGTTCATGCTGCACTATGGCATTATGGGTAAAACAGGTGGTGTTTAACTTCCCCCCCCCCCCCCTCTAAGAGGAGGAGGGGGAGGGGCAGAGGAGGGAGGGGAGGAGGGGGAGGAGGAGAATGATGAGGAGGAGGAGGAGCTTCTGTCCTGGTTCCCATCGGGCCCTTGGGGGCCTCCAGCGGCTCCAGAACAATGAGGAGAGCACTGTCGGAGCTTCCTCCCTGTCTCCGCTCCTCCTCCTCTTCCTCAGACCGTGGGCTTCTGAAGGACACCTCGTTCCCAGAGAACCAGGGAATGTACACACACACACACACACACACACACACAGTTTCAGACATGCTGAGAGGAGATCTTGGAAACATCAGATGCAGAAGTCCCCCTTCAACCTCTGCAGAGGAACTAGATTCAGGTCAAAATACGTGTTTCTGTGGTAAAATAAATATCTGCAACATGAACCACATTATGAACTGAGATGGTGATGATGATGACGATGATGATGATGATGATGTTGTCACCACGTGCTGGAGACTGCCAGCGAGGGACAGATGTCTCATCTATTAACGGCTCTGTCACGCAGAGCAACGCTTTTTTTCTTTCTTTTTTTCTGCTCCTCTCCCCTTCTCTCCCCTACTCCCCTCTCCTTACAAAAGGTGTTGCAGGAAATCACAATGACCGACTATTCCCCATATCACCGTGACAGCAACCCAAGAAGACCCTGGTTTTCCATTACTTATCAGCAGGTACGGGGTCGAGGTATGGTGTGCAACTCCAGTGTGCCCAGTGTCCACCGTCTACCTGTGGCATCCTACAGCAAGATGCCCTCTAACCCCTACCTGCTCCTTAATGACCTGTCTCTGTACTGTCTAACCTCTACCTGCTCCTTACCAACCTGTCTCTGTACTGTCTAACCCTTACCTGCTCCTTAATGACCTGTCTCTGTACTGTCTAACTTGTACCTGCTCCTTAATGACCTGTTGATGTACTGTCTAACCCCTACCTGCTCCTTAATGACCTGTATATGTACTGTCTAACCCATCCCTGTTCCTTTATGACCTGTCTCTGTACTGTCTAACCCCTAACTTGCTCCTTAATGACCTGTCTCTGTACTGTCTAACCCCTACCTGCTCCTAATTAGATTAATTTTAATTAACTTGAAGTCTCTTTAGATAAAACCTGCTAAACAACTTTAACATATATTACATTATATGCCATGTTGTATATATTTATACTTTACGGGAAACACTTTGCATGCCAGCAGTAATGTGTGTGAGTGATTAGTCAGTGATGACTATGTCGTGCTATGAGTGTATTATGGCAGCTAGCTAGGCCCCGGGGAGTAGCGCTGAGTGCTAACACATAAACACTTTCCGCCTAGCGTCCAGTGCTACGCCTGCGCGCGGCTACACAAAGCAGCGGCTAGCCCCCATTGTGTGATTCCCAAGAAACCCAGCTGAGAGTGTTGCTAGGACCGGCCCAGAGCGTTGCTAGGGCCTGGCGACCGGTCGCTTGGCCGTAAGGCGGACAGCCAAGGACAGGAAGTGGTCGTGCTCGGACAGGAAGTGCTCGCTGGTGAGGGAGTCGAGGAGGGAACTGAGATAATGCCATTGTGTAAGCAAGCTTCACCCCCCCCATCAGGCGCTGGCGTCCAGGGCTGGCCCAGCACCGGCCCCCGCCCCGCCAGACTCCCCTGGCTCTGGGTGGACAGGCCGAGGGGGGACGGGGGACGGGGGGCGTGGTCCTGCCCCCCCCCCCCCCCCCCCCCAGACCGCTGTGAACCTCACCTTGGAGCGGAAACACGCCTCTCACTCCAGACTTTATGACTTCTCCTATCAAACACACACACACACACACACACACTCACACACACACATACACACACATACACACACACACACTCAAACACACAGACATATAGACTCACAGGCACGCACATACTCTCCCACACACACACACACACACACACACACATACACACATTCTTACACACACAAACGCCTGTTGCACACAAATACAGACACTCACACTACCCTTATACATACAGATACAGCCCCAACCCACCCCCATCCTCTCCCACATACCCTCTCTCACCCCTCTCTCACCCCTCTCTCACCCCTCTCTCACCCCTCTCTCCCCCCTCTCCCCCCAGTGTGTGTAGTCCTGGGGGAAGGGGGAAGTCCCTAGCAGGTCATCAGTAGTAAAATAGATGGTGACAGGATTATGGATCAGATCCTGTCCCAGTAGACTCTGACAGCGCTAACACCCCCACCTCCACCACCACCCCCACCTCCACCACCACCAACACCACCACCAACACCACCTCCACTAACACCACCACCACCACCTCCACCACCACCATCACCACCTCCACCGCCACCATCAACCCCACCACCACCATCACTAACACCACCACCACCACCTCCACCACCACCATCCCCATCACCGCCACCATCAACCCCACCACCACCATCACTACCACCACCACCACCACCACCACCACCACCACAACCACAACCACCAACACCTCTACCTCCAGCACCACCGCCACCATCAACCCCACCACCACCTCCACCATCAACCTCACCACCACCACCACCGCCACCATCAACCTCACCACCACTTCCAGCACCACCGCCACCATCCACCCCACCACCACCACCACCACCACCACCACCACCGCCACCATCAACCTCACCACCACTTCCAGCACCACCGCCACCATCCACCCCACCACCACCACCACCACCACCGCCACCATCAACCTCACCACCACTTCCAGCACCACCGCCACCATCCACCCCACCACCACCACCACCACCACCACCACCTCACACACACACACTCTCAGCCTCAAAACCACCCCATCCTCCCTACCACCACTACAGCTTGTCATACTTGTGATACAAACTTTATATGTCTGTTTCTTTAAGGGAACGCTCCGTTCAGCATCCTAAGTTGTGATGTCACAACATCAAGACGTCGACCAGTTGAGAGTGCCCGCTCGCTCATGTTTCTAAAACCTCTTACATTTTACAATGCCATAATATCGTATCAGAGAGAGAGAGAGAGAGAGAGAGAGAGAGAGAGAGAGAGAGAGAAAGAGAGAGAGAGAGAGAGGGGGGGGGGGGGGGGGCAGTGTTGTGTAATCTGGTCTGACCAGAGTCTGTGAATCCCTCTGGGACTGTAGTGGCGAACGGTTTAAATAAAGTTTACTCGTATTTCTGTCACTCTTCTCTGACCTGTTGGGGGTCTGGGGGGAGTATGTCTTTGTGTTACAGGTTATTAAGTAAAAAAAAAAAACATTGTATTTTATATTTGATTAATTTCTTCAAAAAAAACGTTGGTTGGTGAAATGGGTCTGAAGTTTTTTCACACTTCAAACAAAAAAGATACAACGTTATTTATGTTTGGAAATGTCATTTTATTTCATATACAGTTTATTGTTTATGTTTATGTTTATTTTTTATTATAGAAAATGTAAGCCTATAACTCAAACAACAAATACAGTAATGGCAACGTTGCTTCTCAGATGCCAGCGATTTAATGAAGTGCTTCCATACTTCAACAGACAAGTAATTAATCAGATATGTCTAGCGGCTCTGATTTTATAACCAACCTTCAACTAAACCATCCATCCAGTCTTTGAATCGTAATCCTTTGACACACTGATAGAAACAGTTAAGCCAAAAACATACTGTTGGTCGCGCTTTGTCTCTCCGCTAGACTAACACAATCTTGAGTGTCGTTCTGCGTCTAATTGAGCGCTTTACTTGATCACCGCGCTGTCTGTTGACATGTCTGTCTAGGACTGTCCTCCCTGACTGCACTTTCTCTGGGACAGTCAGAGGTGTGACGCACAATTCAAATGACACGAAACTCATTGGACATGCTGCTGGACGTCGCCAGCCGCGACATCAGACGTCCATCAATAATCGTTACATGAAACAGCCTTTGAGTCTCCTAATGCGTCTAGAGGACCCGGAGGACTATGTTTATTTAATCATTCTCGATGGCCGATTCTCGTACTTTCCATATCTCAACTGGAATCTTAAATCCCCATTAGCACCTTTTAACCCTAAAATTACTCCATTCCAAAGGGCAATTACTTCCACGCGCAAAGCCGATACTGCCAATACACACACACACACACACACACACACACACACACACACACACACACACACACACACACACACACACACACACACACACACACACACACACACACACTTTTATTGTGTATTCTTGTACCACATTAAGAAGTCTTAATGCAGGGCACTTATTGATTATGCCTTCTCTAATTTACTTCATTATTATTCCATAATGTCAACTCAATTTGTTGTTTTTAAAACGAAGCAACGGGGAGAGAATTGTCCTTATTGTCCGTGTTTTAAAATAGAGCTTACCAACCTACATCTAACTTTAAAAAAAAATAAAGTGTTTCAGAGATATAGCCCTGCAAGAAACTGAAACACTTTCTCTGAATCAACCCGCCTCTGTTCAGATGGTATTTTATTATAAATCTGTGCACTCTTCGTTATCTTGTGATCTGAGAAGAATCTGGCGTCTGTCGTCTCCGGGTGGGTCTCGTGGGGGGACGGGGAGACTCTCGGTTTTTTTTACACCTTTGTGGCGACGGACACGCCTATCCCATTGTGATTGGTCGCCTGCACGTTTATAGTTCAGGAACCAAGTCAGCACCCAACTCAACAGTCAGCACCCAACTGTGTCCTCTACATCTCGCCGCGGAAAACCAAACCAGCAGTTTAACTTAATAACTTGCAACAGATCTCACTTGAACAACCTTTATTCTCCACTTCAAGGCTTCTGAAGCACTGACTACTGGTAGCTGCGTTGTTTAGAAGGAGCCCACTCCGGAGGTCCTGGACAGAGATGAGTAGTCCCGATGCGGGTTACGCCAGTGACGACCAGACCCAGGCTAGGTGTGCGATGTCCGTCCTGATGCCGGGAATGGGGCACTGTCAATGGGCAGACCCCATCAGCCCTGCTGGCGGGGATGCCAAAGTGAAGAACGAACCCTGTACCTCCTCCGCCTCCGCCTCGGCGGCCCAGAACCGCGGGAAGAGCGAGCCGCGGATCCGCCGGCCCATGAACGCCTTCATGGTTTGGGCGAAGGACGAGCGAAAGAGGCTCGCGCAGCAGAACCCCGACCTGCACAATGCGGAGCTCAGCAAAATGCTCGGTGAGAAATCGTTTCTTATGTTATACTTCGTTTATATGTATTTAATGCACATTTTATACGTAGTTCATTTTTATTCATTTGGTCCCCTAGACCGATTTCATTAGTGGCCCTACGGCAATGTATCCTTATATTTATATTAACAATGATAACTTTATTTGTAGGCTATATTATAAAAGGCTATTTCTATTTGTTATTGTATATGCTAAGGTCAAATTTTGTTTTATTCTGTATAATTTATATTTGTGTTAATAAGGGTATTATAAATTATGTTCATTTGATTACATTTTAAATAATTGCTTTTGTATCATTTACGTAAATACTTACTTTTTATATTGAATAATTCCCAGTGATTCATTTAATATTGTTTTTGAAAAATTTACCGTTTTAGCTTAAAATGTATTGTACAATTAAAGGTATTATGATTATAATTAGATTTAAGTCTGACATGTTGTTTTAAAATTATAATGCCCCGAAAATAGCTGTGAGCTATTCTGGAGACCGCTGGCGCATGTGTTTAGTGTGTGTGTGTGTGTGTGTGTGTGTGTGTGTGTGTGTGTGTGTGTGTGTGTGTGTGTGTGTGTGTGTGTTGTAGAATGTGTATGTTTGTGAGTTATTATTCTCTGTATGTGTTTTAGCATTGTAAAACAAAGTGTATTTTATTATCGTGTGTGTGATTGTGATTTTTGATTAATCTATATGTGTGTCCATTATTGTTATCATGTGTTATTATTGTGTGTGAGATGGATCCTAACTTTCACTTTGAATGTGCAGGGAAGTCGTGGAAGGCTCTTCCTGTGGCAGAGAAGCGTCCCTTCGTGGAGGAGGCGGAGCGGCTGCGGGTGCAGCACATGCAGGACCACCCCAACTACAAGTACCGCCCCCGTCGCCGCAAGCAGGTGAAGCGCATCAAGAGGCTGGACTCTGGCTTCCTGCTGCACGGCCCCACGGACCCCCACCAGGCCTGCATGGACCCCCTGGGGGGGCTGGGGTACCACGACCACCCCTTCCAGCTTCCCCCGCCCCCCCCTGCACTGGGCCACTACCGGGGTGAGGGTCCGGGTCTGGGCGGGGGCTATGAGGCGGGCTACAGCCTGCCCACCCCCGACACGTCCCCGCTTGACGCCGTGGACACGGACGCCATGTTCTTCCCCTCCCACACCCAGGACGACGGTCACATGATGTCGCCCTACTCACCCTACCCCCAACACCACCACCACGCCCCCACCGCCGAGTACCCCCCCGGCCACGAGCCCCCCCATCACCACCATCACCACGGCAATGCCGTCCTCCACAGACACCTCACCACGGGCCCCGAGCCTCCACCCTACAACCCCATGGCCATGTACTACACCCACCAGCACCACCAGCACCACCAGCACCACCAGGCCCCCAACCCCAAGAGGCAGGGTGGGGGCCTCCACGGGGCCCCGGGACAACTCTCCCCACCCCCGGACACCCAGCACCCCCACGCCCAGGCCGAGGGGCCCGTGGACCAGATGCTCCCCGGGGAGATGCTGGGGGAGGTGGACCGCAGTGAGTTTGAGCAGTACCTCACCTCCGCCTCCGGACGGCCCGACATGGGCGCCTGCCTGCCGTATGGGGCCCCCCACGAGGCCTCGCTGCAGGGGCCCGAGAGCCTCATCTCCTCCGTGCTGTCGGACGCCAGCACGGCCGTTTACTACTGTAACTATAGCAACACATAACCCCTCTCCCGCCATAACCCTACCCTGGGCGGATGGACCCGGTGCAGCCTTAAGGACAGAGCAGGGCCATATTAGAGAGACACTATTTGACCACCGGGTGTTGATAATGATCCCAAAATTGACCCTCTTTCACCCAGAGGTAAGATGGATACCCAGGGGACTGTACCAACTGGTAGGCTGATCTGTCCGTCGTACATCAGGGTGAACCCTATCGCTTGTGATGTCACTAGAGGGGTGACTCACCCTCGATGTGGGACCCTTTCCGACCTTCAGGAAGGACTTTCTACTGATACAGGACGTTCTGCTGGTTTGGAGGACTATCTCTCTGAAAAGCCAACCGACGGTGTTCATGGCCTTTGGGGGTTTATACGTCGTCTTTTATTCAGGAATATAAATCATGTACTTGTTATTATTATAAATGTTGTACAGACTCCCTATTTTAAAATGTATGTAGCCTATATACTGTGGGAGTTTTATACTTTTGCACTTTTCAGAAATAAACATTTTGAAAATAGGCACAGCTTCTCTGGTTTTTCTTGTATGTATACATTTTTATATTCTGACAAATTGATGATATGTAAAAAAAGTGTGTATTGGGCTCCAAAAAACTCAAACATAATGAGTAAAAATGCGAATCAGTCAAAAGTGGTAAAGACAAGCGTGTTGAGCGTCAGCCATCTACAATAGCTCTTCCCTAAAGACGTCTGTACGCATTTAGATAAGAATACATTTCCTACAATCTATAATTAATCAATTAATTAAAATCATTATCTCCTAGTAATCAAGTCATTCAAAAATAACATGCTAATTAGGTTCTAGCTGTAGTTTATCTGCAATAAAATGTAGATTCATACATTGTGATACCACAATGCTAAGATACTTGATGTATACAAGTATACACAACAATACACAGTACGCCCAACATGGTTTTTAAAAGTGGTACGCTACGCAGACTCTTTGAACCATGGACAGATGTCTTCAAGATGAAATAAGATATGTTGACTTCAGTGGTGAAAGAGGTACAAGGCCAACAAGACATGTACAGAAACAATGTGTTCACCACATAAAAACATATACAAATGTCACATCTACAAACCACAGTACCTATAGGATGAACTAGAGGCAAACATTACGTTTATTTAACGAACATGGATCGGGGCATGAAAATGATGGTAGCGGATGATAATAATAATTAATAATAATAATGAATTGTCTTTTCAAAACACCCAAAGCACTTCACACAGACAGTGACTGTGTATGTGTGTGTATGTGTGTGTGTGTGTGTGTGTGTGTGTGTGTGTGTGTGTGTGTGTGTGTGTGTGTGTGTGTGTGTGTGTGTGTTGATATGACAAGCCATCCACTATGAGATGTCACCGTGACCACCTGGAAGTGACCAGATGCGACCGCAGGAAGGTCTCTCTCCCGTATTTATAGCTTCCAGGATTTATAAGTAGATGATTTTCTGGTTTAGGAGGAAGAGCGTGTTGTCCGCGGGGTCGATCCCCATGACCCCGGCTCTGTTAATAGCACCTGGGAGGAAGCCCCTTCCCCGGGACGGGTCCACTGTGCCGAGATAATGTGCCGGGTCGCGGACAGCGGCTGGCGTTTCAAGGTAAAGACTGAGATGAGTTCCCACGCTCACTGCCGCTAGCTAGCCAACGACCCGAAGACGCCAACACAGCGGACCAAGGGCTTTATCCTCCCCTTGTATTTATAAACATGATAATACTATGATGTACCATAAGGACGATATGATATAGAACTGACTCAAAGCCTTTTATAAACATTGTTTACAAAGGGCTTTCACAGACGAAGAACACACACATACAAATCAAATAACACACAGATAAAATAAAGCAAAGCACACACATAAATCAAATAAAACACACAGAAAAATATAATTAAATATTACATACACACAACCACACACAAATGAAATAAAATATACACACACAATTCAAATAAGGTAAATTAATGAATGGGCAATGATGTCACTGAGAGGTACACACGTCAGCTGTCCAGGTAGATGTAAATGAACCACCTGTCGGCCATTATAGAGCATTAACAAGCTATGGGCTAATCCTCCTGGTCCCGCTAGGCCTGGCCTGGGGGCCCTGGGGGACAGAGGGGGCGTCAGGACGATGCGGGCTTGGTTCCAGGGTTAGCCTGTTGTGTGAGCTAACGAGGGCCTGACACCCCGGGGGGTCAGACTGTGTGGGTTGGTGGGGCCCACCCTGAACACGTTACCTCCAGCCCTTAACTCATCAGCTCATTGATAAGGAGGGTGGGGAAGGAAATAGATTGACAGATTATCAGGAAACGCACGCAAGATTTAGTTTGAATGATTTACCTTGAAGGCTGATAAGAGTCAATGTAGAGGGGAACAGTTGTTAACTGATATACGGACAGACAGACAGACAGACAGACAGATATGTCAAAAGGTAGATGGACACACAGAGAGACAGAGATTTTAAGTGTTTTCCTGTATATTTAATATACAGGACCTGAGGGGGAAGGAAATGTGTGTGTTTGTGTGTGTGTGTGTGGGGGGGGGGGGGGGGGGGGGGGGGGGTATTATTGTGGCCTGGGCGGTGACATCACAACAGACCTGAACTAAGCCGTCTCAGGTAGCTGCCCTCCACATGCACACAGGTTAATAATAACAGACATGTTAATCATCTATTCAGTATTTGCAGGTAGTAGCGCCTTCCACCAGAAAGAGAAACACAGTCTTTTCCACTGAATAACCAGGTTTTGAAATGACAACTTCCTTAACACTACAAAACCCAGACAGTAGCCAACATTACATATCAATAATAACATAAAAGTAGTAATAGTAATACTAAGCACTAAAGGTTAACACTCATGTGTTCGGTTTCTGCTTCCCCTTTTACACAGCATGTCTGTGTGTGTGTGTGTGTGTGTGTGTGTGTGTGTGTGTGTGTGTGTGTGTGTGTGTGTGTGTGTGTGTGTGTGTGTGTGTGTGTGTGTGGGTGTTGGAAAAATAAATGTTGAGCCAGAGTTAAACAGAGATAACCACAATGAGAGAGACACACACAGAAATGGAGAGAGACGAACACAGAGAGAGAGAGAGAGAGAGAGAGAGAGAGAGAGAGAGAGAGAGAGAGAGAGAGAGAGAGAGAGAGAGAAATATACAGGAGATAGAGAGAGAGAGAGAGAGAGAGAGAGAGAGAGAGAGAGAGAGAGAGAGAGAGAGAGAGAGAGAGAGAGAGAGAGAGAGAGAGAGAGAGAGAGAGAGAGAGAGAAATATACAGGAGATAGAGAGAGAGAGAGAGAGAGAGAGAGAGAGAGAGAGAGAGAGAGAGAGAGAGAGAGAGAGGTAAATAGGCTGATTAAGTCATTGATAGGGTCGGGAGGCTACAGTATGCCAGACAGCTGCCGGGGAGGGTGTGTCCGCTGTGTAAAGCAGGGGTGGGGGTGGGGTAGTGGTGGTGGTGGGGGGGTCATGCTCCATAATCCCCGGCATATGCTCTCCTTCTCCGGCCGTGGCGTTTATGACCCCGGCCTGCTGCACCGCGGGCCTGTTGTGTCCACGCTATCTTTAGACCGCACCGCATCGCCGCTAGAGATCCACGCAGAGCCGGGACACACGCGTACAGGGTCCAGGGCTCTTGATGGGTTTATTCTTAGATTCAATTTTTCAAATAGCTTTCATCATCTCGCTGTACAAAAAACGGCACCTCGGTCTCTTTCTTGACGTGAGGTGCTTTACCGTCTGTCAAATAGACAGTAAATATGGTGAATAATGCAACTAAATGGATTCAAGTTTCATTCAAACCACACAGCCTACACATAACTGTGTCAAAATAAAAAGCAAAATGTCCACATAGAACATAACAAAATAAAATAGGCACAGGCCTATGTCTATGAAATTTTCATTTTAATAATTAAATAATGAAATAATGATAAAAGTCAAACAGTGTAAAATATTTAATTAATTAAATAGTATTAATTTTAACATTCCCATATTATGGCCAAATAGTACATACATAGTACACTGTTTAGGAGTCCTGGTGTTCACCGGAGGATTCCGGCGCCGCTCGAGCCGCGCGTCTCTGCGCTCTGCGCGCGGAATCCTCTGCTGACATTCCGGACAATCTTTGGCCTCTCGTCCCTGCTGGACCCGAGCAGGGATTAGATGAGACTCCGTCACCAGCGAGGTCCTCTGCCTGGGCTGTTTTTCTTTGGGGCCGGAGAGGTTAAAGCGGACCTAGCGCAGTCACGGTCTCTCTGAGCCAAGTCAGGTCTCATACGAAAACGGAGCAATTGTTGAGGAAGGAGTGTGGGTTAAATATAACATGTGTTACACAGTGCGGCGAGAATGATTTAGTAGCCTTTAGCACTGTACTGAAGCATACAATCAGCCTAAGGTTGTAGCCTAGGTATAGGCCTTTATAAATATTGGTGGGCATATTTAGCCTAAACATTATTTGTAGGCCACTAAAGTCGATCTATATAGCCATATTAGCAATTAAAAATAACTTTAATTTAAAAAAGCATAATATTGACACTCTCAAATCGAAATAATTGATTGACAAATGTAGATCCTGAATTCAGTGAAATACTATTTTTACAGAGAATATTCTATAGAAGCCATTGTCTGGGTTTTCCCCCCTTGATCTCCCCGCGTCTCTATGACAACAGCACCTGCAGCCTCTTCCTGCCAGCGAGCCACATCCATGAGGGATGGTCTGGGAACTTCCGGCATGATAGAGGAAACCTGGAGATTCTCATACACACACACACACAATATATACACATAGACGCGCGCGCGCGCGCACACACACACACACACACACACACACACACACACACACACACACACACACACACACACACACCTCCATCCTGATACCGGTAGGAAGTCAGACAGAAATAATGTTTAAAAAGAAGAAGCGGACTGCGGGAAAATATCAAAGAGATAACGTCTGCTTCAATGTTGTTATAGGGGGTGTGCGTGTTAGTAAGTTATGTCCATTATTTATTGATAATTATTACGTCTATAGTATATTTCAATGTTTGTTATTCGTTTTATTTTCGGCCCTTATTTCACAATACGATTAATATATATAATTGTATATAATTAATGTAATATTTATATAATATATAATTAATATAATTATATTAATATTTATTTTATTATATTGTTATTTAACTATAGCTACCGATTTTCCAACGTCCAGTCAGTTATCTATTATACATTTTAAAATATTATGTTTAATGAAGCTATATAAAATGGATGCAAAGTTTTTCAAAGGTGACAATATACAAGCTTTGCAATGGCCTCTGTGTGTTAGACAGGATTCAGGAACCATCTCTGTGTGCTTAGTCTACTGGTGAAGTTCAAACATGAAATATCAAACACAATTCTACTGAAATAGCAAAGAGTTCACTTCCCTGTTCCCATTCGTCTCTCCTCCCAGTCTGTCTGCTCTACAGTCTGTCTGAACTCAACTACCGCTGATGATAGGAATAATAATCATATCCTACTATCAGAGGATTTGTTAGAAACAGAGGAATGCGACGCGCCAACGTTTTTCTACTTTTCTATTATTGTATTATTTTTTAGTTTAGTTGTAGTGTAATATGTGTCCATAAGATGGCGCTTATGTCCGGGGTGTCTCAAATCAATTTGACCAAATTTCAGGAGAGACTTTAACATATTTTAGTTGTTTTCTTGAAGTAAACATACACACTTAAACACTTAACATTTATTTATTCAATTTGAAAAAATTGAAGTCAATTTGAACAAAAATAACAATAAATCTTTATTAATGATGGCAGGTCTATTGACGAATAAAAGCAGGTATAGCTACCATATTACTGGTTTAAATCGCCAAACTGATAAATGTTGAAAACATGAGTGCCACTTCACTCACCATCACTAACCTCTGCTGCATTTATGAGCAGAAGAATAAGGGCTGAAGTCACATGGTCACGTGACCTCGCACTGCAGGGATCCCTGAGTCTCCGGTAATCTGCCACTCAAGTCTTCCTGGTTGTCCCAAGCATTTAACTAAACCGAGATTCAAATGTATGATTGTGTTCATAATAATTGTGTCAAGTTTCCCTTTATCACATAAGCTACTACACCAGATAAACAAACAAACACACATACTCCGATCAAGGTCTAGAGGATAGATAACATACTGTCAGTAATTTACTTACAAACTGAGACATTACTCAATGAAAACGTGTGCCATATGGTACTGTATACAAACCTCCCCCCTAAATCTGAATATACACGTTGCTCTTTGTTTAATGAGCTCAGACCGTGTGTATGTGTGTGGGTGTTTTTGTGTGTGTGTATGTGTGCGTCTGAACGTGTAAATTCCACAACTTCCTGTTGACCATCAGTTTAGACTTCATGGTGTGTATATGACTATGTATGCGTGTGTGTGTGGGTGTGACTATATATGTGTGTGTGTGTGTGTGTGTGTGTGTGTGTGTGTCTATGTATACGTGTCTTTGTCTCTATGTAAACGTGTGTATGTGTCTTTGTGTGTCTATATGTGAATGTCTATATGTGTGTGTGTTGAGTCTGTCAGTGGTGGGTCAGGATGTTAGAGTCTGGTCAGTCTGGCTCCTGGAGGCCCCTGGCTGAGGGCCAGACACTGGGGCCGACCCCGGGGTCCTCCTGGAGGATGGATCAGTCCTCACCTCCGGCCCCTGGGAGTCCTACACAGCTAACAGCCCTGAGACCTCGGGCCCTTTGATCAGACTCCGTTTGGTAGCTCACATTCTCACATTTTGCATCAGACAGAGTGGTGTAAATGTATCCAATATCATAACACCTATATCATAACATCATAACACCTCATATCATATCAAAAGTCTTGGTTTCTTGAAGAAACTTGAGAAGACACATTTAGAATGTATCTTTCTTTCTTCATTTGTTAATGTTACACCATATTGTGATTATTTTCCAATTTCGACCACTATGCTGCTTTAAACAAAAAGTGATATAATTAAAGCTATTCATATATTGGTTTATAATTACACGTTTGACCTATCAACTGGTTCTTACTGCTGCTTCGTGTGTTTTTGTCAAACTATAACACTCCTCATTGTTCTTTAGATGAAATGATTATTGTTGAGTGGCGAGGAAATCACTCTATTTTAACAATCCACAAACATTCATTATACCAGACACACAATCACACACACACACACACACACACAGACACACACACAACACACACACACACACACACACACACACACACACACACACACACAAATAGAGGGCTAGCTTTGGTTTGTCTGTCAAGACAACCCGGTTTGTTTGGGAAGACGGCGCGCATTTGAAAACATGTATATAATGTATCGTGGTAACGGAGGAGAATGGGCAGAGCTGTTTAATTGAATGAAGCGCCGGCGGCAGCAGAACAAGCGGGAGCGTGGAGTGATTTAGCGGCGGGAGAAGCGTGCTTATCTCGCGCTCCGCGGCCCCGCGCCCCACAGGAAACGCAGGGATGTCAGCGGACAGATTAAGCGCTTGGCACGGTGGACGCATGGCGCGCAAAATGGATGGGGTGGGGACCTCACTCACACACACACACACACACACACACACACACACACACACGCAGTGACTGTCGGTAATGAGGGATAGTGGTGTGGGACCTTATCGTTGTGTTTGGCAGAAGCTCATACAAAAACTGGGAATTCCACTGGAAGTGAAGGGAGGAGGAGGGAGGGAGGACATGCAGTGTAAGTGAAAAGGAATTTCAAAATAGTGAGCATTTTAGGTTCGTCAGCATACACCCCCATCCTCCACATTCATCAGTCCACTAAAGACCGGTGGAATTCTTATTTTTTATTTTCTATATTTCATTACGGAGTGTGAAGGGTCGTGTGAAGGGTCGTGTGAAGGGTCATGTGAAGGACAGGAGCTGCCCAAAGAGTACAGGATAACTCTGTATTTACTTTGCCAAGAAACAATGTAATGCCCGTTCTACATCAGGTCTACATCTGCCCTCTGAATTCATCATAGCTGGTGAATGTTGAGCTGAAAGCGAGAAACGGCTCAGAACAGAACTCAATACGTTTAGTTTTAATTGAAGTGAATGTGATGCAGTGCAGCTGCATCGCACATAATTGAATTCCTGTCAGCTGCCAGGACAGGAATCTTAACTACTTATTTAAATAAATAAATAAATAAATAAATATATATAGTTCGTTCTTTTCCACAGCATGGGGCAGCCAAACCAATGTTCTCCGATACAAACCAGATATCCGACCCCGCTGACAGTATTAGTATTCCTCCTCTAGTGGTGCTGTACCTCAATGGTCAGAGAGACAGGAGAGCGAGAGGTGTTCTGGTGACAGCGGAGGCCCGGCGGATCATCCGGGACAGCTGCTCGCGGGCCACTGAGGACCGATATAGAACGGGAGACACGAGCCAAAACATAACACACATTTTTTCCCATTACCGCCATGGCTTTGAATCTGTTGTGGCGCCAATTACACTCCGGGCAGCCGGGGGGGCTTTGGAAACCGGGCCACCAAGATACCCTGCCCTCTTCTCGGTCTTGCCAGCACCCTTTTAAAGGGCCCCCCACCTGCATGTTGGTGTGGGCTGAGCTTCAGACGGAGAGAGAGCTGAGCTCAGAGAGTCGCTGCAGGTTAAGGTTCAGTTTGAGTGAGTTACGGATGTAGAGGAGGCCTGGTCTTCCCGGGTGAGGAGAGAAGAGGGGGTGAGAGTAGGGAGGGGTGACGAGAGTGAAGGATCAAAGAGGTGGCAGTGAGGGGTGAGGAGGTGGCAGTGAGGGGTGAGAAGTGGCAGTGAGGGGTGGGGAAGTGGCAGTGAGGGGGTAGGAGGTGGCAGTGAGGGGTGAGGAGGTGGTACTGAGGGGTGAGGAGGTGAGGAGGTGAGGAGGTGGTGGTGAGGGGTGAGGAGCTAGTAGTGAGGGGTGAGGAGCTGGTAGTGAGGGGCGAGGAGCTGGTAGTGAGGGGCGAGGAGGTGGTGATGAGGGGTGAGGAGGTGGCAGTGAGCAGTGAGGAGAGAAGAGGTGGTAGTGAGGGGCGAGGAGGTGGTGATGAGGGGTGAGGAGCTGGTAGTGAGGGGCGAGGAGGTGGTGATGAGGGGTGAGGAGCTGGTGGTGAGGGGCGAGGAGGTGGTGATGAGGGGTGAGGAGGTGGTGATGAGGGGTGAGGAGGTGGCAGTGAGCAGTGAGGAGAGAAGAGGTGGTAGTGAGGGGCGAGGAGGTGGTGATGAGGGGTGAGGAGCTGGTGGTGAGGGGCGAGGAGGTGGTGATGAGGGGTGAGGAGCTGGTGGTGAGGGGCGAGGAGGTGGTGATGAGGGGTGAGGAGCTGGTAGTGAGGCGTGAGGAGGTGGCAGTGAGGGGTGAGGAGAGAAGAGGTGGTAGTGAGGGGTGTGGAGGTGGCAGTAAGGGGTGAGGATGTGGCAGTAAGGGGTGAGGATGTAGCAGTAAGGGGTGAGGATGTGGCAGTAAGGGGTGAGGATGTGGCAGTAAGGGGTGAGGATGTAGCAGTAAGGGGTGAGGATGTGGCAGTAAGGGGTGAGGATGTGGCAGTAAGGGGTGAGGATGTAGCAGTAAGGGGTGAGGATGTGGCAGTAAGGGGTGAGGATGTGGCAGTAAGGGGTGAGGATGTAGCAGTAAGGGGTGAGGATGTGGCAGTAAGGGGTGAGGATGTGGCAGTAAGGGGTGAGGATGTGGCGGTGAGCCAGCCTGTTTACCCTGACAGTTTCCTTCATTGTTCACCCCACTTCCTATTCACGGATTGCTGGCATTTTTGAGCCGGTGTTTGTTTGGGAAGGTTGACCAGCAGGCACACGGGAACCTACTGAGCATTCCTCACATATCCTCCACTGTCTGCTCACTAAATAGTTTCCAGGATGACAAACACTCTTGCGCAACGTCCAGCGTCACTCACTCTCTCTCTCTCTCTACGCCTTTCTCCCTCTCTCGAACCCCTGCTTCCTTCCGCACTCTTTCCCTGCTCTCTCTATTCCCTACTCTGATCCCTCTCAACCAATGCTCCTCCCTTTCCCACCCCCTAACCCACACACTCTCTCTCTCAACCCCAAGCTCACTCACTCTTGTCTCTCTGCTCGGTCACTCTCCCCCTCGTTTGCTCACTCCCCCCATGTCTCTCAGTAATAATAGTAGATGAATAATGATGACCTATAACAACAGTAGGGGTTTGATGTCAGTGAATATGACGCTAGTGTTGAACTGGATCTCAACCTAGCTGGCTGCAGCAGGGGTTCACCTTGTTAATCTCTCAACAGAAATAGCCCCAGCACCGTTTTAGTAAGCGTGACGTAACCAGCGATACCACCCGGTTAGGTAGAACCTGGACCCGTGCACACACAAGTAATACGGAGAAAGTCATCTGCTGCACATCGCCCCTAAACCCAACTATCTTTCCTCTAAAACAGGCTCAGAAAATGAACCGGTTAACCGTTTCTTTATCTAACAGGATGTTGTTTTGGAAAGATGTTGGGACGCGGCTGTAGTGCACATGTCAGGTCTCGGCAAGGTTTGGGATTAGATCTCACAACTCAAAGCCTGTTTACTAGAATCTCGAAAGCAGGAGGAAGAATGACACACAAGTGAATGCGACAAGGGGCCGAAACTACCGGGGAACGTGAATAACAGAAGAACAGGTGCACAGAACACCAGTAATCAACACAGGTGGAAGGGATTTCACCAACAACACGCAGTGAAAACAAGCAACGCATGGGGTTTGGGCAGATCGCGCTACAAAGAATAAAGCTATTTATGATTCCATCTCTGTCTAGTGACACTACTTTCAAAGAATCAAAGGCTCCAACTGTGCTCCTAGTTGTTTAAACGCTATGTATGATGTAATACCATGCAGCATATCTCAATGTTAAGTACAGAATGCTGTGTTCATGGATATGTTAATGTTGCAATGATGCATAATATCAGTGGGAAAAAATGTTAAAAACATCAAACCAAGTGTTCATGTCATGTTCTCTCACACTGCTAAGCAAAGCCTGGAAACATTTTGGTCAAATCAACCCTTTGCCCAAAGGCAGGGAGTGGTAACCATGGTGATATGAAGCGGTAGACCAGGAGAGATGGGTTGTATGTGGAGAGAGTGAGGGATGGCATCTTCCTCCAGTGGCCGCAGTGCTGCTCAGGGTCCAGTAACAGGCCACTAATCCTTCTAAATCCAAAGACCTTCTCAATGGGATTACATGCCACCGAGGAGACCTCCGTTCTACACGCAAACCAGTTGGTGATGCAACTAAACCAAACCAAACCACACCAAACCAAACCACACTAAACCAAACCAAACCACACCACACCACACCAAACTAAACAAAACCACACCAAACTAAACAAAACCACACCAAATCAAACCACACCAAACTAAACCAAACCACACCACACCACACCAAACTAAACAAAACCACACCAAATCAAACCACACCAAACTAAACCAAACCACACCAAACTAAACTAAACCAAACCACACCAAACTAAACAAAACCACACCAAATCAAACCACACCAAACTAAACCAAACCACACCAAACCAAACCACACCAAACTAAACTAAACCAAACCACACCAAACTAAACAAAACCACACCAAATCAAACCACACCAAACTAAACCAAACCACACCAAACCAAACCACACCAAACTAAACTAAACCAAACCACACCAAACTAAACAAAACCACACCAAATCAAACCACACCAAACTAAACCAGACAGCTTTTGACATATATTGACCTATTTGAATGCTGTGCATGCATTCAAAGTGAATCCAGAGACAGGTCATTAAGGATCAGGTCGGGGGTAGGGGTCATCCCGCTCAAGGATGTCTACAGGTAGACTGTGGACATTGGGGAACAAACCCAGAACCTTTGGCTAGGACTCAAACAGAATAACCACTACGTCTATTCTGCCCCCTACAACTGAGATATGTGACAATGGGAGTTGAACCAACAACCTTCTGGTTGGCAGTTGAAAACCCTTACCACTACATTACCCTGCCAGTATTGTTACTCTGGTGACTTAAACCCGGTTTACATTTATTCCACTTAAATCTGAGGTGTGAAGCAATAATTTGAACGGGCCGAAACGAGACCACACTTTAAATGGCATACCTTTCCTAAATTGACCAGCACGCATCCTCAGAGTATTAATGCAGATTAGCTCTGACTAAAAGATTAAGCAAATTAGCCACTAGCTCCAGGAATAAGCTGTTGCCGTGCGCTCGGATCCACCGCGTCTGACATGTACAGCACAGAAAACACCTCATGGATTCCTCCAGAAAATACTGGGTGCTTACAACATTCACATAGGTGAGTTCTATATTTTATTTGTATTTTATAATGTATTTTATGTATTCCAATGTGTAGTTATGATTGTTTGGTTTACAGACTATCCGGTTAATTCCGGTATAGTCATGTGAGCTGGTGGTGCATTACTGTGGAAGCCAAAGACATACAGAGATACTGTTTAAATTGTTGTAAAAAAGTATAGAATTATTCACCTGAATGTGAAAATTTGATATTAAATACATAATGTCGTTCTCGTTTCACTTTAAAATAAGATACCATTTGGCGTTAGATAATGACTTTGATGGAATAAAGAGTTTATAAATGATAAATCCCTTTCTTAACTAATGCTACATAAAATTGAAATCCAGGTGTCTTTAAAACTAGTTTTGTATATATATATATATTTATTTTTTTTGTTGATTAATGTAATTAGAGCTATCAACTACATTTTTATTTACATCAGAGTGATTATTTTATCTGACTTAAAGTTACGCAGTGGACTTTTTATTTCTTTGGTTTTAATATTAAAGATATAAGAATTAGTTATCATTAGAGAACAAAGGCTTTTTTCCCGGCCAATGGGAGCGGTTCTCTACTGTTGCGTGGCTAAGACCGAGCTAATCAGGTAACTTGAAGGCATCACCTGACCAGCTGGTGAGCTCCCTGCCTGACCTGATAGACCAAGGCTTCCACAGTAAACAACATATGTTGACCTCAAGTCCCTTAACGTTTGTTTACCAATTACCATCCACCACTCAAATGAAGACACCATGATTTTTTGATGTCACGTTCAACCATTTTGGTTTGCTTTTAAATAGAAATGTAGTTTTTCCTTGTGACTTTTCTCCAACTAAGGTATAGTTTAGTGAGAAGTAGTCAAATAACTTCTCTGATATAGAACTAATCTCTCAATGGCCGTTCCTCCGGCAGACCGGCGATGACGTCGGGGGCCCCGGGGCCTCGCAGGGCCCTCCTCCCAGACCAGTCCGGTTCTGGGGGAAGCAGCCATACCCTGACCACCTCCCGCCAGCCCAGCCACACTCTGGACCCCCTACCCTCCAAGAGGATCTGCTTCTACAAGAGCGGAGACCCCCAATTCGGTGGGCTGCGCATGGTCATCAACCGGCGCACCTTCAAGAGCTTTGAGGCGCTCTTGGACAGCCTGTCCACCAAGGTGCCGCTACCCTTTGGTGTGAGGAACATCACGACCCCACGGGGGGTCCACGCCGTGCACACGCTGGAACAGCTAGAAGACGGGAAGTCCTACATCTGCTCCGACAGCCGCAAGGTGAAGCCAATCAACCTGGCCCTGGCTAGGAAGAAGCTTCCGCCGTGGTACAACGCCCGGCCCGGTACGGGGCGCCGCAAGGCGGCACAAGTGGCCAGGATGTACCCCGGCGGGGGGAAACACCGGCGCGCGGGGCAGGTGGTCGTACGCACGCCGCGGAGGCTAATGGTGTTCCGTAACGGAGAGCCCGCTGTTAACCAAACGGTGATGCTGAAGAAGAAGAGCACCCAGAGCTTTGAGGTTCTGCTGCAGTACCTCTCAGAGCTGATGCAGTTCCCTGTGGTCAAACTACACTCCGTAGACGGGCGCCGGGTGAGTCCTCACTGGTCAAACACCTTCACATCTAGATCAATTCAGATCAATCGATTGAGATGAGCCTCAATTTATGGACCGTTATGTTTATTTGTACGATACTTTATTTATTTACAGTGCCATAAATATTTAGAAAACTTCACTGACAACTGCTTAAAAAACATTTTTGGGTTATTGTTAACATTGTTGTGGGTTGTTTACAGTTTATAACCTAAAATATAATTCAAACCAACCCCAGTCTAGGCCAACTGTTGCTTTACACTCATTAATTATGTATCACCTGTGGAGATTTTCGTTAAAAACGTTAAAAAGTAATAAAACCTTAAGAATTATTAAGATTTTAGAACATTTCTCAGTGATCATGAATGGACATTTCTTTAGGTTGGGTTTAGTATCATCTCGACGTAGAACGGCCTGATTTAGCCCCTGGCCTGAAAATACCCACAACTGGGCGAGAGATAAGCTGATTTAACTGTCCTAATACCAGGAAAGGGATTCTGAGATACAGTGTGCTGCAGGAGAGAGATTGACTTTAAGAGAGAGAACCAGAGAGAACCAGAGAGACATGAAGCTCAGGGAAGGGATCACTCATCACCCCCCACACCAGGGTGCCTCTCCTGGGGACAAAGCAGAGGGGCAGCCCCCGCCCTCTGGATCTCCCCATCAGAGATCCATAACACTGGGTCCATTCAGATCCAGTAGACTTATTAACGCTGGTCCCATCGTTTCATGCAAAGAGCGTAGAAATATATTGTATTTAGAAAGGCACTCGTATTTATGCTTATTATTAATATAGGGTTATATTATATTGCGGTTTCTTTGATAGAGTAACCCATAATAAAGATACACTTTATTAAGGGTTTACATGTTATTTATACTATGATTAATTTCCTTACTGACTATCATTGTCTAGCTGGCTGTTTAAGTGTGTATTGTTACCATGTTCCAGGTGTTTAAAGGCTGTGTACTGTTTGTTTATGGCAGGTGGATGGCCTCCCAGCCCTCATCCTGTGCTCCGGGACGGTCGTGGCTGCAGGCAAGGAGCCCTTCAAGTCAGGAAACTACGACATGCAGAGATCCCCCGCTCCTAATTGGCTGCCCGCTAACCGAATGGGGCCAAGGAAAATCAGGCCAAGTGAGTCTAGTCAAGTATTTAAAAATGTTACAGTAAAAATTATATTTATACATATTTGCTATGTTTATTATCAATATTCATATTATTAACTTATTTGATCATTATTAATAAAACCCTTTTAGTGAAAGCATAGCTGTCATTTACACTGGGGACACGTCTCATCCACTTTTTTAAAGCAAAGTTTGTTAAAAATGCTTGTAGTAGCCCAACCCTTTAGACGGGCTGTTAGGCAATTATTTTCTCGCTGTAATTATCTATTCTGACCTCATACCGATCCCCCTATTACATTGCCTTAAAGTTAGTTGTAGCATAAAACAAACCATTATTGTGGATATCTCCTGTGATATGTATATTCAATTGTTACAACTACTTTCTCAATCATATATTCAATATGCAGCATTAGCTCCAGTACATCAGATTACCATTAATGCAATAGACTAGAGGTGCCGTACGTCAGTGTTGGGTAATACCTGGCTCTGCATGCTCATAGGATGAGAAGCAGAATAGGCTCAGGCAATAGCCTGAACCCTAATACCAGAAATGACCTACTTAGCCTCCTGCAGTCTACTATTATCAATCCTTTATCTAATATACACTGTCCATACTTTCACTTGCTGTTATTCATTCCTCTTTTCTAAATGTATCCCTTTTTCCTTGTTTCATGCTCCGTGGAACACAAACCAATGGGATTGTACACGTCTGTTTGGTCAACCTTGTTCAATCAAAACGTTACCAAACATTCTCAACTGAAACAAAAGGCAGAAAGAAGTCAAGGAACTACTCAGAGTCCTCCCAGAGATACTTCCTCAATCAGATCCACAACTCCATCTCAGAGAGTGTGTGTGATGGTCCCAGTAATCCAACAGAGTCCATAGAGCTGGAGAACAGCCACATACTACAGTCTGTCTTTGGAATGGACGCAGAGCCCTGCCCCGACCATGGAACCCATGAGCAAGGCAGCTGCCTGCCAACGGAAGACGACATCGAGAAGTCGTTCCGGGTGAACGAGGACGGCAGCATGACGGTGGAGATGAAGGTGCGCCTGACCCTCAAGGAAGAGGAGACCATTCATTGGACGACCACTCTGACCCGTTCCACTGTGGCCAATCAGCTCCTTCCAGACTGTTTTCCAGAGCCAGAGCCAGAGGCCGGGTCTGAGCTGGAACAGGAGAGCGGTTCTCCAGAACCCGACCGACCGGGACCATCACACCCGGCGGTTCCCTCAGAAACCACGAGCAGCCACGAACCCAAGGGGGACGACGATGACAACAACGAACCACTGCCACACGACAGCGGCGTCTCCAGAGAGGAGGGGAACATGGAGGATGAGGTGACAGGGAAGACCAGTAATGTGATGTCAACCTGGAGGGCTCCCACACCAGGCGTCAGAAAGGCCCAAACCTCAACGGAAAGCGTGAGAGCAAACACGGCCGAGACGGTTCAGAAAGGCACCGTCCGTTCCTACTCCTACAGAGCAGAGACCGAGCAGTACCGCATGGTCCAGCAGAGCAGCACAAGGCCAGTGCCCAAACCCCGAAGGCTGGCCTCTATGGATGTCAACTACAGGTACGATCAGGCTGAGTTCAACTCAGTGGGGATGTCCGAGGTCCTGCAGATTGAAAACAATAGAGAGGAGGTCACAGAGACTGTGTTACACGTATACGAGCAGCAGACCTGCCACGAGAACTTGTACGCCAACACTCACTACCGTGCTCAAGGTGTCTCCATGTATGGTGCCAGTTATGGTAGACCTTCAACCTCTGACACAACGTGGAGCATGAATGCTAATGTCGAACCCCAGTTTGGTAGACCTTCTACGGCCTCAGAGTCCATCCACAGCATGAGAGCTGATAGCATGTTGATATCATCAGATATCAATCCCTGTAAAAGCCTGGTGATAAACACCCCCAAAAAAGAGTTCACTGCAAGCAAAGATTATTCTCAGTTATCAAGAAAATCAGGGAAAGGCAAACTCCATCAAAGTGTGGCTGATAAAGCTAATAAAACATCATCCAATACCAAAGCCGTCAAGAAACATGTCCGGTGGATTAAGTCGCCTGGCAACAGACAACAGCTAAGCCCCAAAGAGGCCTCTAAGAAAGGCATAAAAGTTAAACCATTTTCCAGCATCGGTTTTCTTAAGAAAATCTACGGTGGTCGACCCAGACCAATGAAAACCACGATGAGGAGGAAGAAGACCGCAACAGAGAAGGAAAAGGCGAGGCCAGCAACAGAGAGCTCAGATCCTCCAGATGTTACCATGAAATGTACCGTCAAAGATCCCTACACACTATCGTCAGGGGATGATAAGAAGCAGGAGACCATCCCATTAGAAAGTAACATGTTGGAGCGATCATCTAAAACACGAACAACGCTGACACATCAGCAATCAATTCACGAGGAGAGACAGACTTATAAGGCATCCAGTGAGGTTAACAGAACAATGCCACTTCCTGTGTTAAACTCCTCCAGCTCAGTAATCAATGAGTATGTTGCGCACTGGCTGGAGAACTCTCCTTCCCAGCATGCACTCTGCCCCAGTGACCAAACTCAGGCGGTCAAAATGATAAACCAGGTGGGACTAGAGGGTGGGATTCCTGAGGAGTCAGAGATTAATTGTTTGAACAACTGCTCAGAAGAGAAGACAGAGAAAATAGACACCAAAAGGACACCTAAAAACACATCTGTACCCAGTAATGCAATACTTAACACGCTGTCATCCACAAGCAGCCGAACCTTGGCCGACAGACCACTAACTGTTAGTACTACAGCTGACCAAGCAGCTTCACCCAGTGATCACCCCAAAACTACATCAACCTCAAGTCTCTCTGCTGGGCATGAAGAACCATTATCTAGAAACTCGTCCGTTAAGAGAGCACGGCTGGTCAGTAATCTCTCCTTTGAAAGAAAAATGTCTCAGAGGAAGGCTTCTGTGGAGAGATCAGCCTTAACCAAGCAAATAACCAGCAGCTCTATTCCCACCCAAACGGCAGATGGTGATACACTAGAATCAAACAGTCTCATGTCAATGAAGAAAAAAGAACCAACTGCAATTCTATTGGAAAGGCCACCGCACACAGACTGCATCTCAGATCAAACCTCAATGGCTAGCAGATCATCATACTGTACGTCTGTGTCACCGGTTAGTACATCTTCTAACAAGAGAGTATCCTTATCCAGCCCTGCATCCAGTGATGCATCCTACGTAGCTATACCTCCTGCTAAAGAGGATGATTCAACTATGGTGAAGGCCAGTGATCTCCCTCTGGAGAAGAAACTCTCCATCAGGAAAGCACGGTGTGAGGCTTCTACTATCTCAAATGAGCCTACAGCGGAAGAGATCCCCGTAGCCAACATTCCATCTCTTAAAAGAACCCAGCTACCCAGAAACCAATCTTTAAAATCAGCACCCTCACATAAACCTTCTATGGACTCGTCAAAAGCTAAAACACTCAACAGTAGCCCTTCCAGTGAAAGCCTTTCATCGCTACATAAAACGTACTCCCAGAAGAATACATCTCCTTATTCTCAGTCACTGGATCTGGTGTCATCACCTGTAAAACAAAGGACCAAAAAGAATTTGGTTCATAAAAATCTCTCCCCAGATAAAAATTCAGATCTGACAAACCCGACAACAGAAGAACCAGAGATACCTCAGAGAAACAATCTGCAAAATGACCTGTCAGTGGAAGTACCAGTTGGACTGGAACCTGATTTATTGGACAAAATTGAAACAGGGATCACTACTACCATTTTAAACACTGGTGAAAGCGAGAGAGAGACACATGCACTAGAACTGACAAACCAGCCAAATCTTGAACATGTGCTGGAGAAGATTTGCTTCTCCATTAAATCCATTAGGCAAATAACACAAAAGAACAGACCATCTTGTCTAGAGAAGTCAAATAGCCTGCCTGACTTCTCAGGTCATGTGGCTACAACATTTGGCTCGTCGTCCAAAGCTCTGCTAGCATTCCTAGCTGTCATGACATTAAAGGAAGTCCTGACTCAAGAACACAAGTGTGAGCTGGATGCACTCAACGCAAGTTGTGCCGAGGCTTTGAAACTCATAGATTCTCTCAGGGAAATAGCCAGTATTGAAGACTCTGACCAGTTAAAAACTAGCCTGTCAGAACTACAAATGTCTGCTTCAACACAACTCCTCCAAAGCTGGAAGGGCTTCCAGGAGCTCAGCAAGAGTCGCAGATCGCCAAATCAGTCTAAGGAAGAGTTGAGGTCTCGCAGAAACTCTTTGGAATATAGTGGTGCTGAGGAGGGTGCTATCGATGAACTGATGGAAGAACTTCACATACCGGAAACACTGAAAGAAGAACTGGCCACTTTTCCTGCTTGTACACCAACTGCGAGAGATGACAGTGGGAGCGTTGAGGCCAACACAACTGAAAAACCATCTAACGACAATGTTATAACTAACTCAGAAGAAGATACTGTGAATGGCAGTGATTGTGTCCAAACCGGCAAAGCAAATGTTGATGGAGAGGCCCTTGTTGACGTGAAAGCAATCGTTAAACGATTCACAGACCCTGGAAAACCTCTAGCATCCCATGAAAAGCCTGCTAATCCTAAACAGCCGAATTTATCTGATGATCAAAAGGTGGTTCATACTCAGCAGATGACACACAATGGAGAAGACTCAACAACTGACTTCACAGACACAGCTGTGTTACAAGAGGGGCAGCATCCCACTTCAGCCCCCCAGGTTTCCATTGAAGACAACAAGGTGGAGGATTCAAGGAATAATGGCAAAAAACAAAAAGTGGAGGAAAAAGAAGTGGAGCAGGGCAGCCTCAATGAAAACCAATCAATCAAATCATACGTACCATATATGGACTTGGAGGAAACCACAGAAGAGAGAAATGAGGAGAACAGGTGCAGCTCAGAGGGCGAACATCTGGACAGAGAATCGAAGGAACTTGACAGGAACAGTGAAGACAGCATGTTCAGCCCTGAAGAGGTGTCCAGCGCCGATGAGAAACAGAAGCACATACTAAGTACAGAAGGTCGCCATAGAAACGTGTGTAATCCAAAAACACAGCAGAAGCTATCTTCAACTGAGGAGCAACGAGACGTTGAATTTAGGCAGCCGAAACAAGTGAGAAACAACAACATGTCAGACTACAAGAGTCTCTCCAGCTCGGAGAAAGAGGAGCACAAGCTGCAACGCACCAACAGGTTTAAACGCCTGAGCGTAACCATCAGTAGCACACACGAAACATCGAGCCAGGATGTTGAGGATCGGACAAGCTCAGAAGACGACCAACATGTTGATGTTGAACAGCTGGGCAGGACCAACAACCAGATCCTGCGAAAACTGACCAGAATTGAGAGTTTGAGTGAAAGGAGTGAAGAAAATGTGTCTACTCCAGATGCAGAGGAGCTGAGTAACCTAGAAAAAGACCAACCCCAAGTCCAGAAACATGAGCACCAGGAACAGTTGAGCTGCACAGAGGCAATGACTAACCCTGTATGTAAAGCTGTAAATCAGGAGCAGCATGACCATGGAAAACTGTCTCCAGAATATACTCCTTGTCTAAGACCTCCTCCACAAAAGAAAGCTCAACCAGCAGAAATCATATCTCAATCTGTGGCAGAAAGAATAGGTCTTTTGAAGAAACAGGTGGCTGAGACACAGTGGAAGAGCAAAACAGCAGGGAGTGCCAGCATCCGAATTCTGGCAGACAAAGCCTCCTTAAATGTTGAATCCTCCACACCTGATACAAAGATGACCCAGGCTTTACCTGGCTTCAGATCAGCACCTCAGTCCTCGTTGTCCTTCAGCTATGACTCTAGCGGCATTATAAACCGACAGTCTGAGGGTGCCATGGTGCGGTCCATAAAGGAGATGTTCATGGCAAAACGTGTTCCAGATGTTCAGTGTGAGGACGGAGATGTCCACGAACCAATCAGCTCCGAGCCCAGCCCGGCCAGCCAATCTCAAGATCCAGATGAGCTGTCGGAGGCTGCGTCGATCGCCAAGGGCTTCGTGAGAAGGACAATCGAGAGGCTCTATGGCAGAAAGGATCCCACTTCTGCCGACACTCCAAGTAAAAGACCCACGTCTTCGCCAAAACAGAAGAAAGAAAGTTTTAGCATCTTATCGTCTCTCCACTCGGCTCGGTCCAAGCAACAGTCTGACATGCCTTATTTTAACTCTACCAACACACTTGACACATTGAGCGGAGCGACGCACTGCATGGCTTTCAATACGCAGGTGGGGCCTGACAACAGCCTGCCGATTGACCAGGACAGATCGTTAAACCACAAGTCCTACTTGGACCAGGTCGAGATCAATAAGGCGGTGGAAACACCACTCCCTGATAAAGATCTGTCAGAGGACACCAAACAGAAGGTCCCCATTTCCCTTTTCAGCACAAACTCGGAACCAGACGATAAGTTGGCACTGACAAAGTGCACCTACTTCTCGCTGCCCTGCACTAGCGACTCAGAGCTTGGTCCTGACGACCCTGATGCCATAAGCAAGAACATTGAAAGCAGCGTTGATATAAAAGAGGACCAAGAGGAGGCCAAAAGCTGGGTGGGGAACAACAGCACACTGCCTGGCTTAAGGTTACATGATAACAAGGTACACCCGCTGACCCAGGGTGCCCCCGGTGGTCGGGTTGTGGTGGTGCAGCCTGGTAGAGGCCAAAGTGTTGCTCAGAGACCTGTGGAACTCGACGCTCTGGATGCGTTGTACACATTTTGTGGACAGCACTGTCCCATCCTATGATGAGCTATTTTCAAAAGGACTAATCCAACTACAGTTACTCTTTCTAGCCTCTGACCATTGTAACGAGATGGTTTAATACATTTTCTGGTGCCTACATTTTACTGTTGCCATAGTTTGGACTTCATACAAAGCCGTGTTTTAACCAGCTAACTAACCAACCAACTAAATGGTAACTGCTCCCCACCATTTCCTAACCAATGTATTAACCATTATCCAAACAAAAACAATTACGCTTTTTTAAGTTTGAATCCTCAGGGTTCCCTGTTGAAACTGTAAATATTTTGAATATACTTGTTAGTGTACAGCATTAATACAACCATGAGTTTTTGTTCCTATAAACACACCAAATCAGCTGGATCTTCAATGTGGCCTATTCACAGAGCAACTATTCTAAGTATTACTGTAATCCTGTTCTAAACACCTAGATCGAGTCCTTAATCACACCATCAGATAGCCAGCTGTAGGATTTAACAGCTGTGGTCTAGATGTCCAACAATGCTCACAGAGAAACTGATTTCTAGACAAAATGATGATCATAGATCGTAGCGATCAGCCTCATGTATTTTGGTTGTTTAATGTGTAAAAAAATATATATAAAATATACTTTTATATAGTTCATGTTTTATTAATCGTCTGGCAGCTGTGACTACTTTGTCTTGATTGTTTTTTGGAAAATAAAAGTTTATTTATGATTGCCTTTGTCGGTAGAAGTTAATCTTCCATACTTGTGGCATCTTGGTCCAATTCAATAATAAATACACAGGTATATTTCACTCATTTACATGCACACAGAATTTGAGCAATTAGGTTGCATGTGTACAATTCTAAATTCAACCACCAACACATTTAGGACAGCTGTGAGTCAAAATAAGGGCTAGTTTGTATCGTTGACCCATTTGTTTTTAGTGTGTGTTCTACAGCAATACAAAATGGGAAAATGTTACATCAACTTCACGGCTGTCCAATCAGAATCTCCCAAGGGAAGATTCTAGAACTCCCATTTCCCTGAAAACATTCTAATCCCGAGAGAGCTTGAAATGTGCTTCACGTAAACAAGGCTAAATTAACACCGGGCTTAAAATACCCAATCATTTGCTTTCTTTGGATGATTGGCCTGAAAGCAGAGGTGCTTTCTCCCTGCTGGGCGTGAGGAAGTCTCCATGTTGTTTTAAGTGTGCCCTGCTCTTGTTTTGCTGCTTTTGCCACCAGACTGGTGAGTGTTGTGACAGGAGAAGACAGGAATGCTCGACATGGGGACCTCTTATCCGTGTGAAAACACAAAACACGCTGCTATCACCCAACATGTAAACACAACACATCACACAACATGTAAACACAACACATCACACATGTAAACACAAAACCCTACGATCACATAACAATATACAACTACTATCCCATAACATGGAAATACAAGACACAACTACTAAAATAACTATATATGCCATTTGGTGGGCACTTTTATCCAATGTGTCTTTGAGTGCGTATCTATCTTAGAGTGGGCGGCCCCAGTGGGTATTGAACCCCTAACCCTGGCAGTGTGTATGCCTTGCTCCACCAGCTGAGCTAGACAAGACCACTACTGTCCATCACAGGTAAATACAAGTAACAGTAGTGGTCTTCTACGAATAACAGCCATCTCTTCGTAGGGGGAATATGCATGGACTATTAATCAAACTGACTTGTGACTTGCTGAGTGCTGCTTGAGTCTCACATTGGCCACTAGGCGGAGAGAGCAACATGAACTACCACAGAACTAGAGAACAGCATCATGGGGAGGGACGTTTTAGGTCTGTGAGGCCACGACATCTAATAAGAGCAGCAGAGGATGGGCAGCTAGGGGCAGGATAGTCTATTGGTGCCCCTGCCAAAAGGTTCTGGGTTCGAACCCCAATGTCCAACCTGTAGGCATCCTTAAGCAAGATGCCCCAACCCCTACCTGCTCCTGAAAGACCTGTATCCAAAACAGCCCAATCAGCATCCTATGAAGAACTGTGTGATAGAAGTTGAAAGACAGAAGGCTCATCCAATCACCTGCCAAGTATTTTTTGGAAAGTGCCTGCCCTTTTCAAAAAAAAAATTCAAGGACGACTTCCCAGATGGGTCTTTGTAACAAACCATCTAGCATGACAGGTTAATACCCTGCCCCTCTTTCAAAAAAAGGAACGGATATAACATTTTTAAAAATTGTTTATTACTTAAATAAATATTTACATCAACAGCTTCGTATAAATCAAATGTTTTCATACACAAGACATCGTTCTAAAAGCGACATTTCAAACAGGAAGGGGCGAAGCAGAGCGATGACACTGGTGGGGTCGCTAAACGATGATCATCGATGATGACTTCCTGTTTCCTGTTTGACGTATGGACAACAATATACACTGCTCGCACCTAAACGTCTTCTCCATGATCATAAAAACGTAGGATATAGCATTTAGAATTTCACTTGATAAGTCATATACATTTATACCATATGGATGTTACGCAGCGCTAAAACGCCAACTAATAGAACTCAACATTGTCAGCTACAAAATAAAAGCGTGTGGAAAATACAGGTGTGTAAAACATGAACAGGTGTTAGAGTTTAACTCAGGTCTCAGTCCAGGCACAAAACAAAGTAACATACTTATTTCAAAGATAAAAACAACCGTATGGTTACTATGCAACCAAGTTTTGCTGAGTTACTGCACAGTAATCTGGCTCAGCTCAGGAAATGTGTCAGGCAACATGAAAGTAAAGAAACATCAAACACGTACATATAATGCCCCGATGTCTGTTCTGAGCCAGGCTTCTCCTGGAATACATCTGAAATGAGGCGGTAAAACTCGAAATGTATGATCATGTCCATGTTCACCATGTATTTTGAGCTACTTCAGAAGCGCCGTTTCACTATCGTTGGACATTAAAACCACCTGTCGATATTACGGGGCGTGGTTAAGGGCGGGTTGCTAGACTGGCAGATAGCTTTGGTTTCATTCAGCAGAGAAACGCCTTCCTTCAGAACAGCGAGAGCGATGTGTAGCCATGTAAAGTGCTAGCGCGGTGGCTGCTTGTTTGCATAATGCAGCGTTTACGTTTCCCGACAGCAACGGCGTGTGCTAAAGTGAGCTCATCCACCTGGTCTTATGCCTCCCAACAAGTAACAACGTGCACAGTATTCCAGATTGATATATGCGGTAATCTAGCTTTCAGCCAATAAACACGTCTGAAGGGGCAGTTGGAATTTAATCTGCTGCAATAACCAAAACCCACTGCTGTAACCACGCCCCCAAAATCCAACCGACCAATAGTGAGCTATGTACGCCAACATCCCTTGCCAATAAGGTGACAACCTTCACTGTAGGGAGGATCTGGCAAACACCTTGAAGAAGGCCCAGAAGGTTCCCAAATGTGTGCAACTTTATTGTTCTAAATAACCCCTACGTTAGATGCAGTCTATGCTGCCGTATTCCCAAGTTTGACTCTGGGGATTTGAAATTAAAAGTGAATGTTAAAGTTAATACCAAACAAGAGAGATGTTCTTTGTGTTCTATTGCTGTCGAGTCATGCGTGTAAAACTTATATTTTCAATGAAAGTAATGTAAACTTAAAAAATCAAAAGAAAATATTTTGTGAGGGCAAAGGGTTAAGCTAAATTGTGATTATTTTTTTTAACAACATCTTGTTGCTTTTCAACCTGAGATTGAAACCCAATAGGAGCAGTGTCCAGTCATTTGTGATTGGTTCTGTTGTTAACGAGCTAACTCGTCAAGGTGTGAACGGTGAGATGGGGGCAGGTCCTTGTCGAGTCCCAGGGTCTGACATCCCGTCATCCCAGATCACTACGGTTACTGTTACCTTGGTTCTGGTCACACGGTGGGGGTCTTGGGTTCTGAGGAACGCGTGCTGCTAACAAAGTTGTAGACCAGAAAGCGCGAGGTGCCGAAATACCGTGTGGCGAACAGCTTGCCGTCTGGCGTGGGGTCTGAGAAGGCGAGCTCGTCTTTGCCCAGACACGAGCCGTAGATGAAGTTGTTCCTGATACACAACACAGAGGGTGGTGTTAGAGGTGTGGGTAACAATACAGTTCCCCAACCACATATCACAGGTACCCCCACGGTCTTTTAAAAGTGAATTACAAAATACATTTTGTGAACACGGCGTTAAAACTTGATACATACATTAACCTATGTATCAGACACAGTATATTATGTATTACCATCAAATAAAGTCGCGTTCCCTGATCTAGGTCAAGACCTGTCAGTGTAATAAAGATTACATTCAGTAGAGACTGACCTCTACATAAAGATCTGTAATATATAGATACTAACCTGAGACACTCGATCATGCGTGAGGCGATGCCCTGCCTCCTCATCATACTGAACACCCAGATACGACTGATGCCGCAGATGGCCGGCTCTGAAGTAGATGAGCAGCACCACGCCCTCTGGCGCTCAAACATCACCTGCTCTCTCTCTGATCTCTCTGGGGCCGGATCCTCTATCACCCGGTAGCCCTGCCACACACACACACAATCACACACACACACACACACACACACACACACAATCACACACAAACACAGTAAACACTCGAGTGGCAAACGGATAGACACTTCCTGATGGATCCAAAATGGCGGCACATCATCTCCCCCTGAACTTCTACTTTGCGTACACAAGTCTCAGATAACTCAGCGAGTAATTTTATATTTGATTTATAAATGTCTCGTTTGTAGATTTGTAACGATCTTCGATCATATTGTCTATATATTTGTTTCTTATGATTATGTTGTTGCCTTGAATAATGATGAGAAAACCCATAAAAAAAGTCGTACCTCCTGGATGTGCTCTGCGATGAGGCAGCCGGCCACCTTCTTGTCGTTGGAGATGAACAGGAAGGTCTTGGTCTGGGACGGACACTTTGTCTCCACCTGCTGGAAGCCCAGGTCATTGTCCACCATCTCCCTGATCTCCTCCACCTGAAGCAGACACACAGTATGAAGTCTATGCCATTATATTGACGACTATATCAACAATTTAACTGTTTGCTATGGAGTCATTTATCAGTCGCTTTTATCCAAGATGCATGTCACTAAAGCGCAGGTGGTGGGTTAGTGGGTCATCTTGCTCCAAGATGTCAATAGTTTAATCTGTGGACATTGGGGTACGGACCTGGTACCTTCTGGCTCGGAGTCAAACACCCTAAGCAGTAGACTATGCTGGTCCCTTGTGAATGTATAAATACAACCTGACTAGCGATTAGCAGGGTTAGCCAAGCTAGCATTTAGCCAGGTGAAAGGGGTTAGCCAGACTTACCTTCTTCAGGGCGTACTTGGGATCATCTGGGAGGACCAGGATGATCTTCCCGTCCGGATACTCTCCCAGGATCCTCTCCTTCTTCCAACCCTACATGATCAAACCCACACAATACAGATCCTTAGGACTAGCATATCAAACATACTGCTCTTATAAATCCAGAGTTCAGAGAGTTGACTGTGTGCAAGTCCTGGTTTAACCTAGGGGTTGGGGAGAAAAAAAACACTTAAAGTCATAATTTCCAAAAGTTTATTACGTTTAAAAAATGTTGCCCCCTTTTGTCTTAAGTTTGCCTTTGTGTGTTTACATTATTGTACTCGGTTGATATATCCTTTTCAAATAAAATACTACATAATCTCATACATTATAAACATAAGCGCACAGCAGACTGGAGTATATCTGTAAATTAAAATCCCTTTACTGAATCGTTTATCTATTTAGAATCGGGAATCCTTTTTAATGTAATCGTGATCCCAAGAATAGAGATGTCGAAAGATTCACACCCCCTGTCTCACCACGTATTTGACGGCACTGATGAACTGGTTGTGGAAGAGGATGTGCTGGGTTTCATCCTCGGGGTTGGAAGCAGAGTACAGCATCCCACACACGCTGCAGGCCACCGCCCCAAAGTGCTTCTGCCCCGCGTCCTGCAGCACAAAACAAACGCACCCCAGCATGTTCACCAAGGCTTAATGGAGACACCACACATACAAAACAAACGCACCCCAGCATGTTCACCAAGGCTTAATGGAGACACCACACATACAAAACAAACGCACCCCAGCATGTTCACCAAGGCTTAATGGAGACACCACACATACAAAACAAACGCACCCCAGCATGTTCACCAAGGCTTAATGGAGACACCACACATACAAAACAAACGCACCCCAGCATGTTCACCAAGGCTTAATGGAGACACCACACATACAAAACAAACGCACCCAGCATGTTCACCAAGGCAGGATGAAGACACCACACAACAGAGCTTTGTATCAACTAAAGAAGAATGCACGCTTTGTTTTCAGTCGTCTTGCGGTCCTGTCTTGCTGTGCCTCTTATTGGTAACTGGTTGAGTGAATGACAAATGCTAAACAATGGGGTGGGGGTTATGGATGGTCTGTTGTCAGCAGGGGTGTATTGTGGGATAGCTCATCCATAGCTCCTAGTTAATTAGGAAAATAAACACACTGGGTGGGAATATAACGCAGTAGGGGACTCACGATGATGGTTTGGCTGCCATCTTTGTCTGCGTCCTTCAGCTTCTTCACCTCCTTCTGCAGAGACGCCTCTGAGAGAGGAGTGGTGTTACTCTCTGCCTTCCCCACCCTGCTGTGGGGGGAAACAGCCGTTAAAACAGGTAGTTTAGATGCAACTTATGAATATAACAGAGAGGAACTGGTAGTTTAGATGGAACTTATAGATAAAACAGAGGGCTGATAGTTTAGATGCAACATAGGGATTTAACAGAGAGGAACTGGTAGTTTAGATACAACTTATGGATTTAACAGAGAGGGGATGGTAGTTTAGAAGATGGAGGAGGTTCAGGGCTCACTGTTCAGAAGGCTGGGCCGGCGTCTTCTCTACAGGCTTGGATGCCTCCGCCTGCTCATCGGGAGGGGAGGCTTTCATGGGTGAAGGCGGTGGAGATTTGACTGAAAGATTTAAAAAAAATATATAGGTTTTATCACAACTGTTATTTGGAGTACGTTTCATTTCAGATTATTGTTCTATCAAATTAGGTTGTAATATAATGCACCACAATAAACGGTTGCACAGATACATTTCTCCACTAAAAGCTTGCCATGGCGGTTAGCACAGCTGTTTTAGTTATCTGACATTTGATAGCAAGGATTATTAGCTATTATCAACTGTTGAGCTATTCTAGGCCTTTGCCTGCCTTTTGATATACTCTAGCTGTAGCAGTGCTGAATCACTGTATTTCCTGCAGTGATTAGCCAAGATTACAACATTACAAACCAATAGAAACCCATTTAGGAAGATGCATCTACCCTAGAGCAAATTCATGACAAACAAATAAAAGGTGTGACAAATTGGGTGTATGGTGGCTGGGTGAAGGGGTTTAGAAGAAACCTTCAGGCTTCTCTTCCTTCGGCTCGGTCCTGTCTGAAGACGTCTGCTGCTCCTCCGGCGGAAGTAAAGATGATGGAGGAGGAGGAGACACCTCATCAGTGGAGTCCTGGGGGAGTGAGAAGGAGATGAGTCAAGATCAATCAAAACCAAGACACTCAAAACACATTCAATATGTTAAGTCAATATGTCTAGTTGTATTCATGTCCAAGCCATGTCTTTAATGTGGATTGATAAATGTTCAGGAATTTTAATCTGAGCAGTTACCTGGCATTTGACGTTGTGTGGTGTAGCAGGGGATTGGACAGTCAGTGTCTCCATGGAAACATCCGTCTGTGGATCAGCAAGTATCAACACTGGGGTCACCACGACAGGTTTCACTTCCAGCTCTTCTTCAAGAGAGCCAGGCTCAGGCTTTGGTGCTTGGTCAGCCTTGGGTTGTGGCGTTTGGGGCGCAGGGAGAC
The DNA here is from genome assembly GCA_026745465.1 of Lota lota. NCBI lineage: Eukaryota > Metazoa > Chordata > Actinopteri > Gadiformes > Lotidae > Lota > Lota lota. Next base: position 1,482,130 of record JACYXH010000781.1, read on the forward strand.
CAAAGGGAATGGCCTTGCCTGGTACCAAACCGACAGTGTCCGATACCTGGTTCTTCAGGGTCGGTTTGGATGGAACAGCAGAAATCGGCTGAGCTGCTGCAGCAATGGTTGTCTTTGGCTGCGGGGCAGCTGTAATGGACGGTTTGGACTGAGAAACGCTTGCAGTGACAGGTTTTGGTTGGGGAGCCTTAGATGCGACAGGCTTTGACTGAACTGGAGGAGTCATCGGCTTGGATTGGGATGCGTTCGAAGTGGCGGGCTTCAGCTGACCAGTAGCTGAAGTTATGAGCTTTGATTGGGAAGTGGGTGAAGGAACAGGCTTTGATTGGGAAGCCGTTGTGGTAAGAGGCTTTGACTGAACTGTAGATGAAACTGCAGGCCTGGACTGAACTGGAGTTGAAGTCGCCAGCTTTAACATAACTGGAGTTGAGGTCGCAGGCTTTGACTGACTTGAAACTTGTCTAGCAGGTGTACCTTGTAGTTTAGTCTGCCCAGCAAGCTGTGAAAAAAACATGGGTTTTGATGGAGGTGTCGTTCTAGATTGAGCTGTGGGGTTTGTGGACTGAAACGTGGGCCTAACTTGAGTGGTGGAGGTGGACTGCTGGCTTGGGCCTGGCTGCTGTCCAGGCCTTGGTTGAGGCATGGGTCTTCTCTGGACTACTGGAGGTGGGTCATCATCCAGTTCAAAGTCCAGAAAAGAGTACTTGGGCCGGGGTCTGTATGGTTTATACTCCACCTCAGATTTTGCCTTCTGAGTATTCATTCCGTTGGGCATGGGAGGAGGTTTGGCTGGAAGGGTCTTTCTGGTGGACGATCGGGTCACTTTAGGGGTTGGCCCCTTAGCCAAAGTTACTTTGGGTGGTTCAGTCTTCTGTGGCTCCACTTTGGAACTTACAACCTTGGCAGGATCAACTTTCAATGTCGCTGCTTCCCGCCGTGGTCTCCCTGGCTTAGGAGTCCCCATCACCTTTTGGTCTGTTTTGGTTGTCACCGCCTTCGATGGGTCAGGTGTCGCCGCCACCTTAGACGGGTCCGGTGTCGCAACCACCTTAGACAGGTCTGATGTGGCAACTACCTTAGACAGGTCTGGTGTCGCAACCACCTTAGACAGGTCTGTTGTAGTCACCGCCTTAGATGTGTCTGGTGTCTTGGATTGATCTGGTTTGGCAACGGCAGCATCAGGGACCTGAGGCATAGCAGGCAGAGCACTAGTTGTTGATGCGCTGGTTGAGGCTGTACTTGTGTCAGCTGCGCTGGGCTTATTAGCTACGGGAGTCGAAGGTGTCGCCACAGGAGGCATTAGAAACGGATTAGAAGAATCAAAATCAATGTCGGAAAACACATGGCTTGGTCAGTTTTGAGCTTCTTCACACGAGTCCAGGACATCTTTTCTCGCTGAAGCTCTACCTGTCGTAGCCGCTGGTACCTTGTCAGCTTCTTCTTCTCGTGGGCTTTAAGGGGAACGACGATCTGGCTGACGAAGAACCTTCTTTTGGGTGGTTCTGGAGCTACCGGTTTGGCCTGAGCTGGCTCTGCAGTCAGGTTGGTGGTAGTGGCAGTGGTGGTCTTTGCGGATGCGGCCTTGTCGGTGGCATTGACAGGTGGGGAAGATGCTTGGGGTCCAGCAGGGGTAGGAGGAACACTGGTGGCTTCCTGTATGTCAACAGATGGGCTTTCCTTCTTCAAGGCCTCCATCTTGGCGGCGGCGGCGGCTATTTTTTCCTCCTCTATCCTCTTCAACAGCATGCTGTCCGTAGCGATGTCTTCTGCGATCTCCTCACACAGTGCCAAGAGGTTGAGCTGCTGTCGCTGGGCTGCCTTCTTTGAGGCGGCAGCCTTCTGCTCAGCGAGTGCAGCCAGGCGGGCTTTGGTCCGGGCCTGCGTGTTCATCTGTTGCTTCTTGGGCTTCTCAACGGTCACTTCTGCCTTTGGATCGGGAGTGACACTCGGCGTGCTGGTTTTGTTCATGGTCTCCTCGGCCTTCTGACCGCTGTGGTCTACGTTACTTGTGGTGCTGTCTGCATTACTTGTGGTGCTGTCTGCGTTATTGATGAGGCTCTTCTTGCCGTCATTTTCTACTTCCACTGGAGGCATTTCCACTGCTGAATGTGACTTTTCTATTATGACAAGATCTGGGTCATCCATTTCACTCTCATCCTGTACCTCAACCTGGTGGCCGAGCTCTATGTCAACCAGAATCTGCATATCTCCCTCTGCATTGTCAGCACTCGCCTCTACACCCTTAGTCAGGTCAACACTTGCATTCTCATAGGCTGGCATTTGCGGTTCACTGACAGCAGGGTTTTCCATGTCATGCTCTGTGGCATCTAGGTTTTTCTCAGCAGATTGCTCCTCTTGCTGAACAGGATTTGGAACTGATGGAATATAGCTCTCCAGCAGTGCTACTGGCACTGTATCTGTTGCAGACTTGACCTCAATATCTTCTCTTGCTTCTTCATTTGAGCTCATCACGGTGCTCTGATCCATGCCTTGATACTGATGGACGCCGATGGCAGAATAGAAGCTCTGTGAGGTTCCGTTTAGATTCAATACCTGGTCACCTTCTACCATCTGCCCGTCTGAGTTCAAGTGTTCCGACAGGGATGTGTTAAGGCCAGAGGCTGCTGCTGCCTGGGTGATGATGTCCGTGTGATCAGCACTCTCTGGGACAGTAAGGGACTCCATGACGTCCTCCTGAGAAAAACTGTCAGGCGTTTCACTTGGGGCCATCGCTGTGGATATCGGTGTCACCTGGGACAGTTCTTGAAGTCCGTTGTCCTTCTGCATTTCTACGGACTCTGGTGCTCCGTTGGCTTCTTGGATCGTTTCTTCTTTTTGATCTCTCATTCCTTCCATCTGTTGTATGGTTGGCTCTGGCATATTGTCACAAGTGGCAACCACCAAAACATCACCCATTCCTTCAGTCTGTTGCATGGTCAGCTCAGGCATATTGTCACGGGTGGTCACCACCAAAATATCTCCCATCCCTACGGTCTTTTGGATGTTACGTTCTGGTATTTTCTCACTAGTGGCAACAACTAGAGCCTCTGCCATCTTTAATGTATTTTGGATGCCCTGCTTTGGGATGTGGTTGCTAGTGGTCTCCAAAACATTTACAATCTCTTCTGTGTGTTGGATGTTCTGCTCTGGGACTTTGTCGCTGGTAGTCACAATAGGAACCTCTCCCATCTCTTCAGTGTTTTGGATGTTTTGCTCTGGGATGTGGTCAATGGTGGCAACCACCAGAACCTCTCCCATCTCTTTTAACTTTTGGAACCTCGGCTCTGGGACTCCCTCACTGGTGGTCACCACTGGAACCGCTCTCGTCTCTTCTGTGTTTTGGAGGTTCTGCTTTGGGACTGCATTGCTGGTGGTCACCACTAGTCCCTCTATCCTCTGTTCTCTGTTTTGGATGTTCTGCTCTTTGATTTCGTCGCTGGTGGTCTCCTCCAAAATATCTGCCACTGCTTTTGTTTTTTGGATGTTAGGCTCTGGAACGTTGTCGCTGGTGATCTCCAAAACATTTGCCATTGCCTCCGTTTTTTGGATGTTAGGCTCTGGGACTTCATCGCTGGTGGCAACCATCAGAACATCTCCCATGTCTACAGCACCGTTGGTGTGCTCAATGGGTAACACATCAGAACTCTCTGCAGTTTCCTCACACGACATCGTTTCAATATCCATGTCTGATTGGCTGTCTGGGAGACAAGCTGGAGTCTTTCCATTGATTTGCTCATCTGCCTCTTGTGTGGGAATTATCTGTACGTTTACCTCGCTTGTTGTAGAGATGGCTACTGAATCCCCTTCCACCAATTGGGTATCATTCTTCTGTGCATTGGGTAACCGAATGCTTCCTGGCACAACACTGACCTCCTCGTCTATGGTGCTCTCTGGGCTGCTAATGGCTTCATACACAACCTGGAAATCGTTTGGCTCCCCTTCTGAATGAATAGCAGTCTCCATCTGCTCAGTGACATCCTCACCGTCAGGCTTATTTACAGTGGAAGACTCAACAACTACAATCCCCTCTTGTTGACCACAGACAAATACAATTACATCACTGTTGACCTGTGCCTGACCTTGACCTGTAGTGGAACTGAGTGATGCATTAACCTCAACCTCATCAATGACATGTCCAGCCCCTTCTTGTAAATCTTCAAGGATAGAATGTGATTTCTCCTCCACTGATGTTATTTCTTCCTTGTTTCTCTGGTCACCTGATGTCACATAGGTTACTGCTTCCATGGTAGTTTCCTTATCCATAAGTTCAGCGTTGGGGATCAAATATCCTTCTTCTACATAATTTACCACAGCGATTGGTTCTTCATGAATCACCTGGATTTGCTGTTCTGCTGCAGTTTTGAAGTTAAGCACACCATCTGTGGTTGCAGAATGCAAATCTGCTGCCATCTTATCAAACCTATCCTCTTCTTTTTCCTTGTCGTGAGTGGGGGCGTGTTCAATACTACTATGGTTTCCTTGATCTCCTCCATGTTCTTTTTTTTCCTGCTCATGCATTTCCTCTGGTGTGCTGGTAGTGTGCATGTTTTCGTATGACTCAGCCTCAGGGGCAGCCGTGCATTCAGAGCTAATCACATCCTCATTCACTGCACTTTCTGACGTGATATTCAAAGGATGCATTGAAACCTCATGCAATAGATTAGTACTCTTATTCTCTTTTTCTTCATCCATCACCTCTGACGTTGTAAAGCTCTCGGCTATTACGTCAGTTTGACCACCTTGCACAGCATGATATTCATAACTTTTGTCTTGATTTTGATTCGATTGAGAATTTGTAATCAATACGTGTTTGTCCATAGCCATGACTTCTTTCTGGGTTTGCATCTCCTTATTGGGTACTGGAGTAGAAGCTTGTTGTGATGACACTGTTGTGCTCATTGCTGCTATCTGAGGGGTTTCGACAGGAATACTTTGAGAAACTATTTCATATTTTTCTTTAGGTTCAAGATTTTCAGATATAAGCTGGCTAACTCCATCTTCAGATGTGCCCATACTTTGTTCTGGTTTTTCATTTTCCTGGGCTTGGTTGAACATTTCTGGCTTGGTTTCAGTCATCTCCATGTATGGAGCAGTATTTTGGTCTCCAACACAATCAGAGGTTGAAAGTGTCAGATGTTTTGGAGCCTCACTATACATACCGGTGTAGTCATTGTTAAACCTCTGGCTCTCCTTGTCCTCCAAGTTGTCAGTAGGTGCGGTGATGGAAATCTCTTCTGACGTTGTTACACTCATCTCAGTCTTTTGTTCATGTACATATTCAGAGATTACAGTTTCTCCTTCCTTACTAACAGCATTTATCCTTACATATTGTAAAACTCTAGTGTCTACATCTACACTGCCGTTATCAGCTGAATGGGTTTCTCTGTGTCGAACACCTTCCATTATTAACTGTGCATGTCCAGGTATCTGGTCATCAGTTGCTGTAGAATCCATATTAACAGATGTTTCAGCCACACATTCACAGACAACTTCATTGTTTTCAACATTTGCAGATGGTACAGGTGTTGAAATGGATAAATCTGTACTGGCCTCCTCAAAATGTAGCATACCTTCTGTTGGCATAGTGCTAGATACCACCAATGTTGCTGTAGATTCCACATTTGCATTATCTAGTTCCTCACTGTTCAATGCTTTAACCACGATATGGTCTGGACCATGAGAAGATAGTTCTGGAACTGCACTGTCATCATCAACCTTCACGCTCACCTCCTCCTCCATTGTAGCCTCTCTGATAAACTTGTTTGGCTTCTCCCCTATGATTGCTATGGAAGAACTCAGATTGACCTGTGGTTGAACCTCTCCCTCAGCCACACAGTCAGCTATAACCCCACTGTAAGTATCAGGTACAAGTTCTGGGCCATCACTAGAAGTACCTGGTGTGACATCAAGTTGCTGGGTCCCATCAGGTTCCGTTTTCTCAGTGGGTAGTGGGTCAGTTGTCGTAGAAACCAGGTTTGGAGTTTCTTGTATAGTGACGCATTCAGATACACACTCATATTCCGTTTGTCTACTGTCAGGATTCGTAACGGTCAACTGTGCTGAAACACCACTATAAGTACTTGTGGAGGTGTGGACGTTCTGCATAACCTCAGGTTCTGTATCCTCAGCAGGGACCACGTCACACATTCCCTGTGATGAAGTTGTAGAATCAAGGTTGGAGGTGATTTCTGGCTCTTGTACAGTAACACATTCATACACCATTCTTCCCACATGTTCTTCACTGTTAGTGACTACAACCTCAGAGGAGCTGGACACCGTGCTGTCATCGGGTTCCTGGACGTCATGGACCAACTGTACCTCAGCGGAGCTCTCTGGAGCAGCGATGGACTCTTCAGCCACTGATACAACCCTGATCCCTTCACCTAGGTCAGCCTGGATGCCAGGCGGGCTCCCAAGACTCTCAGCCACTGGGTGAACTTCACAACAGTTAGCTAACGTCTCTTCCCTGCCAGGTTCCGACGGGTCGGGCAGAACCGGCTCAGCTGTCGGTGTCTTCTCTGAGGTAACCAATGTTTTAACCTGGGCTTCATCTTCCATCTCTGGCGGGCCCAGGGTCTTGGCTGGCGTCAAACTCCTTTCACTGGGACCTGCCAACGCCTGTTCCTGGTAATAGTTAGTATTAGTAGTTTGATTGGATGCTGAACCGGATTCTATCCCTGCCTTTTTTGGTGCCTCTGTGACGGCAGTTGGCTTAGTAACATCTTGTTGCTTCCATTCCTCTGCCTCCCTTTTTTGCATTATGTCTGGCTTCAGCTCCTCTGGGGCAGGGTCCTGGGTCTCCTCTACTCCTGGTTCTGCACCTGGGTTAGTAATAGTCTCTGACTCTACTAAACCTCCACTCCTTTTTTCTGATTGACTGGCTGACAGTTTTACTTCAGCTGTAACATTTAGGTTCTGGTCACTGGAGCTGGGATCTGATGTTTCTGCTGATGGCGGTGGTTCTACTATTTTCCCGTCAATGTGGTTCTGGCTGTCTGGTTCTCTGCTGGTTCTCTCTGAGGAAACCTCTGTTTCATGTTCTTCATGCTTTGCACTTAGTCTGCTATTTACATGTTCTGTGGTACTGCCTGCTTCAGCAGTGGACCTTGTAGGTTCCTCACCTTCATGTCTCCTGGCTTCTGCTGCTGGGTGTGTACTTTGTATAACAGAGTACGGCGTTGCCTGTAACAATGGTAGCGATGCGCTTTTGATGCACTCTGTGGTTTCTGCACCAGTGGCGGAGCTCGAGTTAACTTCAATCTCAGTGTTGGCGGTCTCGTCCACAACACTGCTGTCACTGGAACCCTCTGAGGCCCTGCCGTAGTTGTGGTCCATTTCTGTTGGGTAAGGAGGCCTGCCGTCGTCTAGCATCAGGCTGGCGACCGATTGATCAACCAGCGATTCGGTGGCGGTGCGCTTGGCTCGGTTGTGGTATTTTGTGACACACGGGGACACGTCACCAGCATCTGTCTGCGTAGAGAGGTTCGTCTTGCTATCATCACCGCTCGGCTCCCCGTCCGATTCGGAGGACGTGGTTCTGGAAAGTTCTGTGCTGGCCGGTCTCTTCTGAGAGGCCTTGGACTCAGTGCTCTGTGGAGACGCCGTTCCAGAGGAGGCACTTGTGGCGATAAAGAGCTTGGCTTTTTTAAGAGGGGGGTCAGAGTCATTCTGACGAGGGCTCTGTTTGGATTCGTGGAGGAAAGACGCGACCTCCTCGTCTTCCTCCTTTGCTGTTGGAGGATCTTTCTTCTTGTTCCATGGAGGTACTGTCTCATGTGCATCTTCTGCTTTATGTGAGCTGTTATTTGAGCCTGGAGTAGCCTCTTCATCCTCCTCCAGCTTCATCATTTTAGCCTGGGGGCTGTGGGACTCTGAGCTCCTCTTGGAAGCTGGCATTCTATGGAAATATTAGTAAAGATAAGACGTTCATAAGTATGTGTATCCCTACAGTTCGTATAACTATTATGTTGTTTTAATCAATCTTCAATCTTAAAATGAGTAGTGATGGACTGCATATCCTTGAAAAAACCCACCTGAACTGTTTAGGACAAATAACAACCATTTCCACGGACTAAAACAATGGCCTGCAAGCAATAATAGATAATACTTTCTCAAATGATCCCTCTGCTGACATATATAAACTTTGTTTTCTCACAACCAGCAATATATGCTTACATTTGACGTCATAACACATACATCGTATTTAAACAGGACTCGCTGGCTGCGTTACTATGATGGGATGTTAACATAAATGATGCGCATGTGGATTATACAATCATAAAACATTGGTTCCATTTTGAATAGATGTTTTATCTTTTTGGGGGGTCGTTTAAGAGTTATAACAAAAACAACAGATGTAGCAGCAGTGATGGCTAGTTACTTGGCGAGCTAAGTGTGGCTAACGTGCTAGCATGGAAGTCAACAGTGATGGGAAGCTAACGCTAGCCCCGGCTAGACCGCAACAAAACAATCTAAATGAGATTCAAGTAAATATGAACACTATAGGGGTCTTAAGCAATTGATCTGGCTAGTTCTCATCGCAATATAAACATCGGTGGAAGAAACAATGGCGTGCTTGAATAAAACTCACTTGGATGTTTTCTTTTCCAACAACAGCTGAGTGTTTTTTTCCTGTGAATAAAAATTAACTCTACTTCCGGTGGCGAACGGCGGAGGTGACGTGCTTTCCTTGAGATACTGAAATGGGGGAAAAGGATATTTCACTTGGAAACTAGTTGATCCATTCAGCTAAACAATGAGCATAATAAGAATATTTATCAAATAAATATTGTTTATTATGGTCACTGATGAATAACTAGGTCAGGTAGTGCACAAATGGTCCTCTCCCTTCAATGCCATTAACACATGGCTAATAATCGATGTTATAATCACTAAGTTATATTCAAATTGAAAGCTAAAAACACGCACACACGCATACATGCAGGTAATACACAAAACCACAGCCTAACGATGGTGCCTGAAGAGACACCAAATATTTTTTGCATTTGTCGTAATTTTTATTCTGCAACTTGCAGTCATTAAATACATACATAAGTTAAAGGCAAGCAGAAAGAACAAGCATCACATTGTGCAACGGTTTAGTAACAATACACCCTAATTAAAATTATCTGCAATAGTATAAGTTTCCAGCAGATTTAATATGGTCTTTATTCATGAAGGGATGCAGTGTGTGGAGGTAAAGTAATAGTATTAACAATAGAAAAACTGTTGGTAGGGGTAGACTTAGCATTAGCATTAGCCTTAGCAATTAGCCTGTGCTTGAGCAACTGTCACTTCTTCATGTCGAGTATTCCACTCCCAGGACCTCTCTTCTTGGCGCTGCAGATGTTGCAGAACTGGACCGCAGGAATCTGTTAACACACGGTTGCCATGGTTAAAGCATCCTCTCAACAGATGGCTCGGAATAATAATCATAATAGTAAACTTCATGAATAGAAGTAAAAAAATAAAATAAAAAAGGAATACTAGGCATTTATTGAATCTCTGCAAGAACATAACATTTTACTTTATTGATCCCAGAACAGAAATTTGGGTGCCACAGCAAAATCGATGTTGGCTCCTATTAGGGGGGGGCTACCAACATGGTGCAAAGGGATGTGACGTGTGGCTACAGACATCACCTTGCACCAAAGTGACCAATCAATTTCAGCCAACCAGACTCAGTGATTGTAAACCAGTGTGGTTGGTGAGTGTTTAGCTACTGCCCACTGGATCATGAGGAGGCTAGTGTAGTGTGATAGGAAAGGAGATAGGAAAGGATTCAGGGAAGGAGATAGGAAAGGAGATATTCAAGGAGGAAGGAAAATAGATGTAAAAGGAGGAAGTAAAGGAGGAAGAAAAGGAGATAGCAAAGGAGATAGGCAAGGAGGTAGGGAAATACATAAGAAAGGGGGAAGCAAAGGCTATAGGGAAGGATACAGGGAAGGAGACCTCGTCCTTCCGTAGCTTGATGGAGGAATCATATTGGTCCATTGGCCATTAGGCACTGCAGTATTGCTGTGGTACTCACGGTTCCTGAAGAAGGTAAACACTCCTTATGGAACATGTGTCTACAGTGGAAGACCACCACGCTGAAGGGTTGGGCCATGTCTACAACACAGAGACACAACATCAACACAGGACCACCAACTGGGTAATGAATGATAAAGTATAGAGTAGGTACACCTAACCCACCTGACGGTAAAATGGTCCCATGGCACGACTCACAGATGTTCTCATCTGGTAAGAATCAGGAAGACGTTAGTTAGTTATGTTCATTAAAGGTGCAGTGTGTACAATTTTGTGGCATCTAGAGGAACATACTTAATATAAGGATAATATACGTATATAATATTCATAAGTATGTTGTAATTAGTGTTTAATCCCATAAAAATAAGAATCGTGTTTTTGTTACCTTAGAATGAGCCATTTTATATCTACATAGAGAGCGGATCCTCTTCTATGGAGCCCACCATGTTGCACCGCCATGTTTTTACAGAAGCCCAGATGTTATGTTTTAATTTGTAAACTATTACCTATAGTTTTACAATAACTAAATACAATTAATACATCTATCAAGGAACCTTATCACTTGACAATTTGCTACTTGATGCTATCGTAGACGATGACATCAAAAAGTACCTACTTGCACCTTACAGGGCACCGTAGCTTCTCCTACATCGTCGGAGAAGCCTCACCGCTAGATGCCACTAAATCCTACACCCTGCACCTTTAATGATTTAATGTATTGATTGCCTGATTAAATAAAATAAATACAATCCATGAATTATGTCATGTCTGTTTAAGTTATTTATGGTATGAGAGTTATGATTATTTATGGTAGTTATGTTAGCTATTTTAGTTAAAGTGGCAATCTTAAAGATCTCTGTGTCGTTGTCTTTGGCGCCCCCTATGGCAAAAATAAACAGTACTCTGCTACACACATAAGTGAGTTGAAGAGGGAGTCTGTTGCAGTAGCGCCGCCTACTCTCTCTGGCGGAACAACCACTGTTGGGATATGGAAAACGTGTGACTTACTGCGCCGCTTGTGATTTGAATGCATGGCGGGAAAGTAGCCACCGACACCCAGTTCGTAACATTCATAATACTGTTAATGCAAGGGCTTTCATCATAGGCTCAATCACCATTGTGTTACCTCATTCAGTGATAGATTGTGACTTAACATACATTTATTCACATGAAAATCTTTGGAGATCTTCGAGAATGCTATGTTAGTTATGTAAGCTAGTTATTTTATAATCTCCTGTCATGTTTGTATCTTCTTCAGGGACATCCAGATTTTGGACAATCTCTAAGTGCTAAGCTGTATGTTGCTGTGGTTGATAGCGATACTAATATAAAAATAGGTCCCAGTATGAGCTCTGCACGCACCGTCGACACGGACTCCCCTCATCTGCGTGCGGTGCATCTTCTGAAGCAGGGACAGGGAATCAGCAACCAGGATCTTCTTACAGCCCTCTCTCAGCAGGATCTACACCCAGGCAAACAACAGCTGGGGTCAGGGAAGGGTGCCGGGAACTTCATCCTCAATTATTAATCAAATATGATCATTGATCAGGACGATTTTTGCCCATGGTGGGTAGACGGACCAGATGTTAAATGGATGTCAGGTGTTGGCTTCAACCTCATTCCAGTCAGGCTATGTACATTTGATTTTGTTCAATTAAATTTGATTAGTCAACCCCTTAATCATCATTATTCTCAAAAGGCTTCAATGGCCCACATTATAAGACAACTCTCATCCCTAAACCCTCTAAAAGAACAAGGAAACTCACCAAACCCAGAGGGAAAATTTGGGGAAAGTTAGGAGTGTAACAGGTGCCGAATGGGAAAGCACAACAGACTGATATTCACCTAGCTGCCACATTGGTTAGTTGGTTGGGGAAACCTTCTAGAATGTTTGGGAAACATGAAAACTCAATGAGAATGCATTCTATATGCTACTTGGATGGGGTAATGAAATGCAGAACATAAAAGAACGCATTGAGTCATCATACCTTCCAAAGAGTGTAGGTTTCCCTTCCAAACAAACCAATATGGCCTCTAGGTGGATAAGGTCTATGGTGGCTAACTCCTCTAACCTGGAGGTTGTAGTCCTGCAGGATCTTGACCAAGGAGTCTCGGAGGTTGGGGATCTCCATGCCCTCCTTGATGCGGTGGATCAGCAGTATGGGGTCCACGTGGGTCCCGATGTTATTCAGCAGACCCGTGATGAATGCTGCAGAATTGACAGTGATTCATACACTAGGGATCACTGTTCACTACTAGTTGTTGAGCAGATGTTTGTATCCACAGCGACTTGTGCAAGTACAATGAGTACTCAAACAAGTCATAAGTATTTTTATTGTCAGCTAAAGCACTTCAAAAACACTGTTTTTAAAAGGTGCTATATAATGGAAATTAAAAAGCACTTACAGTATAAATGTGAAACTGTTTGCACTAACACTAATATACATTTTTGGGGGGATTTTGATTGGATGCTTTGATTATTCTCAGCCTCACATATAAGTCACTTTGGGTAAAATTGTCTGCTGCTGACCAAATCCAATGAGCTGAACGAAGACAGAGGAAGCGTACGTGGTTTGTCTATGGAGTACGAGATGAGGTCCTCCCACAGCTCAGAGTCGTCCTGCTCCTTAGCGAAGTCTATGGCCTTGTCCACGTCGCCCAGCTCTTCCATGATCATCTGCAGTGCCCGTCTGCAGTTCCCCATCCGGCCTGGGGGTCAGGGATCAGCCATGTCGCATCAGTTTCAGTGACTGTTATTGTAAAGCTCTAACAGTAAGGACAAACTGGAGCTGAGCGGCCTGTACTTACTGAGCAGGAAGACCGTCTCCTCTACAAAGTTCCTCTCCTGACAAATCTCCAGAGCCTGGGGATGGAGAGACATGAAGAGAGATGGAGAAACAGGAGGAGAGATGGAGAGCCAGGAAGAGGAAGTGAGCTAGGAGCATCCGTTTAGCTTGAGTATTAGCGTAATGTGATGCATTTACCTTGGTTAACAGAACGTACTGTGATGGGTTTAGCTTGAGTAACAGAACGTACTGTGATGGGTTTAGCCTGAGTAACAGAACGTACTGTGATGGGTTTAGCCTGAGTAACAGAACGTACTGTGATGGGTTTAGCCTGAGTAACAGAACGTACTGTGATGGGTTTAGCCTGAGTAACAGAACGTACTGTGATGTGATAAGCTTGAATAACAGCGCGTTGTGATGTTAGCGTACCTTCTCCAGAGGACAGTGAGTGCTGTCCCGGAGGAAAGGCAGTAGGTTGGGTCGGTCATACTCAGCGTAGAGGCCAATCTGTCGCTCGTGGTACCGCTGGCCCTTGTGGTGGTCGCGCTTGAACAGCTTATGGAGGTACTACAGGGGAAGGAGGTAAGAGGAAGGAGGTAGGATCGTTAAGTAGAGCTGCAAGCATCCACCTGTATTTCCCTGCATTTTTATTCACTGTAAGTCACGATGGATAAAAGCATCTCCTAAATGACTCAAATGTGAAATGGTCCAATCAGAGGACGGTAGCATGTTTGAGAGGTTTTACCACATGGAGCAGCTCCGGTCGGTCCCTGAGCTCCTCCACCACTCTGTCCGTCTGCAGTACACAGGAGGAGAGAACATATCAGTTCACTCCACAGTAATTGAACGTTAAAACTAACCAACAGCAACCCATGTGAGAGGTACATACCGATATCTTGTCTTCGTTATCCAAGAGCATGTCCACGGCTTTCTGGAAACGGCAATACACACACATTATCCTTGTTAGGCAGGGTTTCAAGAAGACTGCCTACTAGAATACTGCCATACACTGGTATTCTAGAATTCATCAGGGTTCTAGAATTCAACATGGTTCTAGAACACTGCGGTATGCAGCAAAGCACTGAAACTTAACCGTGTGTGCGTGTGTGTGTGTGTGTTCAGTCCCTTTACCTCTTTATCAAAGTCCATGAGCAGAACGATCTTCTCCTCTATGGAGGAGAAGAGGTTGTGTTTGTGGATCAGCTGATACACGTCTTTGTGCCTCAGCCGGAGGTAGATCTCAAGCGCCCGGTCGTAGCGCTGGTCGTACGTGTACCTGCCATGGCGTGAACAGAACAACACGTATAATGACAGTGTCCTGAAGAGCTGGTACAGGCCAAGGCAATGGTGGGAGTACTACACAGGAGATAAACGGCTGCTCACAGTTCAGCCAGAGTGGTGAGCAGTGTGCGGTGGGTGGGGTCCTTCTTCAGCTGGTCTCCCACCGCCTGAACGATGGCCATGTTGTTGTACAGCTCCCCCGGCCACTCCCGAATCAGTGTGGCGAAGCCCTGCAAGTGGAGGGGAGAAGCATTGATCAGCCATCCATTCATCTATCCAAGATATATGATGGAATTCATTAAGAAAATACTATTATCATTTATTCTACACTAAGACTTTTCCCCCAGGTATCAATAAAGAATCTGTCCATCCTTCCAACGATCCTACCCTCCCTCTCTCCCACTGCCGCCCGCTACCTCATAATCGGTCTTGAGGAATTCATGCAGGATCATCTCATAGATGGCGGGCCGGAGGCGTAGATCGCCCCTGGGCAGGTACTGGCTGATGGCCTGGGGGGTGGAGACAGCATAAACATGTTACAGTATGGAGGGTGGAGACAGCAGAACATGTTACAGTATGGAGGGTGGAGACAGCAGAACATGTTACAGTATAGAGGGTGGAGACAGCATAAACATGTTACAGTATGGAGGGTGGAGACAGCAGAACATGTTACAGTATGGAGGGTGGAGACAGCAGCAGAACATGTTACAGAATGGAGGGTGGAGACAGCAGAACATGTTACAGTATGGAGGGTGGAGACAGCAGCAGAACATGTTACAGAATGGAGGGTGGAGACAGCAGAACATGTTACAGTATGGAGGGTGGAGACAGCAGAACATGTTACAGAATGGAAGAACCCCCAGATGACCCAGAAGCGACTTTGACCCACCTTCAGCTGGCCGATGGTCTTGAACCGGTACACCTCATTCTCCCACAGCTCCATGTTTTTACCCAGAACCTTTTGGCATTTTCTGATGAGAGAAACATGTTTATTATTCTATATCTTTCTTCATAAAAATCAGAGAAAATTAGGGGATTCTGTAGGATTCAGGTAGTTTTAACGATCTCACCATACAGGTATTACAAATGTCAATCTAACTTTGATTGTAACATAACATATGTGATCAGACTTTAACTCTAACACATAGGATACGTTTCATGGTACCTGGCAGCAGCGTCATAGTCCCCCTTCTCCACCAGGTGGTTGATGTAGGCCATGCCGATCTTCTGCACGTCGTGTCTCTTGATGTTCTTAAAGCTGATCTCTGCTGCCATCAGGGCCTCCTGGGAGGATACACACACAACCACAACATTCACTCATTCATTCGCTTCATACTATATCATAAACAGAGAACAAAGGGGTGATACTGGAGCCCAGACCTCGTACTTCTTCTTGTCCAGCAGCCAGTCGATGTGGTCGTCCTGGTCTCTCTCCTTGGCCACCACGATGTCTTTAGGACTGATGATGTAGAACAGAGACTCTCCCTCAGAGTGCTCTGAGGACCGAGAGTTACTATTTAGTCATGCAGCACACACTTTTATCCACAGAGACTGAGAGTGATTCAGATCAATCATCAAGGAGCAGGTAGGCATTAGACAGTACAGAGACAGTTCATTAAGGAGCAGGTAGGGGTTAGGGGGCATCTTGCTCTATGATGCCTACAGGTAGACTGTGGACATTGAGTTATTTGGATTGTGTCCATTCCTCATGAACCATTAAAACAAAACAATAAATCCTTCCTGTGAGCCTCTTGGTCCCCCTCTTAAGAGTCGCGACCCACAGGTTGAAGGCCACTGCTTTTGTCTATGAGTACAGCCATGTGCAGCGTATGCTTGTGTGTGTGTCCATGAGGTGGTCTGAACCTGGACCCAGCGGTACGGGGAGGGGGAGGGGGGGGGGGGGGGGGGGGGGAGGCCTCACCCAGGCGATAGTCACGACACTCGTTGTCCTGGAAGTTGCGTACCGAGAGGGCGTCTGAGGAGATCTCCTCACAGCTCTCCGCCAGCGGCTGGATGATGTCCAGACGAGGCCGCGCACGGAACTCCTCCTCCTCTTCCTGCACACACACATGCAGACACACACAAACAAAAGCACACACAAAGGTAACACACACAGTTATATAAATGTGTAAAACAAATCACAAAAAAATATACAGAAAAAGATGTGAATACACATTATATGTTGTCGCAACGTTTATGTAAATATAATTTTTTTATGTAAACATTACAACATTAGCAGCTGTATAAAACATGTTTCTCTCATTAGTTGTTAGAGTTTAGCAGCTGTATTGAACAAGTTTTACTACCAGTTGTTAGTTATGCAGCTGTATTTACCTTGCTTCTCTCACCAGTTGTTAAGAGTTATGCAACTGTATTTAACATGTGTTTCTCACCAGTTGTTTTGCGTTCTCCTTGACGAAGTAGAGTGTGACCAGCTGGTCAGCAAGAGGTGCCAGACCGCTGATGAAGAACTCTGTCTCAAACGCTGAAACTGTTTTCCGAAAGACACAACAAATACCACCGTTATCGTAGAAAAACCTGCCATGAGATCACACTTACAAACAACTGAGTGTGGGGATTGAACTTTTCTGTTACTTATTTTTTTTATTGGATATATGATTTAGTAGTATAGCTATTATAATGATGTATGGAGCTCACCTATTTCCACGTAGCGACTGGGAAGGTCTCGCAGTTCGGTCGGGTTTCTCTCCTTCACGGCACACATCTGGTGATCAGAACCAACATGAAAAGCAGCCCATAGTAAATCCACTCAATACAACTCACTACCCTTAAAGAGCAACCAGCACTAAACATCTGACCTCCTGACCTCAATAGCTCCATCTTTGTTGTAACACAGGTTCCTCACAAGTGTTACAGCTGTAACAGTCTCTGAGGGTAAGTTTAAGAGTCTGATTTGTCTGCATTAGGATAAGGGCTCATTCACACTAAAGTAGGTGTTGTGCCGAAAACACCAGTTCAACCGTTCATTTGAATGTGGGTAGCGCGTTTAAGCTGCAGCAGTGGGGGCCGCATGGGGTTGCGAACAAAACCGCAGAAGCATTCGGCAAAAAGTTTTAACTGAATCTACTTTTGGATTCAGCTACCAACCCAACATCACGTTGCGGTGGCCAATCACAAGCCGGTGATCAAAAACGGAGGACGTCCGCGGGAAGTAACGTTAGCATCGTAGCATCCCGCTGTTTACCGAGCAACCGTGAAGATGGAAGAGAGACTGATCTCCGCCGTGTTGGCCTTTCCAGAGCTGTACAACCCTGCCGTGAGGGAGTGGTTTAAGTTAACATGACATGTGAATGTCAACATGACGTCACACAAATGGGCCATGAAGTGACACGCCCACATCGCCACAGCAGAGCCATTTCTGATGGTTCAAGGTCTATCAAGGTAGCAGACCTTGATAAGACGCCCCCGCCCCCCATAGCAGACCATGATCGTCCCCCCCCCAGTCCGTCCCCTATAGCAGACCATGATAGACGTCCCCCCCAGCTCGTCCCCTATAGCAGACCATGATAGACGTCCCCCCCAGCTCGTCCCCTATAGCAGACCATGATAGACGTCCCCCCCCAGTCCGTCCCCTTGTTAAGAAAAAATGTAACACCCCATGGTATGGTCAGTAGAAAAGTATGGTCAGGGCCCCAATAGATAAAGTGATAGTTGGAATAAAAGACTAGTCAACTACTGTCACAAGACTAGTCAGCTGATGTCACCAGATGTAGTCAGCTGATGTCACCAGATGTAGTCAGCTGATGTCACAGGAATACTCAGCTGATGTCACAAGATGTAATCAGCTACTGTAACCAGAAGTAATCAACTACTGTCACAAGATGTAATCAGCTACTGTCATAAGATGTAATCAATCACCACACAAGACTACTCAGCTGCGGTCACAAGATGAGCCTGGAGGACCCGAGAGCACGAGTACATGGGCAAAGTCGGCCCAACAACCCAGGAACCAATCAGGAGGGGAATACACTCTCCGAGGCCTCCTCTCTCCTGCACGCCCCCGAAGAGAGAATAAAAGGCACCGACCCACGGAGATCGGGGCTTCTTCTTTCATCGCGACCTCCCTTTCGACGGAGCACGCTTCAGAGAACCAAGACCAGCGCTGATAGTTTAGAATACTGCCGTGTTATGCCTATTGTCTAGTCTATTCGATATAACCCAAAGCATAATTAAAGTAGTCCACGCCTATTTCAATTCTACCCTCCGGTTCCTGGTGTCTTACTTCAAGGTGGCTCCTCTATTTAAATTTATTAACACCCTATAGCAGACCATGATATACGCCCCCCCCCCAGCCCGTCCCCTATAGCAGACCATGATATACGCCCCCCCCCCCAGCCCGTCCCCTATAGCAGACCATGATAGACGTCCCCCCCAGTCCGTCCCCTATAGCAGACCATGATAGACGTCCCCCCCCCAGCCCGTCCCCTATAGCAGACCATGATATACGTCCCCCCCAGCCCGTCCCCTATAGCAGACCATGATATACGTCCCCCCCAGCCCGTCCCCTATAGCAGACCATGATAGACGTCCACCCAAGCCCCCGTCCCCACCAGTCCCACCTTGATAGATTTCCCCCAGCCCACGATGAGTGTTTGGTTGTCCTTCCAGCAGAGGCTGCAGGGGTACATGTCCGGTCTGAGGGTCACGTCGTCACGCAGCACGTTGGTGATGCGCTGCTTGGTGCTGATATCATAGATCTTCACCCCCTGAGGAAGAGGAGGAGGAGGAGCAGAGAGGATGAGGACGTGTTCATGGTGGGAGTCTGTGTGCAGTCCATAATTGATGGCATCATTGATTTATTAACACTGAGGCCAGGTAGGCAGGGACCTCTCTAGGGTTTATACCTCAGGAACACCTTTTCACAGTCCAACCTGATGACTTGCTGTGACGTTGACTTGAGTGTAAATGTGAATATGAATGTGTGTGTGTGCACAGCTGAGTGTGTGTGTGTGTGTTTGTGAGTGTGTGCGTGTGTGTTTGTGTGTGAGAGTGAATGAGTAACTGAGTGTGTGTGTGTGTGTGTGTTTGTGAGTGTGTGGGAGTGAATGAGTAACTCTGTGTGTGTGTGTGTGTGTTTGTGAGTGTGTGGGAGTGAATGAGTAACTGAGTGTGTGTGTGCGTCCCGGGGGTCTCACCACATTGTTAGCCCAGGCGATGAGGTTAGCTCTCCACTGGATGTTGGAGATGGTTCCTTCTCCCTCGTGGAGAACAGACGTCTTCCAGCGGTTCAGCCAGTTCCTCTCGTACAGCAGCAGCTAGCACACACACACACACCCGTCAATCGATCTCACCTCATTCTATTGTATATTAACTATAGCCTTGAAAGCAGCAGCGCAGCTTGGCCAATTGGGGGCAGTAAAGGACCGTTACAAACCAAAAATGCAGTGTGTACTGCTACCTTTCCTTTCAATACATTTGGATGACAAGCATTAGAGATTATTATCCAATTTTACCTAATGGTATTATTAAGTTTACTATAAGTAAGTAAGCAAGATATATTTTTAGAAATAAATGAAAAGGAATTAGCACATATAATTTAAATAATACAACTCTTAATCAGTTATAAACTGTTTTATATATAATTATGTCCAAGGATGGTTAAATATTTCATACTACTACATCACTAATATATATTATTTATCCCAAATTGTCACTAATATACTGCTATTACAGCGCTAATATACCACAAATATACGTCCAACACACCACAAATTAAACACTAATTTACCACTAATATACAGCTAATGTACGGCTGACATAACTCACAGCCTATTGTCAGGGAGTAGCGGAGACAAGTGGCACCCTAGCGGTTCTCTCTCAAGCAGCGGTGAGGATATGTTAATCCTGAGAAGTGGGGAGAGCGGTTTAAACCGACTCCATGGGATCAGTTGACTTCTATTGATTTCATCCCCATTGGCGGAGGCCTCCGCGGCTCCGAGGAAACGGAGGGAAAATCAGCGGGATTGATAGAAAGAGGCGAGGTAACAACACGGGGCTTGTTATGGCGGCAAACGTTGCCTTTCCTACCCTGTCAAAACACACCCTGCTTTGTTTCTCCTGGTTGATCGCCTTGTCGGCTGAACGGTTGAGTGGCACCTATGATATGTGGCGCGCCACGTCCCCCTTCTGTTCTGACCGTAGAACTATCTGCCGCTGACAGAGAGGAGCGGGTTGATGATACCTGGGCTCCCTGCGTCCGGATGTTCTGACATCAGGAACCATTCTGATCTTGACCTCCTCGGGCTGGCCTGGAGCGGTTCTGACTTTCACATACTTTAGTATGAGTAGACCACTGTGAGACGCTGAGCACTCTTCAAACCCTGACACACAATAGATAAGGCCAAATTGCCCCTGTAGGTACACACTCGCCAGTGCCCACATTTATGGTTCTGTGTCTGTGATTCTGAGCGAAGTTTGCCAAAGGATGCCAAAAGTCACTTATTCAGTGACAAAATCTGGTGATCTTTATAATGCCAAGATGATATGTCTAACAAATAAACGTATGTGAACTACTTCATAAATGAACCAGAAAGCATAGCAGGAAAGACGAAGCAGGCCATTTTTGGGTGACAGTATACAGCCTTTTCAAAACTACAAACATCCAGAAACACAATAGTGATAATAAGAAGACTAAGAATAAGTTCCTACCTTGCTCCCCCCAGTGACAAACTGTTTGTAGTTGGATTTGCTGAACTGCGGATGCAGCGCCACCACCTAACAAACATGGCGACAACATAAGAGCAAGATGACAAGGCTAGGTTACAGACAGGCTAGGAAGCCCACGGGTTAGCTAGTAGTCATGCTAGGTAGCTGAAAGGCAAGGTAGCCCACAGGCTATTTAGCCAGGTAACACTGCATTACATTTATTATAATGATTTTATGTTTTTAATGGCTAAATGACAGATGTTAGAGCATTGCATGGATGGACATCCATGCATGCTGCCTCTGCTTCCCAGCCGGAAGCAGAGGCAGAGGCCTACCTTGATGGGACAGTCGAAGTTCTCATGGAAGCCCTCCCTGGTATACAGGCCAAACACCTGGACCTGCGGAGCAGAGCCGGGACAGAGAAGGTCACACAGTGAATGCTCATGCTTTCTTCTTCTTTAATTGCTGTGTCTGCAGCCGCCCGCCTGCAGGGAGCCCAGCACTCAGGAAAACACTTTGATTGGGCCCCTGTTCTCCTCCAGGCAGCCAATTAGTGGCCAGGATGATTCTGCCAGGTCTTCTGGGGGAGCGGACGGAGGATCGTAATCTTTGACTTAACTGCTAGCTCAGACGGTAGCATCAAACTGTAAGGCTCCAACTTGAACACCTCTCTGTGTTTCTTCCCTCCTAAAGGCAGGCCATGGTCCTCTCAACCCCGCTCAGAGAACACATCAACAAGCAGAAAATAACAGCAGAGAATGACTTTTTAAAAGGAACAAGCATGTCATGGTCTGTTGAGCCCTCCTCTTGGGACTGCATCGGTGATTAAGGATTACGTTTGATTCTTAGGGATTAACTGCCAACTGAATCGGTTGAGGACAGACCACTGCTTGCAGCATCCATTTTAATTGTCTGTTCCACTTTTCCCCTGTGACAACATGTTGTCGGGCGGCCCCTGGAGAGCGGGAGAGAGAAGGGTGCTACCAGACAGCCACTCTGGCCCAGAGGAAGGCATGGAGCTGGATCATGATCATGATAACGAGGGAGGAGATGGGAACCACATGGAGAACAGGAAGAGATTTCCACAGAAGGCTGATGATTGACTGAGAGCCTCACGGAACCACGCCCTCCTCTCTCCTCCCTTTATAACTTTGAAATACGGGTGGACGTATGCCATCATCTTGAGGCCATACCGCCCTTTGTTGGGGATATCTCTGAAACTAATCTCCAATCAATAGCCTTATATATTGTTGACTGTTTAGTCATTTGGATAGATTTTATTACATTATCATAAATGAGCAGGTAGGGTTATCTTTCTCAAGGATGCCTACAGATAGAATTCCTGACGTTAGGGTTGAAACCACCTGGGAATCAAACACCATAACCACTACACTACTATCCTGCCAACAAGGTTAAAAACGTTTTTTTAGTAAATAAATGAGTAGTAAATAAATACAATACAAGAGTTTAATTAAGAAAAAAAAAACAGCCTGTAGATGGCTGGAGAGAGATGGGGGACAGGGATAGGTGTTACAGGTAGGACCCCCCCCTTATGGTCGCTCCCCTGGCCAGGATGTCTGGAACTCCAGGGTCTCACCTTGCCGTCCTCAGAGCAGATGCCCACGTTCTCCCCGCTCTCATCCAGACTGACCTGGTTGATCTTCACGGAACTCTGCCGACACACAAGAGAGCCAAACTTTACTCCTTGCTTACAACGTGCAGGTCAAAGTTTGCCTTTACTAATAGCAGTATTGTACATGGGAATGAGTGAGGATAGTCCAAGAGTGTCTCTCTCACACTGTCCATATCATATGATGCAGACACTCTCCTATCCCATCACAGAAATGTGAAAGCCATCGCCGGCGATGAGTACGTTTTGTGCATTAGCAAGATTGAATTGACTCTCACTAAAATCTCTTTAACGCATGATTAGTAACTAAATAGTAGTAATAACATTTCCTGATTATTTTATTGCGGTGTCAACATTCACATACAAGAAATTGATTGAAGTGTATTTGTGCTATAAAGTATGAATGAATACAAGATACTAAAATAATAAAGGAACTCCACAGGATATGAAAAATAAAATAAATTTTTTATTTGTTTTTTGTATTTGTTTTAGGTCAAATATAAATCTGATGTTGATTACCATTTCATTTTCGGCAACAACAAAAAAAGACGGCAAAAAAAACCCCACTTAAAATGTGTTTCCTTTTCTAAACACTCACGATTTCAAACTTCTGTGTGACGTTTCCCTGAATGTCCAACAGGAACACCTTCCCGAAATGAGTTCCGAGAGCCAGGAACTGGAACAAACCGGTCACACATTAATCACCAACATGTTATAGGAGAAAACACCCTTGCTGACGAATACCAGGAATTAAATAAATAAATGACTAAAGACATTTAAAAAAAAAGGAAGGTATTTTAAGGCAGGGGGAAGGTGAAGGAGGATGGAGGGGTGTGAGGGAGGCAGGATTGGGGGCTCGGGGGCGTAGGCTGTGAAATTACAGGGGGGGGGGGGGGGGGGGGGGGGGGGGGGGGGGGGGCGTTTATTAAGGCAGGCAGTGTGAAATGGTATTTCCTCCCTCATATTAAAAGGATTAAACATAATAAATGCAATGTAAATTGGGGCTCCTCTCGCGCTGGCTGTGAGCTCGCCGCTAACCAGACGTTACCTCCGCTAAACAGCAACTGGTTTGTGTGTGTGTGTGTGTGTGTGTGTGTGTGTGTGTGTGTGTGTGTGTGTGTTCCACAAATGCAGGTTCACTGGGACAGAAACATTATAGAATGGGGGTCTTTCAGCGTTAGATTAAGTGTGTGCTCTTGCACCAAAACTCACCGGCTCACCCCCCCCACCCCCAAATCTCCCAGGCCGCGCTCCCAGGACGTGCGTGCGCGTGGGGCATGTGCACGTGAGCCCCTCAGGCTTCAGTGCGTTCTATAATGAAATGCTTATATTTACAGGCACAGCTGAGCGTGTCAGACAGGCCTACTGCTTGCCTTCCCCCCAAATAAAATCAGTCCAAATAAATAAATAAAGGCCAGCTAGGGCAGCCGCCGCCTCTCTTAAAGGGATTCACCCACACGGAATTGTTCAAATGAAATTCCAATTCAGCCACTTAAAATGTGGGGAAACAGACTATTATGGGCTGGTTGCACTCAGTGCTGGTGGGGCCAGGGGGGGTTGTTGCTAAGGGCGACAACAGCTTGTGCAGGTTAGATGGAGGAGAATACACACGTGGGCGCGTGCTGGAACGCAGCACCGGCACGGGTCACGGTTCACAGTCAGGGCAGTCAGATTGGAAACCATAGCAACAGGAGATCAGATAAACGTACAATAAAGACATGGAAATCAACAGTGCTTCTTAAACATCAGGTGTTGAGACACAAGGTGTGAGTTGTGTCGACCCTGCCACCCCTACTGCAACATGTTTTAACCATCTAGTCAAAACACACCCCTTTGGAAAATATCCACATTCAACAGAAAAGAAAAAAGAAAAAAGAAAAAAGAAAAAAGAAAAAGAAAGAAAGAAAGAAGGAAGCGAAGAGCAGGAGAGGAGGAGGTGAGAGGAGAGGCTGGTTACCGGTTGCAGGAGGAAAGGAGAGGAGGAGAGGAGGAGAGGAGATGAGGAGAACAGGAGAAGGAGAGGAGGTGAGAGGAGAGGTCTGGAGTGCAGGAGGAGAGGAGGAGAACAGGTGGATGAGAGGATTAGGTGAGAGGAGAGTAATATGTTGTTAGTGTCCAACATGTTAACAATGTCAGGTGATGTTCTAGGTGACACACTGAGAACTACAGCCCTTTATGACCCCATATCTCAATCATGTGCTCCTATTGTGGTTTTAACACCAACTCTTCACTGTAGAGAAATGGTTATATTCCTCCAGCACATTATCATTTGACTGAAGTGCTGTATTTTCATATTCTTGAAAAAGAAAACATTTATTTTTATTTCACTCTCTTTATTCTAGCGTTTTCATGTGAGCCACATTTGTGAAATATTACAATTATAACAAAGGACCCAGGGAAAAAAAGTTCCATACCACAATATTACACAGATGGAATAAATACTTAAACTACGATGATACAGGAGAACATCAATGTAATACCATATCACCATATGGTATCAGTGGTACCTTGTCGTGGACGGTCATGCAGCTGGCCGCATCCTTCTGGAGAATCTCTGTCACGCCATTGGACAGCCGCTCATACTTCAGCTTGGGCTCCTCCTCGCTCTCTTCCTCCTGCGAGACACGGTCACCATATTTAGACTATCATGAAGAGACTGTAGACCACCATATATATAGACTATCATGAAGAGACTGTAGACCACCATATATATAGACTATCATGAAGAGACTGTAGACCACCATATATATAGACTATCATGAAGAGACTATAGACCACCATATATATAGACTATCATGAAGAGACTGTAGACCACCATATATATATATAGACTATCATGAAGAGACTGTAGACCACCATTATTCTAGACCATCATGAAGAGACTGTAGACCACCATTTATATAGACTATCATGAAGAGACCATAGACCACTATGTAGAGACTATCATAATGAGACCATAGATCAGCATGTATAGACCATAGACCAGCATGTAGAGACCATAGAAAACCATGGAGAGACCATAGACCACCATGTGAAGACACAATAGACCCCTATGTGAAGACACCATAGACCACCATGTAGAGATATCATAGACCACCATGTGGAGACCGCATAGACCACCATGTGGAGACCCCATAGGACCACCGTGTAAAGACCATGGACCACCATGTAGAGATATCATAGACCACCATGTGGAGACCACAGACCACCATGTGAAGATACCATAGACCACCATGTGGATACCGCATAGACCACCATGTGGAGACTCTATAGACCACCATGTAGAGACCATAGACCACAGTGTAGAGACCATAGACCAGCATGTAAAAGCCCTGGTTTCAGTCCACATTACTGTTACACCTATTCATGGTCTGAGTGATCCCAGCCAGTATTACATGTCCCCTCTCCAGTATCAGTACCATCGCCTGCAGCAGTAATCCAGTATCGGTCACGCTCAGCAATGTGTGGAAATAGCCGAGCGCGTTTTCATATCCACATTTAACCGAAGTGAATAAGCGTGAATATGTCTA
This sequence comes from Lota lota, assembly GCA_026745465.1. NCBI lineage: Eukaryota > Metazoa > Chordata > Actinopteri > Gadiformes > Lotidae > Lota > Lota lota. Next base: position 1,508,052 of record JACYXH010000781.1, read on the forward strand.
TTCTAAAATCGAATAACAAGGCGTATAATTTATCGTAAGTTCAGACTTTCTAAGGCCGACCCACATTTGCGGCCAGTCACAGCCTGAATTTGAATCCTAACCTAGTTTTAAACCAATCCTACACAGTCTGCGAGCACGCACGCCGCCGCGACACATCGTATGCATTATGGCGCCGATGGTTTGGAGGGTGAGAGGTCGGTAGCATGGAAAAAATGCTATTTCCAAAAAACAATCTGTCCCCGCTCGACGGCCCCATATCCCGGCTATTCCCCGTCTTCTGCTTGCGAGATCTCTGATGCGAGCGCATTTGTCACGGGTCTCAAAGGCGCATCAAACAAACACAGCAAGCAGCAACCCCAAAGAGAAGCCATTGTTAAACTCATGCCCCAAGTTGCCTTTTGTTTGTGTCTTCACAGAGTTCCACTGAGTAGCCTTTAGAGTAGCGTTGCACCTAACTAATACTAACAAATTACAAAAACAGGATTACATGACAACCAGCATGGATTTTACCTGAATTTAATATAAATACAATTCAAAATTCAAGATGAGAAAAGCCGAATTCTGTGCATGGCGCTGATTTAATTTCGGACACCAGATGTTGATGTTTTTAGCATGGCCCATGTCTCCATGACAGCCATCTCTACCTGTAGCTGAGGAGGCTACGGTGACCTCTGAACTCAAAGCTATGTAGGATAGGTTGGAGCAAAGCCTGGAAGCTCCGATATGACCCAATAGATACACAGCTGTTTGTTGATCACTACTGAGGTTTTGAATAATTGGCTAATTGCATTTGCCAAACCTCTTTGTAATTATTTTAAATTTCTCTTCCATGTGGGAGATTGAGGACTTAGAAACAATTATGTCAAAAGCGTATAGCCTGATTGTTGCCCATTAGTAGAACAACACTATACAAGACAACAGTCACATGTAGTTTACTATGATTGGCAGATGCCTCCAAGTCTAATATGTCCACCTCTTTTCTCATTATAATGAGACTTTCACCAGCTTAATTACATGCTATAGCACACCTAGATGATGGAAGTATAAGCCAGTGCTACTGTGATAAAAAGGCTGTGGAACTAAACAAATCATTGTTTAGTGAAGTGTTCTTAGAATGATCAGCAACATTACAGAAGTAGTATTCTTCTTACCTCCGAATCATCTGTGAAGTCCTCGCTGGACTTCCTCTCCTGAATGAAAAATACGTCAACAATGAACATGAACTAGTTTATTTAGTTAAAGTTGTCATTGTCAAGTGTAATGAGCAGTTTGCAGGCTAACAGGTACTATGATTAGTTTTTCAATTAAAATCTAGTTTAATATCTAGTATCAGATATGAACAAATTACACTGTTACTCATTAATTAACACACTGGTAGTCATTAATGGTCAATACTACTATTCTAAGGATGGATGTTTGTTTACACTGGTCAGCTAACGCTAGCAACATGCTTACCTGATCCTCGACTTCCGCCATCGTTATACACCTCTATTAGCAACAGACGATATAATACGTATTCAATGAGTCGACACGATTTGCATCTTACTAATATTTAGCAATGGCACGCCAAATGTTGTGAAAAGACGGGTGTAGTTAACTCTCTGCTGTTCTTTGTTGACAGGTCCTGGTAGCAGGAGCAGCACTGTCATGAGGAATGTCATGTGACTGGACCCCATCGTGGTGCGTTATGGGTAATGGAGTTTCTCATTTGATCACGTTTTGCAGTTGGTTGCAGAGATTCCTGTATCATGTTTTCCTCGTTTACCGGTATTTTCTTAATTCGTTTAATCCATTCAATAAAACATATGAATCGTTAATAAAAGTTATCCAACGGTTTTGCTATGAGGAACTGCAGCCAACCTAACACCAAATGTAGTTCTACGGTTTTTAAGGTAATCAGTTGAGCCCTCATGGTCGTGACATTATACACATTTTTTATCAATTAAACCAAATCGACCATAACCGATGGTTCAATATATTCTACAGACGTAAGCCTATATTACTGAACATGACATTATTATTCTTTTTTGCTAAGTTATCTCAAGCTAGCAGGAATTGTGACTATTAAAGACGTGGACATTTCGTAACTCTTTAAATTATACATTGAAGGGAAAACGCTAAATTGGGATTCAATTACATTCACTCACGGGTGTAATGCAAACAAACAAAATATATGGAAAATCTATAATCATATATTATTATTCAGCTAATCTGTGATTTTGTTTTTAGGTCTCCATGAAGCAAATTACTGAACTCATTGAGAAGCACGTGATTTAATCGGATGGCTGTACACGGTTGCCGGCTCCAACCCCTCTGAAACTAAAGGTATGCTTTGCCTTTTCTATAATGAGATCGCGTCGCTCCCGAGATCCTACTGCGTCCGCACCAACGGGGAATAATAATATATTTTTTGTTCTTTACAATCTGTTTAGCAATGATTTATTGATCGCAGCTTCCACCTTCCTCGCCGATCCTTTTTGGGAAATCAGATTTTCACACCTTTCATGAGTATGTGGCACAGTTCCCTAGGGAGAGTGGGTGGGGGAGGGATGGAGAGGTGGGTGGGGGAGGCATGGTGTGAGGAGGGGGGGGGGGGTTACTGACTTTGAGAAGAACCACAAGATGCCTTGTGTGAATCACAGTGGCTTTTCTCTGTCTAATGGCCAATGTTTTTTCTCTCTGTCTGTCTCTCTCGCTCTCCCCTCTCATTCTCTCTCTCATTCTCTCTCTCCCTCCCTCTCATTCTCTCTCTCGCTATCTATTGCTTGAACTCGCTCCCTCTCTCCCTCTCCTCTCTTTCCCTCTCCTCTCTCTCCTTCTCATTCTCTCTCTCACTGTCTATCTCTCTCGCCATCTCTCACTCGCTATCTCCCTCTCTCTCTCTCCCTCTCTCTCAGCTACCCACTTCTCTCTCTTTTTCTATCTCTGCCCCTTTCAACCCCCTTCTCCCTCTCTCCCCTCTCTCCCCCCACTCTCTCACCCCCCCCCTTACATAATGTATTGATATAAACAGTGTAAATCCTTCAAGTCAAGATGCCTTCACTCTCTCTCTCTCTCTCTCTCTCTCTCTCTCTCTCTCTCTCTCTCTCTCTCTCACTCACTCACTCACTCACTCACTCACTCACTCACTCACTCACTCACTCTATCTCTCTCTCTCACACACTCTCTCTCTCTCTCTCTCTCTCTCTCTCTCTCTCTCTCTCTCTCTCTCTCTCTCTCTCTCTCTATATATATCTCTCTCTCTCTCCATCCAAGCCTTTAAAAGTCAGATGATCAGTCCGGTCTCGTACCCTCATCCCCAAAAAGAGCAGGAAAAAAGCATTTCACGGAGGGGAAAAAATAAAATGTTATAAAGAAATCAGATGAAATCAACAAGCTGGCGTTACGTCCTGAAAGCTTTGATGCTCCTGAATGTCATCCCTGTGGATCACACACACACACACACACACACACACACACGCACACACACACACACACACACACACACACGGACACCCACATGCACATGCAGACACATGCACGCACTCACACACACACACAAGTAAGCAAATCCACATACACATGCACATCACACACACACCTGACCAGCCGGCCTGGACGTACCGGGGCCCCGTACTTTACAGGCTTCAAAGAGTTCCTTTTAATACGGCGCTTTGATAGCCCCCCCCCCCCCCCCCCCCCCCCCCCCCCCTCCCCCCCGCCTCAGCGTCTGGTCCCTGCTGACATGCTGCTTCATGATATCAATGAGGAGTAGAGTCAAAACAGAATTACAAATAATAACCAATAAATAACAAAAATATGTTGAGCCTCTGAAATCAGAAGTACATTTGAACTGATTCAGGATTTGATGCAGACCAAAATAAGTGTATTCTGTGTAATCATATCTCATATTAATATTATATTATTATTATTAGAGTGAATTAAATTCATTTCTATCAGATACGATTTTTGGAAGCTTAGTTGTAAATAATGAAGGTAAATTGGTACTTGCCTAGAGCTGGGACGTTGCAGAAGAGAAACAGTACGTTACATGACCCTAAGGGGGCGACAAATCCCTATCTTCTACCCCTCGTATCTTCGCGGTCTGGAGAGAATATAGGCAAATACAGCGGAGGGAAATTCATTCCCCTCTTCTTTACATTACAGCTTGTTGTCCACCTATAACAGAGGAAACGGAAGGTAGTTCATATTATTACAGGTTCATATCACAAAAATGTAAATGAAATTATAATTCGTTTTTTAAATACTTGAACTTTTCAATTTTGGAAATGAGGAAGGAATAATTCAATGACAAATCGTGTTTGTGTTTTAGAATTATTTAGAACATTAATAAAATAACCGCTTTCCATATTTAGATGGAGTCAATTGTCTCACATTTTTTTGTAAAATCATAGACTATATCATATATGATATTCAATATATGTTTAATGCAATAAAATGTTTCACATTAGCAAACATTTCTCCATTTACAGTTCATTAATTAATTAATTAATAAACAGTGATATGAGGTATTTGCATATGTAACAACATACAAAAAATAAAACAACTAGATTATTACATTCCACTGAGATAATCCTTTAATCTGCTAAATATATATTTAGTGAGATAATCCATTTTGGATTATCATATTATTTGTATTATTAAGTAGAAATAAATAAAATTAAATTTGAATTCATAACCAGCCAGAAAAAAAGTATGTATGATTATGTAAGAATATATAAAGACATATCTATTCATATTTATATCCAATTGATCCAGAATCGATGGACTTGTACTTATGATCACGCCTCATGAATAGTGTTTACTTGTATGGACGAGCATGTTGGCTACCAGCATGTTGGCTACTAGCTTAAAGGCTGCTAGCGTGTTGGCTACTAGTCTAAAGGCTACAACTGAGTTGCTACTAGCGTGGATGCTATTAGCCCGGCTACTATTGTGTTGGCTACTAGTGTAATATTATTAGTGTGTTGGCTACTTGCATGATGGCTACTAGCCAAATGGCTACTAGCGTGTTGGCTGATGAGTGCTTGAGCGTCTGTTGACCTGCGGCCCTTCATGTGTGGCCCTGGGGAGCCAGGGAGGATAGAGCCGAGTGCTTTTCCCTGTTTCTGCCAGCTCCGTCTCCATCCTAAAATCTACTCTCATCTGACACTCCTGGGCACCAGCTCCCTCTTACATGCACACGCACAGCAAAAACAACGCGACATGTATCATTCACCTTAACATTCAGTTGTAGCAATTAATGTACTTATGTGGAGTAAATACATAAAACTGATATTTTACAAAATAATTATAATAACATAATGAGCTGGTTGAAATAATAAAATAAACAAATCAAAGTGTATCTACACATAAATATAACTGAGATTAAACAACCAATCACAGTATGTCTTATTTTTCAGGGTTCTAAATCTGGCCACTGCCAGTGCAGCTCATTAACATAGCATCCCTGGCGCGGTGTGGCGCTGCACAGCCTGGGGTGGTGTGCTATAGGTCCATGAGTCGCAGGGCTCCCCGGTCCAAAGGAACATTACTCCTCCTGTGATCTCATTCATCCCTGGTCTGGTTATCTTATGGTTAAACAGAGAGAGAGATACACAGATGGAGAGAGAGATGGAGACATAGGTGAAGGAGAGATGGAAGGATGTTGGTGAAGGAGAGAGAGAGGGGTAGAGAGAGGTTGAGGTAAGTGAGAGAGAGTGAGGAGCAGAGAGGGTGAGGTGAAGGGGAGAAAAAGTGAGGGGTAGAGAGGGTGAGGTGAAGGAGAGAGAGTGAGGGGTTGAGAGAGGGTGAGGTGAAGGAGAGAGAGTGAGGGGTATAGAGAGGTTGAGGTGAAGGAGAAGAGAGAGTGAGGGGTACAGAGAGGGTGAGGTGAAGGTGAGAGAAAGTGAGGGGTAGAGAGAGGGTGAGGGGAAGGAGAGAGAGAGAGAGAGAGAGAGAGGGGCACAGAGAGGGTGAGGTGAAGGAGAGAGAGAGAGAGTGAGGGGCAGAGAGAGGGTGAGATGAAGGAGAGAGAGAGTGAGGGGTTGAGAGAGGGTGAGGTGAAGGAGAGAGAGAGAGTGAGGGGTTGAGAGAGGGTGAGGTGAAGGAGAGAGAGAGAGAGAGGAGTAGACAGTGGGTGAGGTGAAGGAGAGAGAGAGAGAGAGAGAGAGAGTGAGGGGCCGAGCGAGGGTGAGGTGAAGGAGAGAGAGAGAGAGAGAGAGTGAGGGGCAGAGAGAGAGATGGACAGATCCTGCCTTTATCTGTCACTGTTTTCTTTGTTCTGTCATTTGGGTATTTCAGGGCAAGGATTTCTGTTTTCTGTCTTTTCAAACCCCTTCACACACACACACACACACACACACACACACACACACACACACACACACAAGCGCTCATCTCTATAGGCGTTGCACATGCTCACATGCCCCCAGTGAAAATTTCATTCACAGGAAATAGAAAAAACGTTTAAACATTCCACGCTGCCTTCGTGGGCTCCGTGCTACTGGCTCCTCTGAGCCATTCAAACAGTCAACAGACTGTGAAGAATAAATAATAAAGAACTATTGATTATTTTGATGACTGCAAGATTCAATTATGTATTAATTTTGCCCTCCAGTGGACCTATCAAGCCATTCAAAGGAGGGCAGGGGAGAAGGGGGCAGGCCCCACTCAGACCCACTGTGTTGGGGCTCAGACTGTTGGGTGGGGGGGGTGGTGTTTACTTGGCTGCAGAAGAGATGCATTGATGTGCACTGTCCCATATTTAAGTCCCTCACCTCCCCCACCCACCCCGGGGGCCGGAGGACAGCATTGTTACCAGGGACACGAGTATCGAACGGCCCGCCCACAGCTCTTAATGACAGCCTCAACTATTTATATTGATTAACATTTCCATAGATTATCATGTGTCATATCAGAGTGGGCCACGCTCCTCTGACAAGCACATTAAAGAGCCCCCTCAGGGCGGGAACACACACACACAGGACTGGATGCAGGGGTCACCCTGCTTCTCTCTGGGTTTTGGTCCCAGGGATGGAGGCGTCTAGCATATATGTGCTACACCTGTTTCATAAGGAAACGGGGAGGGATGACGCAGTCCTCCTGACCTCCTGTGGTCCTCCGCAGTCCGCTCTTCGCTCCTTCACCCGAGGGGTGAGGGAGGGGGTGGGGGGTGTTGACCAACACACACGCACACACAGATAGGGTGTGTGTGTGTGTGTGTGTGTGTGTGTGTGTGTGTGTGGGAGGGGGGTCAACGCTGTCGCAGGGACTCTCCGGTCAGGAGACGCAAGGAGGAAGAGACGCGAGAGAGTGAGAGTGAGAGAGAGTATAGAAGAGAGAGAGAGAGAGCAAGAGAGAGGGAGACAGGGAGGGGGGAGAGAGGGAGAGTGACATTAGGAGAAAGAGGGGGAGAGGGAGCGTGACAGGGGAGAGAGAGAGTATAGAGGGGGACATTGGGAGCAAGAGGGAGAGCGACATTAGGGGAGAGAGTATGAGAGGGGGGTGTAGGGCAGGAGGAGGGAGGAGGAGCTGACATCTAGTAGAGTCTTGGGAAGCCTCCTCCGGCTGGCTCCTCCAGTGGCTGCTGAGACTCATGGGGCAGGAGAACACACTACTTCCTCTCGTCCTGCCTGCTACTTCCTGTACCTGGGACTACCCTAGCTTCTGTCCTGCTGATCACACGCTTTCATTTTCTAAACTACTCTCAAGCTTTGGGTTTTCTGGAGTGCAGTGTTGGTAAGCTAAAAGCTTAAGGATTGTTCTTTTTGTGTTTTTATGCACATTGTGTTTGTAGCGTGTGTGTAAAGTAAGAAAAACTATATTGACGTGAGGAGCAATGATTGGGTGTTTAATTTTATTTAGCTTATTGGTTTAGTCATTTTTTTCCTTCATGATTTTTCAGCGTTCAATTTAATATATATATATGGTTGAGTTTGGTTTTCAGTTTTTATTTAGCTTACTTTAACATTTCTTAATCACTGATAATTTTACACATGATGATTTATTTTTCACTAATTTATTGGAAATAGTTTTTAAATTAGATGCTTTTATAGATGCGTGTTATATCTTGGTAGTGGCCATTTTATTGAAAGAAAATTTCTTGATTGATAATTTTATCAAACTTTGATTGATAATTGTAGTTACAAATTTTAATGTTTACATGATAAGATTATTGTTTGTATTATAACAATAATTATTATAACAGTATTAATAACAACAACTATAACATAACAATATATTTTCGTTGTTATTATTATGTCATTCATTATGTTAATTCCAAAAAGTTTAAGTCTTGCTTTAATCACATGCATATCATAATATGTTTTGTTTATCATCTATTATTATTATTATAATTATTATTATTATTAATAATAATAATAATATAATTATTATTATAATTAGGGAATACAGACACTGGTGTGATTATGAGCCTATATTGTTATGATGATGATTATTCATATTTATAATATTATAATTACTTGTATAATGATATTGATATATTGTAATAACAGTTATTATCATAATTGTATTATAATAATAATTATCATCATCATTTTTATTATAATAACGTATTATAGGCCATGGTCATGACAGTAGATTATTGTTAATGGTACAGTGGCATGGTTTATGAGCATATAGATGTGTGTGTCTGGTTAATAGCCAATATATTGTTCCTAATATTATGAATGTTATTATTATGGAGAACAGGCATGGTTTAAGAGCATGTGGTGGTGTGTATGTGGGGAGGGCTGTTCTTTGGCAGCGCGGTGCGATCCGTAACACACTCACTCCAGCAGCAGCAGCCCTCTGATGAAAGAGCCCAGCGGGAGAGATGCAGAGAGAGGGAGAGAGACAGAGAGGGAGAGGTAGAGAGTGGCAGCGGTCGAGCGAGGCAGAGTGAAACGGAGAGCGGCAGAGAGAGCGAGTTGTATCCAGATGTGAGTCTGACCGGGCTGCGTGTCGCGTGTGTGTTTTCTCCCAGCAGCCTCCCCTCCTGGATCTGATGCTTACAGGGCAGCTGAGCAAGCCCCTGGTCTCCCTGCGAGGCTCGGGGGAGCCCCCCAGCCCCGACACACAGGACCTGATGGACAAGTCCCTGCTCCTCTCCTCCTCCTCCCCAGCCCTCCATGAGGAGCACAGCCCCGGAGCGCTCTACGGTGAGTCCAGCCTCTCTCTCTCTCTCTCTCTCTCTCTCTCCTCTCCTCTCGTCTCTAGCCCTGGGGGCGTGCAAGCTTCACTCTCTCACTCTCTCTCTCTACTGTGAGGGTGAAACGAGCGAAGGGGGGGAGCAGGTGTCACTGGTGTCACCACGATGTCATCAGAGCACATCAAACTAAGTTGCGCTGGCGCGTGATTGGCTGAGGCAGCGGGGCTGCTTCTCTGATGGCATTAGGGGGAGAGATGGTGGGGTTGGGGTCGTACAGACACAGTTTGGGAAGCCAGGCTGCCTTGCTGTTTGGTTTTATTTTTCCTTTCCTTTTTATTTGATGTTTTCTGCAATTCAAGAGATTAATCGGTTGCTTTTGTTGTTGTTTTTATGATGCTTTGCGATGCAAAACCTTACAAAATGTAGTATGTGACTAGAACATTTCATACAGAGGGTACCAAAGTGCTTTTGATCAGTTATGATCCATGGAAACATTCTTTTAAGGCATTCAGTAAGGATGGCAGCAGAGCTTGAAAAAGCCTCTTCCCTTTAGCTTTACCGAAGTTACATCTCCAACCTGGACATCTTCTTCACTATATCCAAGTCCGTCTGTGTGCTTGCGTACTAAATGTTGTGGGTTTTTTCCTGCTTCAACAAGGCCCAAATGATTATACAGAGTCACTTAGTAAACGTGTGTTTTCCACTGGTCTAATTTCCACTAATATTTTACACTGAGTTTAATTAAGGTGGATTTGTTGTCGTTGTGACGGTGTGATGTGTGTGTGTGTGTGTGTGTGTGTGTGTGTGTGTGTGTGTGTGTGATCATCCTGGCTCCTCGTTAAGGAGTGGTGTTGTTTAACGAGACCTGGCTCGTTATCCTCATCATATTAATGACCTCTTCGCAGTCACTTACTGTGATCCCATAATGCACTGCTTCAATTACCTCCACTTTGTAACTGCACTTGAATGGCCTCGAGATGAAATGAAGAGGTGCTTTATATTTATTCAAAATATGTTTTCTACTATAGGTGTGATGTTAATGTTGTATTTCAACACACTTTCTAATTTGTTTTTACATATTGTTTTGCGTAAATGTAATCACATTGTATTTTACATTTTTATTTAAATTTTTATTAAAAGATCAAGATGTGATTTGCTGAAAAACAATCCGGAAAAAAATAATCCGGAAAAGTAATACACTTTATAATATTTATTTATAATAATTTATTAGATGTTATGTAAGGTTACCCATATTTTTCTGTGTAACTGAAACCCATAATTTCCTTGACCAATGGTTTAAAAACTAACATGTAAAATAATCTCTTTGACTCTGTTTGTACAGTAAATCTAGCAGAACAGATCTGGATGCTGTGGATCAATTAGGTTCTATTAGATTGAAGATGAGCTCCTTATTTATATTAATAATGTTAGAGAGTTAACTTTAACCGTAACATAATTAATCACTAAATAACCCTAAGAGTCAACATTATCTCAAACTAACCCTAACATTTTTAATCAATCAATAACCCTAAAGATCAACTTTATCACAAACTAACCCTAACGTTATTAATCACTCAATACCCCATACGCATCAGCATTATCACATACTAACCCTAACATTATTAATCACTCAATAATTATAGTAATAGTAACAATAAATGTGTGCATGCATGCGTGCATTTGTGTGTGTGTGTGTGTGTGTGTGAGACACTTCATGCTAAAGTTAACTTCCTGTCCAAAGCATGATCACGTCATATATTGTCTCCTTTATGTAAGTAAGAGGACTAGAGGAGGGGTGGAGGAGGTATGGAGGGAGGGGTTGAGAAGGGATGGAGGAGGGATAGAGGGAGGGGTTGAGGAGGGATAGAGGAGGAATGGAGGATAGATGGAGGAGGGATGGAGAGGGTGAAGGAGGGATGGAGAAGGGGTGGAGAGAGGGATGGAGGATGGGTGGAGGAGGAATGGCGGGAGGGATGGAGAGGGGCCAAGGAGGGATTGAGGGAGGCGTGGATGAGGTGTGGAGGAGTCATGCTGTATCTTCTGCATCATCTGGAGGCTCGTCTGAAGTAGGCCTGCTTTATGCTTCTCCACTCTACCCATTTACGTCAATTAACATCAAGTCTCTCTTGATCTGTTTCTCTTTCTCTCTTTCTCTATACCCATTTCTCACTCTTTCTCCTCTCTCTCTGTCAACGAGTGTTTCCAACGTATTTCTCTTTATCTGTTTTCTCATCTTTTGCACCTCTTTTTGTCATTTGCATGCACACACACGCACACACACACACACACACACACACTAACACACGCACACACACGTATTATAACTGTTAATAACAATAACTATTAATACAATTATTATTATTTAATAGGGTTTGTGTAGAGGAGAGCAACAACTAATCAATGAACACATGAATGGAAACGGTGTTAAATGTTGAGTGTGTTGTGTTTCAACATTTGACTTGTGGAATGTCCCTTCTTATTGGTCGGTCCGAGTTGTGTCCCCCCCTGCTGTGCTCGCTTCGCTCCAAAGGACCCTTCCTTCGCCGCGGTGACTGAGGAGGGGGAGGGGGGAGAGAGGGTCACCCAGGGGGTCAGCGTGTGTGTGGTGGAGAGAGAGAGAGAGAGAGAGAGAATTGTACATGCATGAGTTTAAAAAAGAGACTATTGTCTTCATCACTTATCTAGACTCCCTTCTGTTAAGTACAGTCCACGATCCACTCATAATGTTTTTATTTGACCCAATCCATTCTTATTTATGTTGCAAATTTCTTTTTAGTATTAATTCAATTAAACTAAAATTTTTCATATTTATGAAATACATTTCTTTCTCTGGACCAAATGTAGGTTTGTCTCAGAACAGTAATGATTGTGTTTGGTTTGAAATGGTTGCGTTATCAAAATCATGGCGTTATTAACAGATAGTATTTTTAGATTCACTGTGGTTGTTGGGATGAGTGTTAAACTGTTTAGAACAGCATTGGAAGAACAGTGCAGGCAAAGACATCAACATCATCTATTAGATAAAGTGTACATGGTGTACCTCTCCCCTGTGGGCTTTTATTGTGAAGGGAAGGCGAGACTCAGGAGCAGTTCAGGAGCACTTTGTTTATCTTGAGAAAATGTTTTTGCGATGAGCTATGATCATAACAAATATCTGCTAGGACGTTCTATCAGCTATGCATAGAAACGACGAAAACATTTCAACATTTCTTTTTTTTAACCAATAAAATGATGTGTGAAAGCAAATAAAAAAATACAGTTGATATAAATCAAAGGACCAATCAAGTGTTAACATAGATCACATCACCGCTGTTTAACTGTTTTTCAATTAAAAGACAGCGGCAGACACACACACACACACACACACACACAGGTACACACACACACACACACACACAGGTACACACACACACACACACAGGTACACACACACACATTATATTGCATTATATGTTAAAAAAAAAAGTAAAAAGCAAAAGCCTTTTGCACAGTTTTATGGATAACGTTATCCATAAAATGTTTTACCGTCACATGCAAGAAACTGCGAACGTTGAGACATTTCACCGTTGCCATGCACACTACACCCACACACACGCAAACACACACACACTCACACAGCGGGGACGTTGAAATGTCCACAGGGAGACGTCCCCAAGGCAAAACAACCGTAATGTTAGTCCACATTACTTTCTTCCTCTCTGTCCCTCTCCCTCTATCTCTCTCCCTCTCCCCCACTCCTTCTCTCTCCCCCCTCTCTGCCCACCTCCTGTTTCCAGCGGGGTGAGAGGGCTTGTTGTCCTACTAAAAGCTTGCCTGTGCAGACAAGTCTTCCACTCCAGCTAACAGGGGGCTACGCCGTGCCCCTCCACCGCTCTCTGCCCACTCCTATTTATTCCAAGGAGAAGTGGACATTAGGTGGAAAAAGCGCCGGTTACCAAGGGGGCCAGCCATTTTAGATGTGTACAGTTTTCCTGTCTTCTCCTCCTCCCACTCTCCCACCACGCACGCAAATCTCCCGCTCCCAGACGCCAACAGACAAGATAATAAGACACTCGCCTGCACAATTCCATATTATATTCAGCATTCAAAAGCTCATCTGTTGTCAGTTTGCATTTGCTCTCTCGTGGATGTGACGCTTCTATCATCAGGCTGTCAGAGGGAGCCGCTGCCGGAGAGACGGGAGCCCTCATTTTGTACACTTACTGTCTTCTTCAAATGGTCTGCACTTACACGGCTCCTGCCAAAATGGTGGAAGATGTTTTCCACAAAGGTCACCCCCAGACCCTCTCCCCAAAAGGAGAGGAAAATGAATGTTGAATTGATTCTCGGCACCGCGGGCGAGGTCACAGGCAAAGCGGGCGATTCTGCCGGCGAAAACCCGTGCACTTTCTTTACTTTTCAGCGCTCAAATCATTTTGGAAATGTACTATTTCCAAAATGAACTAAATACTTTGTCTCAATATAAGTAGTCAAAAGAATATACACACAGATTGAGTAATTATGTCTAATTTCAGTCGTGCGTTTTGACATCAGCTCGCTGTTAAACTCTGTGTCTTCAAACTCATTCTAAAGAACTTCAGTTTAAACTTTCGTTTGTTAATTCAACTTGTCGTGACTTTCTCTTCCTATCTCTTTCATTTTCTCTCTTTCATCCCCCATCCATGAATAGACGTATGAACACACACACACACACACACACACACACACACACACACACACACACACACACATACACACACACACACCCCTGGAGGTCTTGTTATTATGTGTGTGTAATGAGCTTAGCGTGCACGCTGCATGATGGAACAGAATGCCTGGCCATGCAAAGCGGTCGTTAATGCTGTGCACGGGGTTAAGTCACAGAGCAGCGCCGATAGGGCATACTGGGTAAATAAGACTAGATAAAGAGGACCTGAATGGCAGCAGCCCCCCCCCCCCCCCCCCCCCCCCTTCCAGGAGCTAGATCTCATTATGGGCTTTTCACATGTGTCCTGCCGCTGGGAAAGGGGCTTAATGTGTCCCTATAAAGCAGGTGTAATGCACTCAGTAATGCGACCACGCAGGGGGCCCACACCCCACCGCAGGGCCCACGCCCCACCGCAGGGCCCGCAGCCCACCGCAGGGCCCGCAGCCCAGCGCAGCAGCCACCGTGGAGACAGCGGACTTAGTTTTGAATCAGCCAATCACAGCGCCCCGTTACGCCGGAGACAGCTTCCATTCAGCAGTATTAAGCAGAGCTCTGAACACTCTGTGGCCAATATGATGAGACACACAGGAATTAGACGTGGTTGGGTTAGGGTGCATATCAATCACAAATAGATGAGGCAATCTACAACCGGCGGACAAATTGTGATGCACAAAACAAAGATGTCTCGCAGCTTCAAACACACATCTGTGCACATCCTGTTTTGTTTAGCTTTATTTGGATTAAATCGAGATTGTATCAAGAAGTTGTAAGACTCCCGCGGTAGGCGTAGGTGATGCTGTGAACCAGAACAGGGAGGTAATATGAACATCAATATGTACTTGTTTTCATTACGCCTCCATCACCTGGTCCTGTTTTAAGTTTGGGACCGTCTCCCCCCCATAAGAAAGAGATGACGAGGGACGCGGCAGCCCGCAGTCTGGCGTGGGCTCACTGAGCAATATCAAGACAGCTTTCATGTCCGTCAGAGGAGAGACCGATGGAGAGAAAGAGCACGCGGCCACATCTGCCGCGCATCGGCACCACGCTCGCTACGCCGGTAATTGAAGGCGCGGAAGGGTCGTGGGTTTTCTTTTTTTTTATCGGGAGTTGAAATTACAATCTTGTCTTTGACTTGTGTGGCGCAGACCCCGGGCCCCCCCCCCCCCCCCCCCCCCCCCCCCCCCCCCCCCCCCTCTACGGGCCCCCTGCGTCTCCCAGCAGACTGTATTATTTATCAGCACCGCTCTTTGAGCAATGACCAGGACTAATGCTTCACCTTCTGTCCTTCAGCCGCCGCACGCTTCCTTTGAAACCCCAGACCCAGCCGGGAGGGGTGCTGGGCCAGCTGGGTGTGTGTGTGTGTGTGTGGGGAGGGGGGGGGGGGGGGGGGGGGGGGGGGGTCTGGAGAGTCATGTTATCTCGGAGTTATTATGTTATTTTTTTCTACCTTGATATCTGGTTGTGGAAAAACACTGTGATGCGTTCTGTCTCTGAAATGGAGTCGCTGGCTTCAAAGTAATGCTGTCTGTGTGTGTGTGTGTGTGTGTGTGTGTGTATGTGTGTATGTGTGTGTGTGTGTGTGTGTGTGTGTGTATGTGTCTCTGTGTGTGTATGTTAGCCTCTATGAGTCCAGGTGAGGTTCAGCATATACCTTGCAAAATGTTACTACAACGTGTTTAATTTCCAAACCTGCTGCGTAAAACCTGCCACGGTTTATCTTGAACCTATCTTAACATTTTCCACATTCAACATTCCATAAATGAAAATGTCTTTATAATCTCTATAATTGTGATCAGGTGCTCAAGACTGGTTGGGATACTGCAGCAGAACACTGTTCTGGGATTCTGTGATCAAATAATAATAAAACAGCGTATTGTAGAGGTGTTGGTGGTGGAGTTGGACGTAGCGGTATTGTAGCGGTGTTGGTGGTGGAGTTGGACGTAGCGGTATTGTAGCGGTGTTGGTGGTGGAGTTGGACGTAGCGGTATTGTAGCAGTGTTGGTGGTGGAGTTGGACGTAGCGGTATTGTAGCGGTGTTGGTGGTGGAGTTGGACGTAGCGGTATTGTAGCAGTGTTGGTGGTGGAGTTGGACGTAGCGGTATTGTAGCGGTGTTGGTGGTGGAGTTGGACGTAGCGGTATTGTAGAGGTGATGGTGGGGTGGTCTGAAGGGTGCTGGGTAGGACAGGGGTGTAGGGGTGCATGGTGGTGTAAAGTGGGCCATGGGCAGCATTAAAGCCAGATCGCCCCGGGGGCTCAGCTTGATGTGTCAGCCGTGACATGTGGTTGTCTGACCCCCCCTCGACCAACACACACACACAGACACGCACACACGCACACACACACATGCAGACGCGAGCACACTCACATGCGCACACACGCACACGTTACACTCATTGTTCGGATAACTGCGTCGCAGGCTGATGGTTCTTCTCCGTGGAAGACTTTTAATGTGAAAGGACTTTATATTTTCCTTTGTCACAAAGAGCCCTTTGGACTCCACAATGTCAACCCCACTGGTTCTATTTCACCCTTGGAATGAAATGCCACAATAAAAGGCACTATTTTCATTTGAAACAATTGAAGCTGGTACCGATGCTGTTCTCTTTGTTTGAAATCAAATCACATGAGCCTTGCATTGAACACACACTGGGGCCAATATCAGGGTGGGTGTAGAGGCATGGTCCTCCTTCAGGTCCTCTTGCAGGACAGGGACGCAGGGGTGCGGGCTGAATCCTATTTACTGCTAACTATGATTTAAGTGATCTAAGGGGAGGAGCCCTCTAAAAGGCTTACTGCTCTCTGAAGTCTAACAGGATGAGGAGTCCTCAGGACGATTCTCCTCTTCTACCACAGTCAGGACATAATCAGGTTGACATTGGTCTGGGGAGGAGGTGGTGGGGGAGGAGGAGGTCCGAGGAGGTGGTGGGGGGGAGGAGGAGGTGGAGGATGAGGAGGGGGAGGATGAGTAGGAGGAGAGTGAGGAGGAGGAGGAGGAGGAGGAGAGAGGGGGCTTTTTTTCTTTTTGTCTTTCTCTTTCTTTTCATTTCACTCTCTCACATAACTTTTCTCTCCTTGTCTCCATCATGCCCTCTCTCCTTCTTGACCTTTGAAGCAGACACTGCCTCTTCTCACCAAATCACCCTGCTCCTCTCCCCTTGTGCTCCCTCCTATTCTTCTCCTCTCTCTCTCTCTCCCTCTTTCTCCATCTTTCCTCCATTTCTCTTCCTCAGTTCCATCCCCTTTTCACCTCCATGGCAGAGGCAGATAAAAGCACACTCCACATGCCAAGAAGAGAGAGAGGGAGAGAGATACAGAGACAAAGAGAGCAAGCAACAAAGCCCTCGTTCTTCCCCCTGGAGCACATTATTTACATACAGGTTATCCTCTACAGTCTAGTGAACCACTTTTCCTTCCCCCTGTTGTCTGAGAACACTTCCTTGATGATCTCTCAGGAATACCTGGGGGACCGGCTCTCTCTCTCCCCCATCTCTCTCCCTGCCCGCCCTGTTAATTCAACTTACCGCTGGACTAATGAATAAGGAGGGTATTTTACGCCGGTAAGGTCCATGGCCTCATATCAGCGTTTAACGCCGGGGCCCCAGAGAGCCTTCCCCCCGCGCGGTGGCTCTTCATTAACTAAACGACAGCTCTCAGGCTGCAGCGCTGACTCCCGCCCCACGCTTAATGCAGCTAATCGCATTACAGCCAGACTCTCAGGGGCGCTGGGCCCCATGCACCACTGGTGGCCCATCCTGAGCGGCCTCATACACCACCCAGGGCCCAGGGTGGGGCCCGCCCACACCCAAGCCCCGACACCCGGGCCCAGTCAGCTGGGTCTGGGTGCTGTGTCTGTGCTGGTCCCAGGGGGCAACTGGGCTGAGAGCAGCCTGGGATATAGGCAACATATTAGGGATTTCTCCCTCTCTCTCTCATCCTCTCTCTTTCTGGTTTACTCCCTCCCTCCCTCTCCCTGTAAAGTTTTTTCTACCTCTCTCTAGTTCTCTCTCCCTCCCTCTCTCTTTCTCTCACACTCTCTCACTCGCTCTCTTTCTCTCTCTCCCTCTCCATCTCTCTTTATCTCTTTCTCGTTGTCTCTCTCGTTATATCCTTTTCTCTCTCTACCTCTCTATTTCTCTCTCCCTCCCTCTCTGTCACTCTCCCTCTCTATCGGTCTCTCTCTCGATCTCTCCCCAAGCTTACCTCTCTGTCTCCATCTCTGTCTCTCCTGCTTTATCTGTCTCTCTCACTCTCTCTCACTCTCTTTCTCTCTCTCTCTCTCTATATATATATATATCTCCGTCTCCATCTCTCTCTATCATTGAGCGGTGTGTGCGGCTGTTGTCCCTTCCCCTCTTCCAGCAGCATTAGTCAGATCAATGACGGCCAATCTGGGACAATTGGTAGTGTATTGATGGGATTAAACCTTGTGTATGAGGTGGCTTGTCATTCATCCTGCCCCCTCCATTATCCTACTCCCACCACCTCTGTGTGCAAATCATAGAAATATCAATGCAGTAACACTCTCCACAATACAATACAATTCACACAACTGCAACGCTCATTTAGCCAAATTGGTATGGATGGATGGAGGGAGAGGGGTAGAGAGGAGGGAGGGAGAGAGGAGGGAGGGAGAGAGGAGGGAGGGAGGAATGGATTAAAGGATTGATGGATGAATGGAAACACTAGACATTCGTTGTCAATTTTTCTTTTCATAATGTTGTATTTTGTGTGAATAAAGCATAAAGAGCCATGTCTCAGAGTCTTCCATAAGTGGTGTACTACAGAGAAGTGAGTGACACCAGCTAAGAAGCAAACAGATGCAATCCGCAGGCCCTTTCTTAACAAACATTATGACTCATGTCAGTGCTAAGAACCCACAATGGTTACCGGGTCTCTCGCTCTGCCTCGCGCTCTCCATCTCTCTCCTGTCTCTCTCTTTCTCTCCACTTCTGCGTCCGACAACTTACATAATGCATTTCCACTAAAATAGCTTAAGTGTTCAAGCTTCTTTTATAGTGAGAAATTGATTCATAATGCGACGAGGCGAGCGAGGCGAGGGCTAACGTGAACACAAAGCCTCCAATAACTCGCCTTCTCCCTCCGCCTCTCCACCTCTCTCTCTCCACCTCTCTCTCCACCTCTCTCCATCGCCTTCTCTTGACCTCTCTCTCTCCACCTATCTCTCTCCACCTCTCTCTCTCCCTCTCCCTGCCTCTCCCCCGCGCCGCAGAGAGGGGTGGCATGCTGGTTCCCTGATGAAACAAGGCTAATTGTTTAGCTCAGTCCTTGGGGCGCTCTGCATTAAGACACGCTGAATGATGTCAGATAAATATGCCCCCTCGTCCCCCCTCCTCTCTGCTCCACACCTCCACACCTCCACACCTCAAAACAAAGTGCCTTTGACTTGTTCCATTGAAAGCAGCTCTACAGAGGCCACTTTGTCGATCGATGGCGGGGAATTTATTTTGCGGTGGATATCGGCGGATGTCTCCCATGCCCCCGACGCAGCCAGAATCACACACTGAGTTCTATTATGAGTTCTATTATGAGACCCTGTCTTATGGCTGTGTTTTTTTTTTTTTGGGGCAAATTCAATTGAAGTTAAAGTATAGTCTTGCTGTTGCTGTGTTACTTTATTATGACTGTAGTATTACTGTAGTAGTGTTGTAATGTAACATAGAGTTACTGTAGCGTTGTTGGGAATATTGCTGTAGTATTACTGTATTGTTTACCTAGTGCAGAAGCAGTCTGAAGCAGTGGGTATTCAGGCTAATGTTGTCAGCAGCTTGTAGATTCAGGTTAGTGTAGCTCTATTCAGAACTAAACCGGGGGTTGTTCTGTAGAAAGCCTTTGCTCAGCCCTCACTACGCTCCCAGATCAAGATAAAGAACGGAGCGCTGGACGCGTGTCACCCGATCTATGACCTCATCCTTTCAGCCGCACTGGCACCGGTCTAGCGGTCCCACCCGCTAGAAGCCGGGCCGACCCGGGTTTTTGTACACACTGCCCTGATCACGTTATGTTGTCTCCACACGCTGCCAAAACAGGTTTAGTGTTATAGGGAAGAAAAGAGGTAGAAATGAAGTGAAAAGATGGACTTGCAGAGATGAAGATGGACTCGTTGGATATTCCTCTCGTCGGCTGTTTAATATGACTTAAGTAAATTACTGGGATCCACAGGGGGAGACAGGGCCAGGGGTAGTTATTGATTATTGATTCTTGCGCAGCCATAAACTGGTTAACGCTATGGTTATTTGCACTCTTTCTAAGTTATTGCGAAGAGATGCATCAGGAAGGGAAGGCTGCGTGTCTAATTCTATGATATTTATGAGCAGGGCAGCTGTTACTCGCTGATGTCCTTATACTCTTGAATCCACAGCCTGATTATTACTGTGGGACTTCATTTTGTTTTAAAGCATTATTAAGGAAATTATATTTACATTTCATTGTAATGCTAACTCAATAAGGTACTGGTGCTTTAGAGGAATAATGTTTTTTTCTAATCTGTATTCAGAGACATGCTCGCAATTATTGACAATTGAAGTTGACTTTTAATAAAAGAAAATACTCAAATACTATAAACTATTAAGTTAAAAACAATTTTAATAGTTAAATAGATAGATACGAAATAAAAATCGCTCCATGTGAGCGCTATTTGTTTGATATTATATATTGAATATGATCACTCGTAGCTTAAAATAACCTGGACATATCTGTAGTCAATGCTGATCAATATGGATTTCATTAATGTTATCAATAGAATTACAACCAATTACAACAAATAGTGCTCCCACTCACGCCAGCCGACCTACGCTAGTTTGCGTCACACAGTTGCACAGCCAGATTGAATGGATAGAAGACTGTAATTTCGTTTTTTTCATTCTGAAAGTCTCCCTCTTCTAACTGGATCAATCTTACACATGGCGACTTTAATTATACATAGTATTATAGTATAAACGTAGATGTGAGGAGGGATATGAATAGCCCTAGTGAATGAAGATATATAAGGAAAATATCTTCATGTATATAGCTAGATAGGAACAGAGTGATGATATATGATATTAATAACGCTAGTGAATGATGATATATAATGTAAATATATTCACGTATAAAGCTAGATATGAACAGAGTGATGATATGAGATATGAATTGCGCTAGTGATTGAAGATATATAATTTATATATCTTCATATATGCTTCATGTATATGAACAGAGTGATGATATGAGATATGAATAGCGCTAGTGAATGAAGATATATAATGTAAATATCTCCATGTATAAAGAGATGAACAGAGTGATGATATGAGAAATGAATAGCGCTAGTGAATGAAGATATATAATGTAAATATCTCCATGTATAAAGATATGAACAGAGTGATAATATGAGATATGAATAGCGCTAGTGAATGAAGATATATAATGTAAATATCTCCATGTATAAAGATATGAACAGAGTGATGATATGAGAAATGAATAGCGCTAGTGAATGAAGATATATAATGTAAATATCTCCATGTATAAAGATATGAACAGAGTGATGATATGAGAAATGAATAGCGCTAGTGAATGATGATGTATGCGATGTGATGTGGGGGTGGATGCGGTCAGTGCGCGGCGATGCACTGGGTGGGTGGGAGTGGTGGTGTAACAGGGCGGGGCGGGGGTCTCCATAATGGGTGAAATAATGGATGAAAAGAGAGCGGCATGTCACAACATGTACTGCTTGTTGGGTGATGGGCGGACGCATGAGGACCTCTGTGGAGACACGCGGAGGCCAACCTGCTCCCTAACCAGCCCCCCACCATCCCCCAACCCCACCCCCTCCCGGGGCGCGCTCAGCACAGCCATCAACCGCTCCTGGCTCGATGGCTAGGTCAGGCCACTTACCAATTATTTGGGTTTTATGTAAAGAAGAGATGATTTTATCTGGCAGAGGGGAGGGGACGTAGCTCTGTCTGAGGGAGATGTCCCCGTGTCCTGTTTTATGTTGTGTTGTGTTGTCATGGGAAACCTGTGTATTCACAGCAGAATGAACGTGGAGAGGTGGAGGGTCCTGCCTTATTAAAACACTGCACTCAGTTTAAAGTCATCCAAGGGATGAGCTCACCACTGGACCTGTGATGTCAATACTTTATTCACTGATGGAGGTTTAAACATTCTGGGATGGCGTCTAATGCACTTAAGTTATTAACTCTCCAAGTCAGAATGGATGAATAAGAAATACTTTATATACTGGATAATACTGTGTATATGTGTACTGTGTTTATAATATATAGATATACATACTGTACTTTTTTTTTATATCATGTCATTATCATGTCATGTACCCTCAACTAAACCATTATCTTTTGTATAATTATATTGTTTCATATATTCAAATCTATACACACACTAAAAATACTTCATATTGTTATTATTAATATACCATTAATATACTCCCAAAGGCCTTGTCTGGGGAATAAAATACTATGTTATCTTACATGTGTGTTCGGTCAAAAGGGCAGCAGGGTGTCTACTGTCTACTGTTAACCAGCCGCCGAGGAGAGTCTGAAGAAAGCTCAGTGCTCAGTTATCCAAACGCTATCACACAGACAGCGTCCTTCTGCTGGCGCTAGTCATTAGGTTGCTGGTCGTCTGCTCTGCTCCACGCTCATCGCTAACAGCGAAGAGTGTAGAAAGGAGGGGAGAGGAGGGAGGATGAATGAGAGGACTGGAAAGGGGGAGAAGAAAGGAGGAGAGGAGGAGGAAGAGAATAGAAGGAGGGGGGTGTAAGGAAGAGGAGAGGAGGAGAGGAGAGCAAAGAGGATGAGAGAGAAGAGGAGAGGGCAGTGCGGTGAAGATGCGAGGGAGGGAGGAAGGGAGGAGGAGGCATTTAGCTGAGTGATACTCAGGGATGTAAATGTGTGTATAATACGGCCCCAGAGAGGCTGGTTGAGCTGCGTCTGTCAGCTCTAATTCTCCATCCTCCGCAGCCACTGATCCTCCGCTCCTGCTGGTAATTTATTCAGCGCTAGCGCCGCTATTGATAGAGCACTTAAACTCACACAGACGCTCCCTCCTCCAACTCCTCCTCCTCCTCCTCCTCCTCCTCCTCCCTGTATCAGTATCTGGCCTGTAGATTTACAGCATGGCAGCCACCTGTTCCTCTGCATTAACTGCCTTCTAATGATTCTCTTTGTTTTTATTCTTCTGCCTCTATCTATCCCATACTTTCTCTTTATCTCTCAATCGTACTCCCTGTTTCTCTATACTCTCTCTCGCTCTCTCTTCCTCTCCCCCCCCCCCCCCCCATCTATCTGTATGTCTCCCTCTCTCTCCCTCTCTCTCTCTCTCTGCAGGGGTCCGGGAGGGTTCTGTCCACTCTGAGGCCAGTAGCAGCCCGTCAGAGCAGAGTCATTCGGCCCACACCCACCCGGGATACCCCCTGGGTCCACAAGTGAGTCGGATCCCTCCAGAACCAACCAGACCCCTCCCATGAAGTCCCTATGTACCTCCACACAGAGTGGTACTGTGTGTGTGTGTGTGTGTGTGTGTGTGTGTGTGCGTGTGTGTCTCTTTCTCTCTCGCTCGCTCGCTCTCTCTCTCTCACTCTTTCTGTCTGTATTCCTTTTTCTCTATCTCTTTGTTGCTCCTACTCTCTACCTCTATCTCTCTCCACCTCTCTCGCTTTGTATCCTTTCTCTATCTCTCTCCAACTCTCTCGGTCTCTCTCTGTCTACTCTCTCTATCTCTCTCCACCTCTTTCTCAGTCTCTCTCTGTCTACGCTCTCTATCTCTCTACCTCTCTGTCTGTCTCCACATTTGACTGATGCTGATGGATTGAGATTGAGAGAAGCTCACATGCTATTAAGTAATACAATCTTGTTTCAGATCATTAGCTTAGCTTCGTGACACCACTGTGCTTCGACATCGTGTCTGATTAGGCTGCTGCTTCTAATTGGCTGAATGAAGCAGTTAGCCACTCAATGACAAGTGATCTGATTGGCCTGCTGGCACAGGGATGTTAATGAATATCTATCTCAACGCTGACGCTCAGTGTCCCAGTAAACACATGTACACGCACAAACACAAACCTACACAGTGCTAATTTAAATGGCATATTTTAATGAAGTCATTCTCCAGCACTGTGTTGGGTCAAAGGTCAGAGAAACAGCAGCAGGGAGCTCCATCCCCTCTGTGTAGTGTAGGTAATGCAGCCTAACTACCACCACTCTGTTCCCCAGTGTTTTGGATCTGTAGCCACCATGGAATCCACTTGGAAAACAACGGAGGCAAGGCGACGGGAGCGGCCGCTTAGCTTCCTGAGCCTCAGCAGGAGTGTAGCTGGCACTCTCATATATTAATGCTGTCAGTGCAGTGTCTGCCCAGCACAACACTTTTCAGAAACAAAGGCACTCGGCACGCCGCGGCCAATTCCCCTGTTCCCGGATCAATATGTTGTGATAGATTCTCTGTGCGGAGCCGGATATTGTGGGAGCAGCCATTATCCCATGGTAGTTTACTCACCATGGATCTGGCCTCTCCTGCTAGGGCTCAGTGTCAGCGTGGATACAGCCTGCTATCTGCCGCCATTAGGGCTCATTTCTCAGTGCCACAGCTGCCAGGTAGACGGATACCCTGATGGGCGAAGGGGCCGGCCAACACATCCACCCTGAGGCACAGGCACAGCTCACCACCACGGGCCCTGTGTGTAGGGGCCTGTGTATGTAGGAGCCCCTGCAGACACGGGCCCCAACAGGAGACCACTTGGCTCCCAGTCAACTGTCAGGGCAGAGGATCAGCACTCTGGCTTCCCGCAGAGAGAAAGAGAGGGAGGGGTAGAGGGAGAGAGATGGATAAAGGAGAGGGAGCGAGAGAGAAAGAGGGGAGAGCGAGAAAGGTTGGGGGAGAGTGTGGTAGAGAGGAGAGCGAGAGAGGGTGAGGGGAGGAGGGAGCGAGCGAAAGAAAGAAAGAAAGAAAGAAAGAAAGAAAGAAAGAAAGAAAGAAAGAAAGAAAGAAAGAAAGAAAGAAGAATGAAGGGGAGCAGTAGACAGGGAATAATACTCTACTAACTGCAGTGAAGTGATTCCGGAGATGCTTTTACCCGGAGTGACCTACAGAGGATACAGGCACAGTCTAAGGAGCATTACGTTATCTCAGCAGCATTATTCTAATAACAGCTAAACCAGACAAGTAAACCAGACAACTCCCCACAGCTGGGATGATGCTAAACACATTTACATCAGATGATTGCACGATCGTCTGTTAATGCCATTCCCTTGCGTACACTTGCCTCCGCTGTCAGCCTTGTTTGGCTCAACACCGCAGATCAAATGGTCTTCAAAAAGCATCTTTGATTATCATCTGCCCTCAATGCTGCGTGTGCTTTACTCTAAAAAGCCAGATCAATCCACACTCAGACTGACAAACCTTGGGATTTCTCTTTGAGGATTCTTCCAGCTCTCAAATTATTCATTAATTTTTTTCCAATCGTAAGTCGATGGCGAATGTCATGTTGGATGCTTTCAAATCCATCAGATGGTGTCATATTTCATAATGTGTCACGCCGTATCAAAGCAACCACAGAGAGAGAGAGAGAGAGCGAGAGAGAGAGAGTATGTGTGTGCAGAGACTAAAGGATGCAGAGAGAGAGAGAGAGAGGAATCCTGTTTGATTACTCTTGCTGTTTTATCTCCTTTCACAGCCTCTGCACCATGCCTGGCCCCGTTTAATTCACTTTCAAGTGTAGCAAGCAGTGGTTCAACAGGTGCAGCCGTTATCCTAGCACACTAACGCTCTGTAGCAAGCAGTGTTGAAACAGGTGCAGCCGTTATCCTAGCACACTAACGCTCTGTAGCAAGCAGTGTTGAAACAGGTGCAGCCGTTATCCTAGCACACTAACGCTCTGTAGCAAGCAGTGTTGAAACAGGTGCAGCCGTTATCCTAGCACACTAACGCTCTGTAGCAAGCAGTGTTGAAACAGGTGCAGCCGTTATCCTAACACACTAACGCTCTGTAGCAAGCAGTGTTGAAACAGGTGCAGTCGTTATCCTAGCAGGCTAATGCTCTGTAGCAAGCAGTGTCATACAGGTACAGCCATTATTGTAGCATGCTAACTATCTGTAGCGAGCAGTGTGGAAACTGGTGCAGCCATTATCCTAGCAGACTAACGCTCTGAAACATGCAATGTTGAAACAGGTGCATTCATAATTCTAACGTGCTAACACTTTCCACACTGGGCTTGCTAACCTCGCGTTATCTTTATATAACGTGTCCACGTCATAGCGGGCGCTCGCATGCTGCTGCATGCCACGCATCGCCTTGACACCCCTGTCACCTAGCAGCAGAGGCACATGCAATGGCGCCTTCACACCAGTAGACCCCCACCCTCCCGACCCCCCTCCACCAGCTCAACCCCATCATGCAGGTTATGCCGGGGCAGACGGAGCGTGTAAAACAGCCTCCGTGCTGACAATGGGCGTTAGAGGCTGCTGGGCCTCAGTGCCTCCCTGCCCTGTGACCAGGGTAAACACACAGCACAGTGCAGCCAGGCTTACATTCTGGCACGTCTGGTGCTTCAATGTAAGAGCGTGACTCAGGCTGCAGTTTCTCTTTACCTGGATGATTGTGTTTAGCTTTTATTTTGGAATTATTTCCATCTCATGGATGCGCAGGGACATGTCTGCTGGAGTTTTATGTGCTCGGTGGTTGACGTATAAAGAGCCTGTGAGAGCATAAGAGAGAGAGAGAGAGGGTGAGGGTACGCTGAATGACTGACGTCTGAAAGGTTGTCTCTCGGGTGTAATCGCAGATTTTGGGCTGTGATGCAAACCGTACCGGCTGCTTTCTCCCAGCTCTGTGAGAAGAGAAAAACATCCAGAACACAGTGTTGATGTAGGGGCACAACCACACTCCCTCAGATAACACCTGAGGACATGTTGTGGAACAGGTTGAAGAGATACCCTGTTAACATGTCTCTAAGAGGATCACAGAAAGCTGGCTTCAACTAGTGTGAATGGATGAATAGATGGATGGATGTTGACATGAAGAGGCTGTTGTGTTGTGTTCCACTCCCAAAAGAGTAAAGTGGTGATCCTAGATTATAGTGTTGGAGGTTCATGCATCACCTGGCTTTCAAAACATGATGTTAACACCTGCCAGCTGTACAATGTTCATATGATTAATTTACCCTTTTATTTCTGTGTGTGTGTGTGTGTGTGTGTGTGTTTGTCCATGTCTCTCTCTCTCTGTCCAGTCTCTTCTGGTGGCCCAGCAGCTGGCCAACGCGGTGGGAGGGGTGATGTCTGGGGGGGCTCCAGGGCTGAACCAGCCCATCCTCATCCCCTTCTCAGCGGGGGGCCACCTGGGGGGCCAGCAGGGCTTGGTGCTGTCCCTGCCTACCGCCAACATCCAGAGCCTGGTAGCAGCGGCCGCAGCCGGGGGTATCATGACCCTGCCACTCCAGAACCTGCAAGGTACTTTACTAGAGGTGGTCTATAGCATTGTACTTTACTAGAGGTGGTCTTCAGCAGTGTACTTTACTAGAGGTGGTCTATAGCAGTGTACTTTACTAGAGGTGGTCTTCAGCAGTGTACTTTACTAGAGGTGGTCTATAGCAGTGTACTTTACTAGAGGTGGTCTATAGCAGTGTACTTTACTAGAGGTGGTCTATAGCAGTGTACTTTACTAGAGGTGGTCTATAGCAGTGTACTTTACTAGAGGTGGTCTATAGCAGTGTACTTTACTAGAGGTGGTCTATAGCAGTGTACTTTAATAGAGGTGGTCTATGGCAGTGTACTTTACTAGAGGTGGTCTATAGCGGTGAACTTTACTAGAGGTGGTCTATAGCAGTGTACTTTACTAGAGGTGGTCTATAGCAGTGTACTTTATTAGAGGTGGTCTATAGCAGTGTACTTTAATAGAGGTGGTCTATAGCAGTGTACTTTACTAGAGGTGGTCTATAGCAGTGTACTTTACTAGAGGTGGTCTATAGCAGTGTACTTTACTAGAGGTGGTCTATAGCAGTGTACTTTACTAGAGGTGGTCTATAGCAGTGTACTTTAATAGAGGTGGTCTATGGCAGTGTACTTTACTAGAGGTGGTCTATAGCGGTGAACTTTACTAGAGGTGGTCTATAGCAGTGTACTTTACTAGAGGTGGTCTATAGCAGTGTACTTTATTAGAGGTGGTCTATAGCAGTGTACTTTAATAGAGGTGGTCTATAGCAGTGTACTTTATTAGAGGTGGTCTAAAGCAGTGCACTTTACAGAGGTCTTACAACCCCCCAAGGAACAGAATCTTTTTTCCTGTGAATTAATATTAAACTGTATAATTGTATTGTATTGTAGTGATCTAGGAAGTAAGATTCTACTCCTATCATTTAGCATCAGTAGTATTGTAGTAGTGGTCTAGAAAGTAATACTATACTATCATCATTTAGCGTTAGTATTCATATTACAGTGGCCTATAGGCGTTTGAAATGGAAGAAGCTGAAGTGTACTTTTATTTTGGTCGTAACTTTATGCAACAATCAACATATATAATGTTGAACAAATATACATTTTATGTCATCTTTTTTGTTTTGTAGCAAATCTTCAAATAAATCTTTGAATTTTTTTACAAGCATGGTCCAATATTTACTTTCTGAATTTTGTGGAAACTCCAGCCAACCAATTGTTTTAATATGTAACCCTGAATAATCTTACCTGCCAAATTGCCAAATATATCCACCCAGTTTTATTTGAGTTATTCAGAATTGGGACTTTTACTGGACTACATCCAAGCACATATTTCTCTCTTTTATTCTATCATTTGGTATGGGATTTGGTATGGATCCCCTACGGTTAAGGCACTAGTAGGACGAGCCACTAGCTACTATTTGAACCTTCAAAGGAGTGTGTTATCGTAATGTTATCATATTTTGATCACGTTTTATGATACAGGGGAATTCACTATATTGCTTGTTGTGCAGCCTTCCCAGAATACATTTGTATTTTCTGTTCCTTGACAAACATCACAAGTGCTGATTTAATCTCAGAGCATCTCTTCTGTGCCTCGACATGTGAGTGTTTGCCGTGGTCGCTGTACAAAGTGTTACACGGCGTGTGTGTGTTTTGCTCGCCTGCCGTAAAAGGCTTTATAAACAGAGCAGGTAAGGATTCCTTGGGGGTCTGTAGCCCCAAAAAGCTGCCGTTCCTCCAGAAGAGAAGACATATTAATTACAGGTCAGCGTTTCTCCGCGCACCGCCACACCACTTTACGCTCTCTCCTTTCCTCTGGAGTACGCTCTCCGCTCCTCTCCTCTATCTCTCCCCCTCCATCCGTCCGTCCGCACGGCTGTACTCATCCCTACCTTTTAAACTTTAATACCCAAGTGTTCTCCTTTGATCACAGTTGTAAATGGTTTTCATTTTAATGTTTAAAACATTGTCTCTGTGATGCCATTAGCCTGTGAGGTGGGCTGGGGGAAGCAGCGGTCATGAATGTTGGATGAGGAGCGCAGGCTAATGTAAGGAGATGCCCGGCTACATGTAAAGCAGTGTGTTTTGGGGGCTGGAGATTACAATAATGCCAGAGCAGCACAAAGTGCAAGAGGAGGCTCCTTCCCGTCCTGTGAGGAAATGGATGGACGGACAGAGTGGGCTTGGAGTCCTAATGGACACAAACATGCATAAATAACAGCAGCCAAGGCCACGGCCAGAGCTTTTAATAGACAGGGGGCTGGGAGCAGAGGCCTCTGGCCGTACCGGCACTGAGGAGGAGGAGGAGAAGGAGGAGGTGGGGGTAATGGGCCCAGCGGGGTTGACCGTCTCACACTCACACTCCAGCCCCTCTTATCCCCCCCCCACCCCCCCTCCTGACCTCAATGAAACAACTGATCAATCTACGTGTTGTCAACAGAACTGAACGCAAACGTAAAAAACACATCTTGGTACACGATCAGAGAACTCACACAAACACGACCACCTTCCATATCTTGGTGCTAGGTCTTCACCCAACCCTGGTCTGGATGTTGATGCTAGGTCTATATCCAACCAGGGTCCAGATGTTAGTATTAGGTCTATACCCAACCAGGGTCCAGATGTTAGTGTTAAATCTATACCCAACCAGGGACCAGATGTTGATGATAGGTCTATACCCAACCAGGGTCCAGATGTTGGTGCTAGGTCTGTACCCAACCAGGGTCCAGATGTTGGTGCTAGGTCTGTACCCAACCAGGGTCCAGATGTTGATGCTAGTCTATACCTAACCCTCATGGTAGGATGAGGCGCCATGGCAGGTCTTTTTTTAGCGCCGGGGCTGACAGACCTCCTGCGTCTCCACTTGTCCTCTCCTCTCTGATGGGCTTCTGGTGACGGGGATCCTGGTGAGGGGACCTCCCTGGACAGGAAGTGACACGAGTCATGGCTGAAGCTAAATGTCTTGACTGGGTCCAGTGCCCCCTGGCCACACGGCTGTCGAACGCTCTCGCTGTCTTGACGCATCACCACGGCCTGCTGGCACAGCACCTCTGTCAGGCTGCCACTTTTCCATCCCCCCCCCCCCCCCCCCAACAGACTCCCACTATCCCCTGCACCCCCTACCACCTTCATCCCCCCCACCCCCCTACCACCTTCCTCCCCCCCAAGCCCCCCCCCCCCCACCGCCGACATCCTCTCCTGGTTTGCCAAATTGACTGTGCCGGTTAAACATGTTTGGCAAACATGGCTGATCCTTTCATTGTCCCATCTCACTCACGCAAAACTCCTCTCCCCCACCCCTCCTTCACCCCCTTTTCCTTACACCCTCTCCCCCCTCACCACCCTCACCCTACATTCCCACCTTCCACCAGCCCCTCCATTCCCACCTCAAAGCCCTCCTCCCCTACTTCAGCCTCAGCATGGTGGTTCGATGTCGCTGTGTGTCAGGACATGGCCATCCAGCATGTTGCTATCACGCTCCCGCTGCGCTCTAATTAGCATCACAGCAGACACAACAGGGGAGTCCCAGCGATAGCCGTGTTGGGACCTAATGAAGCGTCTAATGACCCACTAATCACTGTTTGTGTGGCGGAGGCAGAGGGGGAGCGTAGACTGAGATGCTGGTGGGTAGTGGTGCCTGAATGCAAAGCGTACTGGAAAGAGTGAAGTCAAAACAATTCCAGTTCCAGTAGCTTCCCCGCAATCACAAATGCCTGTACAAAAACATGTTTCCATGTTAAAAGGATATATCATGGATACAACAATTGTATGTTTTGAGCAGTAAGCTATACTTACAGACATACATGTTTTTGTGAGATTCTCTGTGAATTGCTGGTATCCAAACAGCCCTCATGCGCTGCATGAACAAGTGAACATCGTCTGATGTCCTGGGTCTAGACTCTATATGTTCTGTGCTGTGAGGGCTCATTATATGGGAACAGGAAGAAACAGAGGATAGACTGGAGAAAATGTGGCGATGAAGCATCTTAGCCCATTGATTTTTATTTCTAATCTTTAATCACGGTGTGTAGTGGCGGCGCTGGCGCAGAAGGTGCGAGGGCCGGCTCCACTTGTCCCGAGCTCCGTGATGAATAACTATGAGTGGGAGCGGGGCTGCGGACTCTCGGCGGTTTGTAAGGCAGCGAGCAGTGGCTAGCGGCAGCGGCATCATCTCGCCGCGGACTCTGTAAACACTGCGGAGCGTTCTCCCTTTGTCACGATGATTTATGCCCTCAAACATGCAGCGGAAAAACAAACTCCCAATGAAACTAAACAAGGAGGAAGTTATCTTCCCTGACAGAGAAACACAACAGTAGTACTTCACAGAGAAACAGAAACTAGGTTGGGTCACGACAGAGGTCTGTACATGTACGACAGCTCCCAGGAATTAAGGAATACACACGTACAAATGTTTTCCCTGTTCGCGCTTGAAGTAGATACAAATCCTGCACTTGTTATCTCTGTGTTTTTTTTGTATTAGATGGATATGATACATGATGTGGAACAAGTTTCTTTATTGGAGGACTAATAGGGTTTACATTTCACTTGATTTGCTAACAAGAATAGCATAATTACCCGGCTTGTACACGGCTGCCGTATCAAAGCAGCGCGCGCCTAATGCTCAGTGGTAGAAGTCACGGCTGTTTGTTCCTACTGTCTCTAAGGTAATAATGCCAGGAGCCGGCTTTACCCATTTATATTAATAAGCACATCCCATAATATACCCTCTCCCCGGGAGGATAACAAACAAACCTCCTGACATCAGAGAGCAGAGTGAGACGGAGGTGAGAGGAGTGTGTCTCGTCCACAGGAAGCTGACATACGCCAGCTCCATCAGAGACCCTGATGAAGCTGCACGGTCCCATTCACCTGCCATAATGAGATCGGCTGTCACCGCCAACCAAAGAGCCGCCTGTACTCTGCACGCTACCGTCTGCAGGCGGCTGGGGCCGTGGGGGGGCGAGCTCACTGTAAATTAGGGAATTGACTCCGCTCATTACCGCGGAGATGGCTGTCTTCCTCTGGGGAGGAGAGCCACCGCCTCCTCATCGCTAGTTGGCCTGGCATCAGCTGCTATCTCTCCTGCATTGGCTGAGCACTATGGAAAAAACACTGCTACTTCTATATTTATGCTAGCTGATGGAGGCGGCGGGGTTGTCCCAGGTGGCTGACTTGACCTCACCGTCTGCTGAGGAAACTCCCCCCCCCCCCCCCCGCCCTTGTGCCCCTAGCTTTGGTTCCCATGATGGTACCGACTCACCTCCCTGCTCCTCTAACGCCCTGCTCCTCCATTAGTGCAGCTCCGCCTGCTCCACCCGTGTCTCCACTGTGGTTTTCAATACAAACTCAGCTAGAGTTGACACGAGTGCACCCGAGACGCTCCGGTCCTGCACCCGAGACGCTCCGGTCCTGCACCCGAGACGCTCCGGTCCTGCACCCGAGACGCTCCGGTCCTGCACCCGAGACGCTCCGGTCCTGCACCCGAGACGCTCCAGTCCTGCACCCGAGACGCTCCGGTCCTGCACCCGAGACGCTCCGGTCCTGCACCCGAGACGCTCCGGTCCTGCACCCGAGACGCTCCGGTCCTGCACCCGAGACGCTCCGGTTCTGCTCACTAGCCGGGCAGAGAGGATAACTCTCCTGCTTCATCCCAGCTGTAGTGTCAACGCAGCAACCTGATTGGCTTGAACTGACTTAGACACCTTCTACAGCACGACCCAAAGTAATGCAAATAAAAACTGGGACCATGCTCCGAACCCGTGTCCTGAATCCGTGTTCTGAACCCGTGTTCTGAACCCGTGTTCTGAACCCGATCTCCCAAAACAGTAGGGCTCTGGGTGCCGCCGTTTGTGATTGCTCCAGTGTGTATTTAGTGTGTTTAAGTTATAGTGCCGTGGATCTGGTGCATGACTAGAGGGTTAAAAAGCTTAGTACTAGAGGCTTAACAAAACTCTTTACTCCCCTCCTTCCCAGTTTAATCTTTAGCTTTTTGCTTCTACTTGGTGCTTTAATGATTCAACTTTGCAGTCGTTCTGAGGAAGGAATATTCGAGGAGAGCGAGGCAGATAGAGTTGCATTAAATAAATAAGAGTGATAAAATGTGAAGCTCATACATTTCAAAGCTAATGCGACGAGCGCTGCAGCGGCAGCAGCTGTAGCCGGTCCTGCAGCCGTAATTTGATTGATCTGTTGTGACAGCAGACAAATAATTGAGAGTGAGAGGTGGTGGAGGAGACGCAATGGAC
Organism: Lota lota; assembly: GCA_026745465.1. Classification (NCBI taxonomy): domain Eukaryota; kingdom Metazoa; phylum Chordata; class Actinopteri; order Gadiformes; family Lotidae; genus Lota; species Lota lota. The sequence continues at coordinate 1,541,554 of JACYXH010000781.1, forward strand.
AGGAGGAGGAGGAGAGCTGGTGCACTCTCCTCCTCCTAATCTTCTCAGAATCTCTTCTTCTCCTTCTCTTACTTCTACTCCTACTCCTCCTTGTCTTACTCTAACTCCTACTCCTCTTCTTGCTTCTCCTCCTCCTCCTTCTCCTTCTTCTCTGTCATCCTCCATTTCCTCCTCCCAGTCCTGCAGCTGGCTTTCTTACTACCTGCCTTAATACCTGGTTTACTGTCTGGCTTACTGTCTGGTTTACAATAATTCAGCAATCATGAGGTGCAGAGCAGCGTTCAGAAGGTGAGAGGCGATGTCTCCCTCCTCATTAACATAACATAACATGCTGTAGAGAACCCGCCAGTGTGAATATGTACCAGCCAAGATCTTCCCGAGAGACTGCCAATTTAGAGCGCAGTGTGTTTTTGTAGTTTGTGTGTGTATGTGTGTGTGTGTGTGTGTGTGTGCGTGTGTGTTGCGGGGTCTAGGAGGCACCCCCCCCCCCCCTCCTTCTGCTGCTACTAGTCCCCAACCCTGTTAATGATTTGTTCTCATTTTCTATTCACACATCCCATAATTGTATCAAAAAAAAAAAAAAAGGTAAATCTCATTTGTTTTCATACATACTGCCTTATAAAATGATAGCAATAATAATATAATAAAATACGCTGTCTTTAGAGGGTGTAGCCTAACAAGCAGGAGCATGGTCTATTTTCAATGTGTTTTAAGTGCTACTGATAACTAACTAGTCATGTGTTGGTATGCCTCATCCATCTATCATCCATCCATCCATTCATCTATCCATCCAGCTATCCAACCTTCCATCCATCTATCCACCATCCATCTACCATTCAGCCATCGTCCATCATCCATCCATCAATATAAATCATATCTTTGTGTTATTGACGTATTATTTACACAAATCAAAAATCCCACATTTCAACAATTCAAACTTTCTTCCTCTCTGTTATACATAATTGATTCTCTGGCGAGCTAATGGTTTTTCTGCTGAGGTTTCAGCGCTTTTATTAGAGTTTCCAGTGCACGCGTCCACCTCGTGGTCCAAAGAGTTGCTTTATACAATTACCCATTGGTTCCTCTAAAATATCTGCTCCCCTCGCGTCTCCCCTCGCGTCTCCCCTCGCGTCTCCCCTCGCGTCTCCCCTCGCGTCTCCCCTCGCGTCTCCCCTCGCGTCTCCCCTCGCGTCTCCCCTCGCGTCTCCCCTCGCGTCTCCCCTCGCGTCTCCCCTCGCGTCTCCCCTCGCGTCTCCCCTCGCGTCTCCCCTCGCGTCTCCCCTCGCGTCTCCCCTCGCGTCTCCCCTCGCGTCTCCCCTCGCGTCTCCGGGTAACTCAGACGGCGGCAACAGTCTGTAGCCGAGCATTTGAAATGAAAATTGATTTGTGATTTACATGGTCAGCGAGGGGAAAATGAACTTATGAAACGTTGTAAGTGAAGTATTAGACAAGCTCCTGGGTGGGAGCAGCCGCACGGAGATGGTAATCCGCTGGAACAGGAGTTCCCGCTTGGCAAAGCCGGGTGACATTTTACATTTATCTGTGTTCTGCTTCAGCTGTAATGCTAATGGTAATTTTATGGGAGTGAACTGAAATCAAAATGGTGTTATCAGCGATTGCCTTTAAATACGGAGCCGTGAGGAGAGAAGCCCGGCTGCTTCTTCTATTCTGTGTTAAACGTGGACCGCCTGGTTCTTTCAGGATGACCGCCTGCTTGTATCCCAGCTAACGCCATATGTTGAAAAGTTGTTTTGGAGATTTGACAACGTACCGTCAAACCACATAAAGCCTTGTTGGTTGTAGGATCTAGTTGTTAGACAACGTACCATCAAACCACATAAAGCCTTGTTGGTTGTAGGATCTAGTTGTTAGACAACGTACCGTCAAACCACATAAAACCTTGTTGGTTGTAGAATCTAGTTGTTAGACAACGTACCATCAAACCACATAAAGCCTTGTTGGTTGTAGGATCTAGTTGTTAGACAACGTACCATCAAACCACATAAAGGCTTGTTGAGGTGCGGACAAGGAACTTGGTTGTAGGGTGGGTGAAAGGTAATGGTTTTACACAGATGTCAGCCTAATAGTGCTGCACTGTATGTTTTGGTGCACTGTAGTACTGTATATACTGTATATAGGATTTTTGCTGTAAATATGTATTGTTAGATGAAATTGTATTGTACTGTGTAGACGTACAGTCTGTCAGGCTCGTTAAATAAACGGAAGCAGATATCAGTTTAAGACAGAAGACCATGGACCCTGTTCAGTTATGTGTTCCAATCTGATTCAATTTAATCCAAGGGGTATATTGGCATGGGACAATTTTACATTTACTCTACATTCATTTAAGGTGCAAAAAGTTATGAAAACATTTAAAATACAATAGGATAAGAATGTAAAAATGTATTCCATGTCTGAATGGTTCCTCTCAAAGGGTTATTTTATTGAGCTGTTTTCTATGTGACCCAGCAAAGAACTGAGCAGCACAGAGACAGAGTAACTAAAGGGTTCTGTGAAAGGGAGAGAAAGTACCAGGGCTGTAGTGAAAACTGTATGAACAACGTTAGGAGTAAGAAGTAAGTACAGCAGCTCTGATTGATTCTGATGTCATGTGACTGCTGTCCTCATCCCATTCCACCAGTAATATCTTTCGGCATTTCCTCTGATTCATCATACGTGAAAAGATGCTCAACGATCACTTATCTTAATTTGTCGATTTGTCCTTGTGACGATACATATCCACCTATCAATGCCAGGCAGCGTCTTTCCAATACCGAGCCATCGTCAAGTTAATAATAAAGGAAAATCAATGGAGTTTTACCCCCAACTCAATACTACTTACACTACATCAACATTTTCTAATTGTGATCGATAACCAGAGCAGCGAACGACTTCCTAATCCCACTAGGACCGGCTATAACAGATATAGATTTACATAGAGAGGGAGGGAGGGAGGGAGAAAGGGAGGAAGGGAGAGTGGGAGGAAGTGAAAGCTATACAGAGAAAGATGGTTGGAGAGAAAAGGTAGAGTTTTATAGAGAAAAAAAAGAAACGGAAGAGTTAGAGAGATAAAGGAAGGATAAGAAGAACAGGAGGGAGGGAGGGAGAGAGAGAAGGAGGGAGCAGGAGAGGAGCTAATGAGGGGGGAGGAGAACAGAAGAATAGAGAGCGAGGGAGGAGAATAAAAGGAGAGAGAGCGAGGGAGTAAAAGGATATAGAGAGGGAGGAGAGAGTCAAGGACTAGGTGTCCAGACGGCGTTGCCTGGCTGTGTGTCGGGTGCTCGTGGTACGTCCAGAGGTCATTATTAAACACACCCCCCAGGGTCCCGGGGGTGTGAAACCCAAGGCGCTGTGGTGGCGTTCGTCAGCAGATGGCGTGGAACCTGAGCCGCAAGGCGCTGGCGATGCCGGTCTTGCTGAGAGCTAAAAGCTAAAAGCTATCTGCGGTTACTAATTGCTGACCAGGGCCTTATTACCTTAATTAATGCTGGGGGTTTAGAGTGTGTGTGTGTGTGTGTGCATGTGTGTGCGTGTGTGTGTGTGTGTGTGTGTGTGTGTGTGTGTGTGTGGGGCAGTAAGATCAGTAACAATGGCCCCTAAAAAGGTCCCCCAGGAAGCATGAAGAGTGTGTGGTCCCAGAGGCCTCCTCGTCCGTGGCCCCAGACAGGTCGTGGAGCGTCTGGCATGGAGAGACATGTTGCTATATTGACCCCCTGTAAGACAACACCAGTGGTGGACAGACATTGGGTCTGACTTGGCTACTCTCTCTCCCTCTCTTTTCTCTTTCTCTCTCTTTTTGCATCTTGCAGACCTCCTTCTAGTTTGGTTTCTTCTAAACTCACTTTGACTTTTTACTTTCTTTTTTCTTTCTTTCTTTAAATATCTTCAGCATTCTCAGTTTCACTCTTCATAACACTCTCTCTTTCTCTCTCTCTTTCTCTCTGGCTATTCATGAATCCAGTGTAAACTCTCCCCTCCTCTCTTCCTCCTTCTCCCCCTGGATGCCCTGACTGTGAAATTAGCCCTCAGTGCTCCCATGTAACATCAAACACACACTGCTTAAAACACACATCAGCCAGTGGCAAAATATTAACCAGTTCAACACTACCTGCTTCCTCTCCTCTCCTCTCCTCTCCTCTCCTCTCCTCTCCTCTCCTCTCCTCTCCTCTCCTCTCCTCTCCTCTCCTCTCCTCTCCTCTCCTCTCCTCTCCTCTCCCTCTCCTCCTCCCTCATCCCTCCCTCCCCACCCCTCCATCTCTCCCTCTCTTCCTCTCTTCTCCTCTCCTTTCCTTTCCTGCCCTCCCCTCCCTTCTCCTCTCCCTCTCCTCCTCCCTCATCCCTCCATCCCCACCCCTCCATCCCTCTCCTCTCCCTCTCCTCCTCCCCCCTCCACTCCATCCGGCTCCCGGTCTGTGCGTGTAGGTTCCCCTTGCATATGTTTCTGTTGATGATGTATTGTGGCGGCGGTGGAATTTCATTTACCGCCGTGCCCTTTGTTGAACCTGTTGCTAGTCACTGAGCACGATAAGCGCATAAGTAGCACCCCGCTCCATTCATCATATGTTATCCTGGCCGGGCCAATATCTCACACCAGAGAAACTACTGCACCGGCACAAATACCCTTACCAGGCCGGCATCCCATGAAGTAGAAATACACCGTACTCTGTATCTACCAACAAATACACCTTTTCCTATGTAGACGCCACAAAGTACAAGGCTTTAGTGCTGCTGTGCACCCCAGTGTTTATGTAGCGATCACACGCCTGTACTGTGTACTACATAATGACATTCATATTGTATTTGCACTGCTAGTATTTCAAAATGGGTTTCTCCTTCCTGGCCATGTCCGTGTGCTACGGTGTGTGTGTGTGTTCTGTGGTGTGTGTGTTTGTGTGCTTGCTTTGGTGTGTGTGTGTGTGTGTGTGTGTGTGTGTGTATGTATGTGGTTGGTATTAAACAGCATTAATAATCACAAGAGGAGCGCTTGTCGCGGGGCCCGGGCGCTCCCAGGCAGACGGAGCCGCTCGGCTGGGTGCGCTGCGCTGTGTGAAAGTGCTTACACGCTGCTGCAGACAAGCAAAGGGAATAATTAAAGAGCAAAGATGGAGCCACAAGAATGGAAAGCAAATCCCATTGTTTGGACTCTTTTCATCCCACTGAACTCTCTCTCTCTGTCTCTTCCCTCCCTCCCCTGTTGCATTGTGGGTACGAGGCGGTGGGGGTTTCAAACGTGTGTGAGAGCGAGGCAGTGCAGAACAAAGGCTGTGTGATGTCCTACTCAACCAGACATTGTCTTCTCATTACCCCTCCATCACTCCTCCCAGAGCCAGGCAGGGCCTAATTAGTCCATAATGTACAGTACACCACATCTCAACCTATGAGACAATGGGTTCCAGAGCAGAGGAAATAAACCCACCTAGCGCAACGCCTCTTCTCTGCATTCTTATGTTTTAAGAGTTTCTCCAATGCCCCACAATCAGGACGGAGGCTGAGGTGTTAATGTAGGATGAGCAGGCGATCAGACGGACTCAGTGTTTCCCTGCGGTGGTGATCGCAGCCCCTCCATCTCTCTCTGCTCTTACTGTCAGAAAGCACTCACTCATCTCTGGCGTCACGCCACACTATTGATTTTCCCGCCCGCTGAAACCAGCGGCATGAAAATAAATTCTGCATGAAGCCTTTCACTCCCCGGCGTCGTCGTTCTGATGACACATGAAGTGGTCGCAAGCACACGTTAATACCACGCCATCAGATATATATTTAATGAAAATAATAATAACAACAGTGGTCAGCCTGGAAGGGGATGAGAAGGCTGTGTCCCTCTCTCTCTCTCTCTCTCTCTCTCTCTTTTCCTTTCTTTGTTTTTTTATTGGTAAGGTGGGGGGCTGCATAACCCCTTGATCTCCTGCCGTGACATCCCATATCCTGGTCACCATAACAACCAACACCTGTCAATCATTAAATCACTTCCTCCAGTGGGCGGAGCCTGCTGCGCACGCTGCACTAATATGATTCTATTAACACAATTGTTAGAAAGACCAATTAGACCAGTAGAGACTAGAGACCAGTAGAGAAACTGAAGACCAGTAGCCCACCAGTAGAGACAAGTAGACAGACTAGAGATCAGTAGCCCACCATTAGCGACTGGTACAGACCACCAGAGAGACTAGAGACCAGAACAGACCAGTAGAGAGACTGGAGACTAGTAGACCACCAGGTGGGACAAGTAGAGGGAAGAGAGAGTAGTATTGAGCCTAAAGACTAGGAAACACCAGTAAAGACTAGTAGTCCACCAGTAGAGATACTAGAGACCAGAAGAGATCAATAGAGACCATTAGAGACCAGTAGAGAGTAGAGACCAGTTGAGAGATTAGATACCAGCAGAGACCAGTAGACCACCAGTAAACACCAGAAGAGACCAGCAGAGACCAGAAGACCACCAGTAAACACCAGTAGAAACCAGTCGACCACCAGTAGAGAGACTAAAGACCAGTAGACCACCAGTAAACACCAGTAGACCAGTATAGACCAATAGACCAGCTTGTATTCTGTGGGCTGGAGAAAATACAAACAGCGGAGTTCAGTTGGAGAGAGGCCCTAGAATCACCCGCGTGGGTCCTGCATCACAAAGTGCAGCATTATCGCTGAACCCCGACCAGCTGTGTGTTTAACTCCCCAGCACCCCACTGCCCTACAAACACCTCCATCTCTCTCTCTCTCTCTCACACACACACACACACACACACACACACACACACACACACACACACACACACACACACACACACACACACACACACACACCACACACACACACAGATCTCACCACTGCTGAGTCTGAAAGCAGCAGTTCTCACACTGGATATGGTCTGTATACTCTGTGCTGTGTTGAAGTAATATGTGTTTTTATGGTGTTTACAATTTATTTATGTTCATTCCTACTGGTTTCTCGGCCTGGGCAGCTACCACCTTGTTGATCTTGAAAACAGGGTTATGTTGGATGGATGTTGTGATGTGTTTTGGAAATATTTTATTGCCTTTCTTCAATTGATACATGAATATTATTTCTCAACCGGTTTTTATTTCATATTTACTTTCATTGTCCACCTCCAACATATAAATGTGAGAAATTCCAGAAATTGAATTATTGTACTACTTAGAACTTCTGTACTTACTAATATAAGTATAAGTAATTTGGATCAGTTATTAAAGAATGTCAGTCCATGCCAAGTCCTATCAATCCGGTAGTACTAAAAGTATTATCGACATTATTCACAAGTGATGGACACCCATAATTAATCACGGCAGTTAGAGAATGAAATGAATTCCCGTGGAAAGCGAGGTATTTTATCCACTTCACCGCTAAGTAAGTGCTGCCATCTCATCCAGTGAGTCAGAATGACCTTGCTTTGGCCACCATCTTAATTACCTCTGGTCCACACTGAATATTAAGTCTCCTCTGGTGGAGTCATTACCACCGCGAGGCACTGGACGGAGGGGGAGGGGGTAGAGACCCGGTGATGGAACAGCCCCCCCCCCCCCCCGTGGAGCGCCGTGGTGGAGGACTGGCTGGTCGCGTGTCCTCTGCTGGCTCTCTTCTTGTAGGGGAACTGACAAGCTCTGCTATTTTTCTAATATGAGGGAGAACTGCTTTGTGCTGTGAAGAGATCTAGGTCTGCGCCATCAACTCATGTTTCATGATGTCACCGATCCAAGAAGTTGGACCAGTCATGCTATTGGTCCTATCTGGAGAACACAAAGCCTTGGTCAATGACGTGAATGGTCAAACTTTTCACAACACACGTATGAAGCAGTATTCTCTTATATTACAAAATCTTGCCTGTTTTTCAACCTGGACCCTATTTCCCATCATTTTGGGTCTAAGTGACTAATGCGGACAACATTTTTTGAAATTGGTCCAGTATTGAGCGAGAGCACTTCAGCCATTGCAGCCGTTAGCGGTTGCAATGGCTGAATGGCTGAATCCTTTGCGGCAATAGCACCCCATCAATGTACGTCCTCTAGTAGTGCTTGTTTTTGTCACTGATCACTGACAGATTTGTAGTGTCTGACAACATTATAGAAAGGATCCCTACGTAGAAATACAATTTTTTTCTTTACTTTTGGCTTGATCCGGTCTGCTTGTTCTGTCTTACCAATCTCGCTCAACGAGAAGTCTCACTCTCCTTGAATCTCGTGAGAGTAGAGTTGTATTTCTCTGTGGGATCCTTTCCATAATTTTGTCAGACGCTTATACTAGTAATAACAATCCGAGCCTGTCAGTGTCAAAATCAAGCACTTTTAGAAGACCTACATTGACCGGGCGCTTTTGCCCCTTAGGGTTTCATTGCAGCCGCGAATTGGCTGCAATGGCTGAAGCGCTCTCGCTCAATACTGGTCCAATTGCAAAAATTGTTGGCCGCGTTAGTTACTTAGACCCAAAATGATGGGAAGATAGGGGCCAGGTTGAATCTTCCCGAAGTTATCCTTTGAGGAAGGGCTGCTGTCTTCAGACAGTGTTAGGTGGTGAGATTATCTCCCAATGGAGACCTCTTTGGCCCCTCATTAGAACAGTATTGACTGTCAGTTAGGAGACACTATCGTCCAAAGATGCTATCACTGAATACAGATACAGGTTATTTACAAGCAGGTACGGGTTAGGGCAGTAGAGATACAGGTTATTGATTAGGGCAGAGAATACAGACACAGGTTGTTGAGGAGCAGGTAGCTGTTAGACTTGATATACAGATACAGGTTATTTTAGAGCAGGTAGGAATTAGTTAGTAAATAGAGTAACTGGTTATTTGCAAGCAGGTAGGGGTTAGGCATCTTGCTCAAAGTATCATAGATATTGTATGCAGGACCATTTGGCTCAGAGTCAAACTACTTAGCAATGTAGTTTAATGACCGAGAGACAAACCTGGATGATTTCTCCTGAATCAGGGCTTCATAAGGTTGTGTTGTGGTTTCTGATTTGTTTGTCTTAGATATCTTCTGAGTCCTCATCTTTGTGTTTCATGCTGTCCTCTAGCAGACAGCAGTTCGATGGTCTGAGAAACACTCAGTCTCCTGGTGTGTTGACAAGACCGCTCACTATCAAGCCTGTGTGGTGCTGCTTCTTGGTCTTGGACGGACGTGTCTGTAGGATATCAGTATGTTGAGGACAAAGGAATCAATGTCTTTATATCGACCTTCACTGTTGCGGGCAACAATGTTGGGGGGGTTGTATTGTATAGAACGATCAGACACATAGAGTAAGTAAATAAATACATAATCACAAAGGCATGTATAAAAACATACATAAGTACAAACACGTCTAGTAGAGATGATACCGGCACTAGGCAGGAACACCATGGTTACCTTGGGTAAAGTTACAGTTGATCTCATATTTATTACATGCATGGAATACATTCATGCTAATGTAGTTGTGGGCAAACTCAATATTTTCGTCCATAATTATCCCTGGACTCGCTGACAGTCCACCAAGCATGCTGAAAGTTTGACCTATTTGATCACTACTTGTAAACACAAACACAAGTTAATGTACATACAAACACAGATCCAGGAACCAAACACTGAACACAAGCACAGAATACAACTCACACACTCACGTACACTCCAGAGAGCATCAATCCATGGGGCCTGGCTGTGAGTGTACCTGCTGTGCTCCCAGAGAGAGAGCTATGGAATCAGCGAGGAGAGGAAAGTGGTGTAATGCGCGGGTGCCTTCAGAGCCATGAGATAGCACTGGTAATGATAACACCGGCTGCTCCTTCCTGTGCCGCCCCAGCCAGACAGGAAACAAAAAAATAGCATTTGTCTGACGAACGAGCCGGCGTTGACCTAGCCCCCGACCTCTGACAATCAGTCTCGCGTCGCACTCCTCCACTTCAGGAGACAGCGACAGTCGGAGATAACGGCTGATTTCTGGAGGACACCGGGAGCTGCAGCTCTGTTTAGAACAACGGCAGACAACAACAACTGAAAGAAGACGCACAGCCGTTTCATAAACTAACCAGAAGACAGAAGTTTCACTGATTGGCATTTCCTAAGTGAACAAAGTGTTAAAATTGCACTAAATAGCTGATTCATCATTTGCGCATTAACTTTGCATGGCATTTAGCATGCTATTGTTGTGTTTTTTTTTAACACATTTACTTTGTTTGTAATGACCAGTGCTAACAAAGCACTTAACTTTACACCAAACGCAAATTTATTATTTGCATGAACTTCAGTTTAGCGTGCAATCACTTTGTAAACATTGAGTTAATTGAGTAATTAAGCATTCAACTTTGCACAAAATTCCTAATTTATCATCTGCATAAGTATCAATTTAGCATATAATCAGGCATGCAATAACACCATCAATTTAGTTTGTGTGTGTTCTGTGTCCTGAGCAGCGAAAACGCTATGCTAGCGGTGACTCCTCCCAGGGACTTAGTGCTGGCGCTGCTACCGAGGAGGGCTGGGGCGCCGCGGGCCCCAGCGTACCCCCACAGTGAGGAGAGGAGCATAATGAGCAGGGTAGACCCTCCCTCCACCACCAGACCACCGCCTCGCTCCCCCCATGCCCCCTGGCCACCCGGTCGCTAGCATGAAGGAGCGCAAACAATTAGCCGGCGCGGCCCGCTCTGGATGATGTGCTCAGCCAAAGCAATCACACAGGCATAGTTCCAACACCCAGCTCCCAGACACCAGTACGACCAGCTGGCAGGAGGGTGGGGTGGGGGGGAGAGGGGGATGAAGGGTCAGTGGTCCAAGCAGTCTTAACAAGATGACAGAGTTTATAAAGCGCTGCGGTTAAAGCAGCTAGTTACCTGTGGTGTAGCCCTTATAATAAGGCCACAGGGGGGTTCCTCCGTTTTCCCTGCGTGTTTGTTTTGCTTTCCGCTCCTATACTTCTTCTGTTGTTCTGCCGTCTAATGGTCGACGCTGGAGGACCTTCTACACTCTGCTTTGATCTCCTACTCTTCCAACCCCCCCCCCCCCCCCCCCCCCCCCCCACGACCCACACTTCATAATTTCTGACAGATTTCTATAGCGTTCACTATTCTTGTTTATCTCTCTTTTTATTTTTACGTTTACCTCCTGTGATTTTTTTTCTTCTTCTTCTTTTCGTTCCATTTTTAAACAGGCTTCAACCCGTTGTTTTCCCGTACGCTCGCTAAAGGAAGAGCACTCTGAGTTCTGTCAGGGACGCGGGGGCAAGTAAAGACTACTTGCCCTTACATTTGGAGTGAGAATTGGACTTGTGGCGCGTGCAAACGCGGGGTGATTTATAATTCATGGTGGGGTGTGAGAGAGGTGTCAATGTGTCAGTGGATGGAGCAGAAGTGGAACAGCGCACTGTTTACTGGGCGAGAGACACTGGCTTCCCATGGCCGGGCTTCTGCTACTGTACCGAGAACAAGGGGGAGAGAGATAGCGAGACAGAGAGAGAGAGGGGGTATCATTTTGATCAAGTGTACATCGGTTTCTATTGAGGAGTCGTAGTGGTCGTGCTAATCAAAGACCTGTCTCCCTGCATGTTTTATTCACCCCGGACCAGACGAGCAGTAGGCAGTACATTATTGAAGTGCATTGATTCCATATGTATACAAGCTTGTCAGTGTTCGGCAGCGCTATCAATCCACCAAGCTCCCTTTTGAACCTTTGCTCTATTGTTGTTCTCCATGCTGCTTAAGCCCTTTGAAGAACATCGTGTGAATGTAAGAAACTGTGTTTTTACACAACAAGGGCCCACAAAGACCAAAAGATAGAGGCCATTATTTTTTTTAATCTGAAAAATATCTACATACAGCATGTCGCAGAGATGTCATATAGATTGGATTAGATAGGTACTTTATTCATCCCCGAGGGGAAATTCAGTGTATCTCTGTATGTATGTAAATATCTGTCTATCTTACTATCCATCTATCTTTCTATCTTGCTATCTAGCTATCTATCTATCAATCTAATCTATCTATCTGTCTATCTATGTAGCTATCTCTCTACCAATCTAATCTATCTATCTATCTATCTGTCTGTCTATCTATCTATCTAGCTATCTCTCTACCAATCTAATCTATCTATCTGTCTATCTAGCTATCTAGCTATCTCTCTACCAATCTAATCTATCTATATCTGTCTATCTAGCTATCTATTTATCTAGCTGTTTCTGGTTTCTTGTATTACTGAACAGCTGAGATGAACAACACTACTTTAGTTGAATAAATGAGAAGGACTTTGTTTCCAGACGGTGGATGTATATTTCTGCTCTGTGCCTTTATCTCCGATCTAGTGAAGCAGTCTTTAGACTGAGGGTGTCTGATAGTACTGAAAGAGAACAGAAGAAAAAAAAGAACACGTATTACCATCTAATTCAACAAAAGAGATTGTAACAACGTGCTATTATTGGATTCAATTAGTTAATGGGTTAATTCCTGTTGAGATGGATGGCTGGATCCAGGGAGATTTCAAGCCATTAAACACCAGGACATTCAACCCAGTGACAATGAAGAGCCCTGGGTCCACAGAGAACCATTATATCTCTGCTGGTTGATAGCTTTGTCCTCCACGCGGCTGAATTAGGTTATTCACAGAGCTTTAGTGTCGTAGCAGCTAAAACGTACTCACTATGTTGTGACGCGTCACAATTTACATCTGAGTCCCTCTGGGTGCCCTGTGTACCTCACACCTCTCCTCCATATGTATATTTGGATAGAGGTGTGAGAAGCATTCTTCAAACATGCTGGGGCCGCTTATAGCAGGGCTCTGTACATTGTTCTGTACACACCTGTATCCCACTTCAATCTCTACACCTGCTGTTTACCGTAAATGACCACCGTCCACCCGCTCATTTGGAAGGATGTCACCACCTTAAAAGGGAAGAGTGTGGTGCGGTGCTGGAGTGTATAAGCTCCTGTAGGTGTTAAAATGGCCATCAGCAGTTGTACATTGTAACTACAGTGTGATAAAAGAGCGAGCAATGTTCCTTATTTCCACCCTTGTGCACTCCTAGACATCCCTGGGCAGAGGATGGCTACCCAGTGTCTCTTGCCTCAGCCCTCACACCTTTCTCCTCCTTGAGCTCTTAGGGTTCACCATCATCATCCTTTAGGACTCTACTACTGTACTGTGCAAAAAATAAAGGCTTTCCAAATAAAGTAGTCTTGACCTGACTTGATGATCTAACCGTGTGTGGTCCTGTCGCCCACAGCTACTTCATCGCTGAACTCCCAGCTCCAGCATCTCCAACACCTCCAGCAGCTGCAGCACCACCATCACCAGCAACAACAACAACAACAACAACAACAACAACAACAACAACAGCAGCATCATCATCAGCAGCATCACCAGCCGGTCCTGGGCCACGCCCCCAGCCAGCATCGCATGACGTCGCCCAGTCGACATCTGCCCTCCGTCCCCTCCCCCGGGGGCTCAACGTGCTCCTCCACCTCCGGTCACCAGCCCCTCTCCCCGCCACACCGGGCCACCCAATCACCCGCCCGCAGCCTGCCCTCTCCTGTGACTCCGCCCCTGCCGCTGCAGGTAAGTCTCAGGTGGCTTGAGCGCGACAGCAGTGAGACCAAGTGTCTGTGTTTGTGTCAGCCTGCATCATTAATCATAATATAGTTTGACTTCCATGATAACATGCATATTTATTCAGTGCAGTTTGAGCCCAAGATGTAAGCAAAGCTGTGCTTTTAAACTTGAAATGATATTTAAACTTTAGATGGCAGCAAAATCACAGATGGGATGTATAACTATTAATAATAATAAAAATAATAATAATAATAATAATAATACTTTATTTGCATAGCACCAGTAATTACTTTTACAAAGAGCTTTAACATGCACAATAAAAAATAAATAAATCAGGGAAACATGAAGTGGAGGACATAAAAAGCAGAGGAGAGTGAGACAGAGGAGGGAGGGGAACAGACCAATGCAGAAAATGTAAATGTAGTGTGCCGTTACCCTTTATGGTTTGTCCCGGCCAAGAGTCCCCGTCCCTGACTTCCCACTCCACACACCCGACCTGGCTGGGCAACATACTGTGTACCACAGTAAAAAGCCCTGATTAACTGTACTACCTACTATTTCCCTTACCCCCCAAAAGTCAATGGGAGTCAGGAGTAATGAGTATGAGAAAACTATTTAGTGTGGAAGGGTGAAAGAGAAGTGGACTAGCAACGTGTTGTGAGCAGGGACCCCTGCAGATAACACAGAGCTCATGCGGAGCCTCCCTCTGGACGCCTCGGCTCTGATCCTTATCCAGGCTGGTTGATTCACGGCAGCCTGGCCGCTCAGGTTCTGAAGAGCCATTGGAATATTCGTCTCCAACATCAAAGCCGTGAACCCTTCCTATTCTTCAATGAGCACCTTGGAGTTATCTTCCCTTTGGCTGTATCAGTGGTCGTCATCCCCTATGTCTTCATGTCTCTTCCAGTCCCGCTGTTTTTGTTGTCAGTTTGTCTGTCCATTCATCTCTGGTGCTCTGTCCGTCCGGCTGTCAGGGCGGGGCGATAATAACCTATTTTATATCCCTGCGGTTTCATTTCTGTTGGATCCCAGCCCGGGTCGCACTCCCATTCATCAGCGTCAGCGTCTTATTGGGTTGTGGAGCAGCCTTCTTTATGGCGGGGATGTGTCTGCTATTAGTTTCCCTGTGCAGCCCTCTCTGGTGCTGTCAGGCTGCCCAGACGGAGGAGCACCGCCTCTGGTTTAATGGCTTCAGAAGGACCCCTGCTGCCCAGCACCAAACACACGCACTGACCACCTCACTCACACACATACACTGATCACCCTGTACACACACACACTCACACACCCACACACACACACACACTGATCACCCTGCACACACACACACACACTCACACACACACACACACACACACACACACACACTGATCACCCTGCACACACACACACACACTCACACACACACGCACTGACCACCTCACTCACACACACACACTGATCACCCTGCACACACACACACACACACACACTCACACACACACACACACACACTGATCACCCTGCACACACACACACACACACACACACACACACACTGACCACCTCACACACAAACACACACACTGACCACCTCACTCACTCACACACACCGACACATTCACACACACATGCTGACCACCTCATGCAGACACATACACACACAAACACTGACCACCTATCACACACACACACACACACACACACACACACACACACACACACACACTGACCACCTCACAAAAACACACATTGACCACCTCACACACACATACACACACACATACACACACACACGCTGACAACCTCACACACACACATACACACACACTGACCACCTCTCACACACACACTGACCACCTCTCACACACACACACACACACACACTGACCACCTCTCTCACACACACTGACCACCTCACACACACACACACACACACACACACACACTGACCACCTCTCTCACACACATACACACATACAAACACATACGCTGGCCACCTCTGACACACAAACACACAGATACACACAATGTCCACCTCACTGTGGGAGACCGATCAACTTACTGAGTCTCTCACACACACACACACACACACACACACACACACACACACACACACACACACACACACACACACACTGACGACCATATCGATTCTCACTCAGATGATTTGATGAGGTGAATAACAATGTAAACAAATTAGTGATTACTATTATTTGTGATTAATATTATTTGAATGAATATTATTATTAATGTATTACTTAATAGTATTATTTATTTAATATTTAATAGTATTATTTATTTATTATTTAATAGTATTATTTATTTATTTATTATTCAATAGTATTATTTCTTTATTATTTAATAGTATTCTTTTGGACTTCTTTGGATTATTTCAGTCTTATGACAACTGTGTTGAGTTACTAACGTCCTGGAGAAGTGAGGTGAGGCTGGCTGGAGAATCCTGGGGGGGTAAAGAAGCCTTCAGTCTTCATTAAGATATTGCCTCATCAAATAGGATTAAACTGTGTGCGTGTGTGTGTATGTGTGTGTGCACATGTTTGCATGCTTGTGTGTATGTGGTGTGTATGTGTGTATATGTACGTGAATGTGTGTGTGTGTGTGTGTGTATGTGTGTGTGTACACATGTGTGCATGTGTGTGGTGTGTATGTGTGTATATGTACGTGAATGTGTGTGTGTGTGTGCGTGTGTGTGTGTGTGTATGTGTGTGTGTACACATGTGTGCATGTGTGTGGTGTGTATGTGTGTATATGTACGTGAATGTGTGCGTGTGTGTGTGTGTGTGTGTATGTGTGTGTGTACACATGTGTGCATGTGTGTGGTGTGTATGTGTGTATATGTACGTGAATGTGTGCGTGTGTGTGTGTGTGTGTGTCTGTCTGTAGCGCCTGTCCAAGGGCAACCCCCCTCTCCACCCACTGGTGCAATAGGATCTCAGGCCCCAGCAGCTCCCCTGGCCGTGACTGATTGGATAACCAGCAGAATTACTAAACCTCTCATTGGTTAATCCATAGAGGTAACCTATCCGCTGAGAGACAACACAAACACACACATTAAAACACTCACAACAAACACCCACAGGCACACATACACACTAATAAGTGCATACACACACAACACAGAAACACTTACCCCCCCCCCCCCCCCCCCCACACACACACATACACACTCATAAACCTGCGTGTGAACATACGTATGCAGCTGTAATTCTGTAAGAGTTTCCATTGCGGATATTGGGCCCAGAGGTTGTAAAGTCTATTAATATAATGAGGCTAATCTGAGCCTACTTAGCTAACATTAAGTCATTATTACGGTAACACGCTAATACACACCCCTCAGACTGTCAGCACACACACACACACACACACACACGCATTCACACACACACACACACACTCAGCCAATTATGAGGTGACAATATAAAGAGAGACAGGGACATACTAAAGGTCATTATGCTGTTATTAACGAGCTATTGTAATTCTCTCTTGCTCTATCATGTCGGATACACCAACAGCCACCTCCCCCCACACAACCTCTAGTCTTCAGGGACTTTTAATTTGTAGGATCCCATCATATTAAGCGGCTCATTACCATCGCGGCTAGGGGAGCAGAGGCTACAGCAAGCCTCTCAGTCGCTTCCCCTCACTGTACTCACATTACCCTACACACACACACACACACACACACACACACACACACACACACACACTTATACACACATGTTACTGTATTTCATTTAGATTTCATGGATCAGCACCGCTGTCACACACATGCTCACACACATACACTCACACACACACACATGCTCACACACACACACAACATACACACATGCGCTCACACACACACTCACACACATGCACACACACACACACACACACAAACACACACACATGCAGAGCTTTTCTCTGATTGGTTGAGGTGCAGACTGGGCAGGTTATGAATGTGTGTGTGAGTGTTAAAAGGCAGATTATGAATGTGGATGTGCGTGTGTTAATAGACAGATTATGAATGTGTGTGTGAGTGTTATTAGGCTGATTGTGGTTCTGCGCTAGGAGTTGATTGATTGGACCGCAGGCGTCTGGACCCGGCTAGGGAGCGGGGGATTTGACGGCATGCTGCGTTCGCCACCTCTGCTACGCAGGAATTGATCTTAATTAGATCTGAAAGACCTGCCACAGCAGAATGGTCGCGGCGATTAAAATGAAAAACAGGAGAAATTACTGATCAAATTAATCATAATGTCGGGCTACAGCTGTAGGCCTGCTGTAATTTGCCACTCCAGTGGGTTACATCGGACCGGGAGGAGGAGGAGAAGGAGGAGGAGGATGGGGGGGGGGGGGGAAGAGGAGGAGGAGACGAAGGAGGAGGAGGCATGCTGAGCCTAGAATCTGGTCTGTATTATTCAGCCTGACCTGCTCGCTCTATCCCTCTCTCCTTCTCGCTCTTGGTCTTTCTCTCTCTCTCTGGGTCCCTCTCTTTGTCTGTCCCTCCTCTCTCTCTCTCTCTCTCTCTCTCTCTCTCTCTCTCTCTCTCTCTCTCTCTCTCTCTCTCTCTCTCTCTCTCTCTCTCTCTCTCTCTCTCTCTCTCTCTCTCTCTCTCTCTTGGCCTAGATCTAATGGGTGTATTTAGGGTTCATGTTATAACATAACATAACAAATATTTGTATATGTTTATATATATTTACTCTTTCTATGTCTTTCTCCCTCTGACATTTTACTTTTATATCTCTTCATAATTATTACTCTGTCTCTTATTCTTAATCGTTTCCTCTAAATCAACTACTTGTCTGTCTGTCTATCCGTTTGTCTACATACCTGTCTGCCAACCTGTCTGTCTACCTGTCTCTCCCTCCAGCTTCTTTCTCTCCTCCCGCGGGAGCTCCAGACCCCTCAGTGTTTCTTTGTCCCTCTCAGCCCAGACCTCTCAGGGGTGATTACAGCCTGCAGGCCCCTTCCTCAGCTCCTCTCCTCCTCTGCTCCTCTGCTCCTCTCCCCTCTGCTCCACAATTTACCTCCAGTAAATAAATGCACCGCAGCCCTCCCTCTCCCTCCCCGCTGTACCCCGACATCACACGACCGCCCGGCCTCACACACACACAAGTGCTGCAATTACCTGCAGCTCTCCCCTTTCTCTCTGTCTTTTCCTCGCCTCCCCCTCTCCCTCCTTTCCACCCGGACAATCAGCCTACATGAGAGGCCTCTGATACGCAGCTAGCACCCCCAAGGTCACTCTGCCAACCACAGCCCCCCCCCCCCCCCCCTCCTTCCTCCATCTCCCCCTCTTATTCTCACCTCACCCCTCCTCCAATGCATCTTGTTATCCACAACATTCTCCCAAGTGTCTCTACTCCCCCCTCCTCTCAGCCCCCCATGTTGCACTTCTACCACTGCCATGCACTTCTACATAAGTCATCTGCCATTACAGTCCCCTCCATTACAGTCACCTCCGTTACAGTCCCCTCCATTACAGTCACCTCTGTTACAGTCCCCTCCATTACAGTCCCCTCTGTTAAAGTCACCTTCACTACGGTCACCTCCACCATAGTCACCTCCCCTACAGTCCCCTCCACTTATCACTGTAGCTACAGTCACCTCCCCTATTGTCACCTCCACTACAGTCAACTCCCCTACAGTCACCTCCACTAGTCACCTCCCCTACAGTCATCTCCCCTACAGTCAACTCCACTAGTCACTGTAGTTACAGTCACCTCCCCTACAGTCACCTCCACTAGTCACCTCCCCTACAGTCATCTCCCCTACAGTCAACTCCACTAGTCACTGTAGTTACAGTGACCTCCACTGCAGTCAACTCCACTAGTCACTGTAGTTACAGTCACCTCCACTACAGTCAACTCCACTAGTCACTGTAGTTACAGTCACCTCCACTAGTCACTGTAGTAACAGTCAACTCCACTATAGTCACCTCCCCTACAGTCACCTCCTCCTCCTATTAACATGTGTATTATAAATGACGATTCATCGATTTTTCCAGATCACCGTGTCTGTTCAATTTAGCGAAACTTGACGCGTTTACGGGCTATTAAAGCTAAATTATAATAGGACAGTTTCTCCGATTATGAAACGTTAAGTTGCCCATTTTCTACATTTGAGGAATCATATTAAGATCAGTGAGAAAATCTAATCATATTTGATACAGTGACCAGTTCTGCTGTCTTTAAATTATTCTTTTATTTTCTTTATCTGCATGCACATTTCCTGGCATTATTTTAGGAAAAATACGTCCTGTCTGTCATGAAGGACATGAAAAGTATGAAAGTATTATTATTATCATTTTAACTAAAATACGTATAGTACTGTAAACTGTATTTCTGAAAATATTATTTATATTTAAATTTACTAAAATATATAAATACTGTGGCTCCCCAGTACTAGGGGCAGTTAATTGCATAATTATACTATTCCACTGGATTAAATTCCAATCCAATTCCAATGAATTTCGGAATTCATATATTATTTTATCATTTTAATATGTGTTTATCTAGGCCTAGTGAGTATGAAAAGTTATGCCATGTAACAAATTCTACATGATATATATATATATATATATATATATATATATATATATATATGTTTTATAATTTCTCCAAAACCGAGTTGATTACTATAAAGTCACCACACAGCATTAAACAAACTCCTATTTACAATACAAATTGAAAATTGATAAAGAAATACCGCAGGAAATATCAACTTCACTACTTGAATCATTAACAGTGATATCCACAAGAAAGAGCCTGAAACACATTTTTATATATTAAAATATCCAAAATATTACATTATATATATTGTCTCCTGTTATTCCTATTAGGGTGTTTATCATCACAATACTAACTAATTACAACACTCACTAATTACTATAATTCTGGTGTCTCTGGATGACTATGGGGAAGTATGGGAGCAGTTTACCCTGCAGGGTTTGGTCGGTGCGCAGGCGTCCTACGGATCAACGAAGCTGCTTATTAGCCCACCGGAGATGGGACTCTTAAGAAGGCAGAAAATTGGCTTATATAACAAGCGTCCGTTTAGGAAGTACACACATGTGCTCTGTTGACTGGAGCAGAAAATAAGAGCGCTGGCCATCAACAGAGGAGTGAATAATGATGAGGGGGGGGGGGGGGGGGGACCACAGACCAGGGATTAGGAGGAGTTAAGGAGCAGGAGTGAATAATGATGAGGAGCAGCGGGGGGGAGGGGGGGGGGGCAAGCCACTGACCAGGGACTAAGAGGAGTCCCTGTGAGACGAGGGTCTGTGGGTCTGTGGCTAAGAGGAGTTAAGGAGGAGGGGGTGGTGAGCCACAGACCAGGGGTTAGGAGGAGTCAAGGAGCAGGGGGGGTGAGACACAGACCAGGGATTAGGAGGAGTCAAGGAGCGGGGGGGTGAGACACAGACCAGGGATTAGGAGGAGTCAAGGAGCAGGGGGGGTGAGACACAGACCAGGGATTAGGAGGAGTCAAGGAGCAGGGGGGGTGAGACACAGACCAGGGATTAGGAGGAGTCAAGGAGCGGGGGGGTGAGACACAGACCAGGGATTAGGAGGAGTCAAGGAGCGGGGGGGTGAGCCACAGACCAGGGGTTAGGAGGAGTCAAGGAGCAGGGGGGGTGAGACACAGACCAGGGATTAGGAGGAGTCAAGGAGCAGGGGGGGCGAGACACAGACCAGGGATTAGGAGGAGTCAAGGAGCAGGGGGGGTGAGACACAGACCAGGGATTAGGAGGAGTCAAGGAGCAGGGGGGGGCGGGGGGGGGGGGGGTGAGACACAGACCAGGGATTAGGAGGAGTTAAGGAGAGCAGCCTGGCATCGCAAATATAACTACCCTCTATATTTCTGAGACCCGCACCACCATACTCACCATGTGGGACTTAGTTCCCTCAATGCTGGGATTCCTTGGGACTTCCCCTCCCATTAGTTTCACATTGTTGTCCTTTCATCTAACAAAATGTTTCATCAAATCGTTTTTTCCCTTCACATTTCATACATGCACACGCTTACCTGAACACACACACACACACACACACACACACACGTACCTGATCATGCTCTCTCTCTGTAGGTGGTCTCTTTGTGCTTCAAGTTCTCACACACACACACACACACACACACACACACGCATTAGCCTCCCACCAGGGAGCTAGGATCCCAGTCTCAGCTAACAGTGGATGAGGAGTAGAGTTTCTTTAATTATGAGGCCGACTGTGACATTGAGGCCCCCCTCTCCCCTCTCCCCTCTCCCCTCTCCCCTCTCCCCTCTTCCCTCTCCCCTCTCCCCTCTCCCCTCTTCCCTCTCCCCTCTTCCCCTCATCTCTCTCCCCTCTCCCCCTTCCCTCTCCCCTCTCTCCTCTCCCCCCTCCCCTCTCCCCTCTCCCCCCTTCCCTCTCCCCTCTTCCCCTCATCTCTCTCCCCTCTTCCCCTCATCTCTCTCCCCTCTCCCCCCTCCCCTCTCCCCCCTCCCCTCTCTCCTCTCCCCCCTCCCCTCTCCCCCCTCCCCTCTCCCCCCCTCCCCTCTCCCCCCTCCCCTCTCCCCTCTTCCCTCTCCCCTCTTCCCCTCATCTCTCTCCCCTCTCCCCCCTTCCCTCTCCCCTCTCTCCTCTCCCCCCTCCCCTCTCCCCTCTCCCCCCTCCCCTCTCCCCCCTCCCCTCTCCCCCCTCCCCTCTCCCCTCTCTCCTCTCCCCCCTCCCCTCTCCTAGTCCCCAGGCCTCCCAGACAGGGTCTAAGTGCTGGGCTACGCGGGGCGGGCCGGTGGATCCCCCGCGGGGTGCGATAGCGCTGCCTGTTGTAATTCCTGATATCCATTAGCGACCACAAGCAGAGCATTAGAGCTGAACAGCACACGCACAAGGCCGCATGGCCGCACCTCTCACTGCAGTGCCGCCAGAGAGAGACGCTGCTAATCATACACCCCCGCTTGGGCCGTTCAAACGCCCCCTGATCTGCACTTTCTGTCTCTCTTTGGAGGTCTAGACCTGGAGGGTCAAATGGTCACTCTGAGATCCTCTGGGTTCAGGAAGCGCCTTGCCCAATCGGGTTTCCAAGAAGCGCCGTTTGTATGGTTCTGCTTATTCAGCTGGTCTGATATTAGGGATTTACAAAAAGGTCCAATGTCATGGGAATGAACAAAGGTTATCACATAAAGTAAATATAGCAATTAAGGTAAATCTTTGACCGTAATTAATTACTGCTAGAATAATGTTCAATGGGGATTTGCCGTGGGGGAAATCGGAGTGGAAGCTTACTGCCCAGGTCTATAAGAGAAAATACCATTAGACTATACTATCTACTAATATCTGACGTATGACAGTATACTCTGCTGTGTTAGTGGTTCTAGCATCTCTGTGGAGGTTAGCATGACAGTATACTCTGCTGTGTTAGTGGGCATGGAGTCTCTGTGGAGGTTGGCATGATTAGCAGCTTGTATATTTCTATCCTTGTCTCTCCATAAGTGAGCAGACATGCAGAGCTCCTGTGGCGGCCATGTTGATTTAGAGTTGTGTTTTATGGATGCAGGGGGAACATTTACATCTAGCCTTTAAGTAGTCAGAGGAGCAGGAGGAGGAGAGATGAGCAGGTCCCAAAAGCGGAGTAAATCAATTTAAAAGAGGTCCATAAATGTCAGCCATTCATCCACATGCTTATGCTGATGTACACACAATACCACCACACACATGTTTACACAGAGGAGAGGAGAGAGAGACAAAGGGAGGGAAGGAGAGAGAGTGAGAGAGAGGCATTCAGAGAGAGGAGAGAGAGCGAGAGGGAGACAGAGGAATGAAGAGAGAGAGAGCGAGAGAGACAGAGAGATAGAGAGAGAGGGAGTGAGAGAGGGAGAGACACGTAGAAAGAGAGAGACATGAAGAGAAAAAGAGAGGGACGTACGGAGCGGGAAAGACAGAGGCTTTAAGAGAAAGAGAGACCTGCAGAGAGAGAGAGGGAGAGAGACATGAAGCTAGAGAGAGCGAGATATACGGAGAGAGAGCGGGAGGGTGGGGTGTTTTATCGATCAGGGGTGACCACATCATCCGCTCCTCTCTCATGATTAATCTGGGAGCTGAGCGCTGGCCAGCGACACATGACAGGCTGTGGCGGCGCGGTCCGCCATTCCTCTTCATTAGGGCTTGCTAGCGGACAGCAGCGCGGAGAGCAATCAGTTAGCCTTATTGTGTTTATGAAGCGCCAGCTAGGATGACCCCGCGCTATATTGAATTGAGGACATCAAAAGATCACCGGACATTGATTAGGAGGATATTAAAGTAATTCAAATGCTATATTTATATGTCAAACAAGCACGGGAGTGGAAAGCGATGGCATTCTCCAGCTAAATGAAAAGTTATAGAACTGAGGAGGACAGCTGGGATGGAATTGTGAAAACCAAGAGAAATGATGTCGTGGCTAAGGAAATTACATTCAGAAACTCTGGGGAATAAGACAGAAGCAAACAAAATAACTCAATCACAAACACAACATTTCCCTCTTATCTTTTAACATCTTTTACCATGTGAAACCTTTGACTGAACAAACTATCTAATATTTTTCTCGCTCCAAGCAGCTCTAGGATCTTCCTGAGGCTTCCGGCGAGCGCTGTAGTATATTTCCCTATGCCGCTGCCATGATTCTTTCCCGGACGCCGCGACAGAAATAACTGCACCAAATATGTCACATCACGGGCTGGGATGGTCAGCACTTTTACCCACCCACACTTAATCACCCGCTCGTCCAACATTTAATATATCTGGAAACAGCTAAATATTAGACATCATTGCTCAGGATGAGGGATAGCAGGAGTGCAGCGCCGTATAACTTATATTTTTAGTCGCCGAGCGTCCCCTGACCACAGGAAGTACAGCGGGCCGGGGTGATGGATGCCTGCAGGCCCCTCCCCCCCTCCCATCTCCGTGGCGACCGTGCGGCGGCTTGGGCCAGGTTGTGGGTGCTGGTGATCAAAACCAGAGCGCTTAATTCAGCCGGCGGTAATGAGAGGGGAGATTGACGGCCGGGAACCGCCTCTCCATCATCCCTTTATCGTCCCGTCCCCCCTCTCTCTCCCCCCTCTCTCCCTCCCTCCCCCCCCCCCCCCCCCCCCCCCCTCTCTCCCCTCTCATTTGCATCTCGCCTCATTAGACGTGGCCATTTACGGCTCCACTAGGGTACACCGTTTCCTGGACTTAATGCCTTTTATTTGATCAGCCTGACCGCCGCGGTTTTAACGAGCTGTCATTCTGACCCCCCCCCCCCCCCCCCCCCACACACACACACACACACTTCTGATGACATCACTCCATTAGGACTCAGGACCACTGACACCTTCACCACTCACACACACATGCAGGCACCCACACATATACTAAACCCACACACATGCACATACCCACACATATAGATACCCGCTCCCCCCCACCCACACACGCACACACATGCATAAGCACATGCAGGCACAAACACACTCAACAGCAACACACAGCCCACCCTCCTCTCCTCTGATGCTCCTGTGTCTCCTGATGGCCTCCTCTTTTACTTCCTGTTGGTTAGTCTGTCTCTCACTACTTCTCTCTTCATTCCTCTCTCTTCCTCTGTTCTCCTCCATCCCCCCCCACCCCATCACCTCCTCTCTTCTCGTCTTGTTGTGTCCAGCCGAGATGGGCATGGTAGTGGTGGGTGTAGCCAGTGCTCCGTCAAGGGGCCCGGAGTGCTCCGGCCCTGGGCCCCGGTGTGGCGGTGTGAGCCCCTGGACAGCCAGGGGACCAGATGTGTTCTGGAGGCCCTAATGGCATTTTGATGTTCAGGAGTGGAGGTGGTGGTGGGGGGGGGGGGGGGTTACTGACAGAGTTCTGGGAGAAGGGGTTAGCGTGTTGTTCCTATGTCACAGCTTATTACATTCACTCAGAAGAGAGAGGAGGTGGAGTGAGTGAGGTGAGGGAGAGTAGAGTGGGAGAATGAGGCAGGAGAGGAAGACCACTGAGAGTTGAGAGAGGGAGTGGAAGTGAGAGGAGGAAGGGAGACAAAGAGATGTCAAAGCAGGTCAGGGGACAATGTTTAGACTGGCCATAGAAGACAATAGTGATACACGTTGATACTGGTTTGGAGTACAGTGTGACCTACTCTATAAGGCTGTACCAGTTAGGGTTAGACTGTGTGACATACTCTATAAAGCTGTACCAGTTAGGGTTAAACCGTGTTACCTACTCTATAAAGCTGTACCAGTTAGGGCTAAACAGTGTCCCATGGCAATCTCACCTCTGGTGAAGCCCAACAGCATGTATCTCCCACATTACTAGTTTCCAGTTGGATGCTCTGCTCCAGATAATGTGTTGAGCGAGGAGGTTTTCCGCTGCTGCAAACTGAAAGCATCATACCCCATTTACCACTTCAGCTCTGCTGTCTTTTAGCAACAACAAAAAAACACAAATATATTTAAAATAAATCCTAGAGTAAATACCAGCTAGTTTGTTTTTGTTTTCATGGCATTTCCACTGTGATAGGAAAGCTCTTTCTCCCTGTATTCCTGAGATTGCACGCACGCTGACCCTAGTGGTCAAACAGCCAATAGAGAGCTTTCTAGTCCACACACCCTTTCTATTGGAACGGATCTCCAAAACAGGTGCATCTTTTAAACAATTTGCAGGCTTCTTTTAGTGTCAGGGACATTCATTTTGTACAGAATGACCCCAGAATGGCGCTGTTTGTACTTGTGTGATATTCCACTTTGGCTGTTTTTATTCGATGGTGTCAATGATGTCATATTGTTAACAAATGGAGCGTCTGAACGCGGCAAGGTTTGACCTCGTGCCGGACTTGTCGTAACTCGCGTGACATCTAATCAACGCTCGTCCCAAAAAGATCCAGCCTTTAGAAATGTGATACTCTGAAGCACAAATTTCCCATGATCCTTCAGTGCACGGTCTCAATTTTTTTTTGAATAACTCAACTCCACTAGGTTTCTTGCTTGTGGTGGTGTTCATTGACCTCTTTAAACCAGTTCACTCTACCCTTCAGTACCCAGCCACCTTGTGGAGACCCTATTTAGAGGAAGATACAGAGAATGGTTTAACACAAGGACCCTGAACGCTGGGAGGTCTCTGCAGGTCTCCACGGGTACGTAACAATCACAGAGAATATAGACACAGAGCTGTCGTTTACCCTCTGCTGGTGAGCTGTTGAGAGAGAGAGAGAGAGAGAGAGAGAGAGAGAGAGAGAGAGAGAGAGAGAGAGAGAGAGAGAGGGGTCACTGTGGAGGTAAATCATCTGTTTAGATGTTCAGAAGATCCTCCTCTCTCTGCTCCTTGTCTTCACCAGATGTCCTGTTGCTGGACACACCAACAGTGTCTGAACTAACAGGGCTGTAATGTGCTTTATTCACCTAGCGGCCATCTTGGTTCCATCTTGTTTTTTAACGCTATTTGGGTGTGGAGACTGAATGCAGAATTCAGAATTCAGAATTAAATTCCCCCCACCCAGCTAGCGTTTAGAACCAAGATGGCTGCTAGATGAGTATACAAAGTATGAGTATACCTTTATACAAAACAGTAGTTTTCCTCTCTTGAGGAACCACCTCTCACTCACTCATCCCCTTGGGGATGATAAAGTGTATCTAATCTCACGTGATGAGACACCAGGATCTTCTGATCTCCGGGGGTCTGCAGATGTGATGTTGTGAATCTCCTTACAACTCTCCAACCGCGTTCTCTGTTGCAGAACAAACACACACACACACACACGTAAAGCACATATTCACCAGAGATCAGGCAGAACATCGGGGCACAGATCATCAGTTGAAGAGCTTAATGTGTTTTAGATGTAGACCTTCTTCCACTATCTCTCACCTGATGGTTAGGGAGCCAATGGGAATGGAAACTCTTTGTTTGACTCCTGATGAATCTCTTGACCTGACCAGTATCTCCACACCACCGACCAGTCCATTCCTCTTGCTGATAGTGGGAATGTGTTTAGATCTCAATCTGAGCTACTGAGAAGATCACTGATAGGCCTCTGCTGCTTAATCTTAAGCATCTTAATGTCTTTGTTGGATGGGAGGAAGGAAGAACGGAAGGAAGGAAGGAAGAAAAAAGGCAAAAGAAAGAATGTTCTTAGGAAAGAGAAAACAGGGAAGGAATCAATGGAGCAGAGGAGTAATAATTAAATAAATGGAGGGAGAGAGGAAGGAAGGAAATAAATTATAAAAAAATGGAGGAAGGAAATAAAAGCAGGAAGAATGAAAGGAAAAAGAAAGGATGAATGCCTCTTCCCTGTGGTTAAGCAGCTGTTGATGTGGCTTCTGGGCTTGAAAAGGATCGTCTTGTTGAGGTGTCTCAGCTTGTGTCTACATCTCTAATTGCTCCAGACTTAAGTTTTCCAGAAGGGCGAATATCGAGCACATAAAAGACAATCTTGTGATTATCGAGAAAAAACTGGATGACTTTCAGACACAGGGACGCAATATCAATCACGGCCAATTTGAGGCCACCAACATGAAATATGATTTCATAAGACAAATGCGGTGTCATTCTTAATGTGCTTAACCTTTACTGTCAATGAAAAAGTATTGATCGCTCACTGGTATTTCTTTATCATTTGATTTCCGAAAGCGTAATAATATATGGTGCTGGAGTTAGATGAAAGATAAATGGCAACTCAATGATGTGCCGGCTACAAGACTCCGTCCCCCACACGGAGATGAAAGAACCCACAGAAGTTGATGCTTGTGTGGTTTAAAAAGAAAAGTTGAATGTTAGCTTTTACAGTCTGCCGCTACAATCACTTTACCTCCATCTTTGTACTTTACCCATTTAGCATGTGGTTCAGAATACGATAGAAGAAAATAGGAAAGAAGAGAATAGAATATAGATTTTATATCTTTTTTATATATTTTTATTTCATCAATTTTCTTATCTTTTACCAACGTTATATGTGCCATATATATACTCACTTATATATAGTAGGCCTATAGTTTGATAAGATAAAATAAGATGTCCATTATAAATCACAGACGGGAAAATAAAGAGTTCATAATTGGAATGTAAAAAGCATTCTGATAATCCTCCAATTCTAAATCTATACTTTAAAGTCCACAATGTAAACCACAATGTAACATTCCTAATGTACAATCTAAAGCACAGTCAAACAATCTTATTCTACATTCTAAAGCACAGTCTAACATTCTAATTCTACAATTTAATTCACACTCTGACATTCTAATTTTACAATCTGAAGCCAGTCTAACGCAAGTGTATAATGTGCGTATTAGCAACCAGCAGTACTTCAATAGGCCTGGGGTGTGTGTGTGTGTGTGTGTGTGTGTGTGTGTGTGAGTGTTGTGATGTGTTGCTCTCCCGGCCCGGTGTCTGTTTGATCTACTTCCTCGACCTAATAAGACCTCGTCGTGCTGCGCTGCAACCAAATCACTCCTGCATCCCAGCCCCTAATAAGTGGTTAGCTTGATTTATGCGGGCTATCTGGCCGGGGGGACGAGCCCCGGGATCGGCCTGGCGCGGCAGCCGGAGCCCCGGCAGACGGCTCCATTACAGAGGGGAGCAGGGGGGCTAAGATGGTCCTCTCCTCCAGGAGTGCATTATGGCGGGGGCTAACTGGAGGAGACGCTGGCTCTAGCTACAGTGATGCATGGTCACTCCCGTCCTCCATTGTGAGGGCCAGATACTGTGGGGCCTCCGCGGACTGCAAAAAGACCCTATTCAGTCCTGTGGGCTAGTGGGGGCGCCCCTGGGGCCCCCCACAAGCATTGACAGCAGTAAAATGGCCACTTATTCACAGCCTCCACCACATACACGTGCACACATACACACACACACACGCACACACACATACTCCGGCTTCCATTCTCCCTTCAGCTCCCTCTGCCTCTCCCCCCCCCTCTGGGTGGAGGAGTGCAGCCCCCCCCCCCCCCCCCCCCCCCCCCCATGTATACAGGCCTCGCTGCAGTGGACCAACTCTAGTCAAACAAAGCATGCCGTCCTCTAGTGGAGCCCCAGAACCCTCCAGTGCACCTCTATGTGGACGTCACGCCGGCCTCTAGTGGAGCCCCAGAACCCTCCAGTGCACCTCTATGTGGATGTCACGCCGGCCTCTAGTGGAGCCCCAGAACCCTCCAGTGCACCTCTATGTGGACGTCACGCCGGCCTCTAGTGGAGCCCCAGAACCCCTGAGATCTGTACATTCTGGAGACCTCTCTAGAGTTTACTGGAGGTGACTTGATGATCAAGTCTCTATGTAATACAACAACATGTCATAACAAGAAGGCTGCAGTTAGAAAGGAAGTTATATATTATTAATCATGAGTTAATCATGAACACTTATGGATAACTGGAAAGGGCTCTCCATTAATGAATCAATAATGATTTTCCTCCCTCTCCTCCTTTTCTTCCTCCTCCTCCTCCTCCTTCTCCTTCTCCTTCTCCTTCTCCTTCTCCTTCTCCTTCTCATTCTCATTCTCATTCTCCTGCTCCTCCTGTTTCTCCTCCCTCTCCTCCTGTTTCTCCCTAGTTGAATCCTCTGGCCAGCCAGGCAGCGGTTGCCACGGCAGCAGCCATGGGCTCCATTGCCGGTTCCCAGGTGTTTGGCAATGCCTTGTCCAACCTCCAGGGGGTGACGGGGCAGCTGGTCACCAATGCACAGGGACAGGTAAGACAACATAGACCCTATAAATATATACAAAATTACACAAGACTGTGCGATTGGCTCGCTAAGGCTGGGTGAGTGGGGCATAACATTTAAACCAATACCAATAGAACACAGCCTAGGATGTGATCACACCCCTCCTAAGTTTTTTCTCAACTTCAGAACCCATTCTGGTTATTAAGACATCACATTATGAGCCTTATTCACATACCGATAATCTTGGTTCTAAACGCTAGCTGGGGGAACTCAATGCAGAATTAGGCATTCATGTGAAGCAGTGTAAATGGCCACAGATGTTTGAAGAAGTGCTACTTAAATACAGTCGGTTTACCATTGTTTGTATCATGTCTCCTCTAGCGGTATGCTCAGTGTTAGTGTAGCATAGCGGTTTGTCTGAATGGCACAGAGGCCTTGATGCTAATTGTTGCTAATGGGAAAGTATGGAGAAGCATGGTGCTGAGTCTGGAGCTCTGCAGGGGACAGATCGCCGTGGTTATGGGTTTGATGGAGCGTGCTGGTCGCTAGCAGTAGCGGCGGGGCTAGCGCTAGCAACCGCGCTAGCTGACACTCTGTGACATAATCAGGTCAGAGCCTTGGGCTACAGCCTTTGCTCTCTGCCTCATTACTTTAAAGCATTATTCAGAGCCGGGACGCTGTAATACGCACCACACTATCAGATACTTGTCCTCCGCATCGCTCTTTGCCCCTCCGTTCTCTCTTATTTTCCATCTCTCTCTCTTGCTCTCTCCCTATCTCTCTGTCTCTTGTTACTCTCTCTCTCTCTCTCTCTCTCTCTCTCTCTCTCTCTCTCTCTCTCTCTCTCTCTCTCTCTCTCTCTCTCTCTCTGTTATAAAACATGAGATTCTGTTAACAAAGTGAGGGAAAAAGCCTTCAGTAAAGAATTCAGTTCTCTGTGGTTTAAGATGCATTTAAAGATATTTGCTTTAGAATGTGGAGTAAATAGTCCACTAAAGTACAGTTCTACTCCTAAAAAAATAACTACTTAGCAATTTGTGCACAGCTCAATATTTTAAGTTCTGAGCGTTTTCTAGAGTTGGATCTTTTGAAGCGAAACTCTTTTATTAAAATAGTTTTCCACCTTTTAGAAGAGAATGTCAGATATAAATTAATATAAAAATGACCTCTGTTATTTTTGTTGCACATCTCTGTGTGGCAAAAAGATAACAACAAAATAAAAAAAGATGACATAGAAATACCAGATGTTTGCTTGGATTGAGAGCACATTGTGGTTTGACCTCCGCATTCACTCTCCGGTCTCCTCTCCTCGTCACTGCTAGCGGCAGTCCTTTTAGAGGATGCTTGTTTATGGACTTAGAGTCCAATACGTTGACACTGTTTGAAGCTTTATCATGTTGGTCCCAGTGCTTTCTTCTCCAAGGACAATCATTGGGGCTGTCTGCCGCTAGCCTTAGAAGTAGCTAGCCTGTAGTATACTAGCCTCTAATACACTTTCCTCCCTCACTGCTAGCTTCAACCCCTGCTGGCCTGTAGTATACTAGCCTCTAGTACGCTAACCTCCAGAATACTAGCCTCTAGTACATAAGACTCCACCGCTGAAAGCCAATAGTATGCTAGCCTCTAGTATACTAGCCTCTAGGACACTAGCCATCACCGCTGCTAGCCTCCACTGCTGCTAAGCTCCACCTCAGCTAGCCTCTACTACGCTAGCCTCCACTGCAGCTAGCTTCTAGTATGCTAGCCTCCAGTACAACTAGCCTCCACTGCAGCTAGCCTCTAGTACGCTAGCCGTCACCATGGCTAGCCTCTAGTACGCTAGCCTCCACTGCAGTTAGCTTCTAGTAAACTAGCCTCTAGTACGCTAGCCTCCACCACGCTAGTCTCTATCATAATAGCCCATAGTACGCTAGCCTCGCTGCGTGTGTGTGCCTGGGATTGAGGGGAGATCACAGGTCTGTTAAATTGTGTCTCTGTTGCCGTGGTTATTTTCGGTGAACTCCTTTCAATCCCTCCCGTTAACCTCTTCTCTACCTGGAAACACAGGGCGGTAAAAGGGTTCAGGGGTTTAACTGACAACCCAGAGAACAGCTCAACCCTGACTTGCTTTGATGTGATTGGCCTGCTGAGGCCACGCCACCCATGACACTTTGATCCAGTGATGTACTGACAAAGCTAAATATGCTGATGGTTTTTAAACCAAACAAGACATTACCCACCACACAAACACTAGACAATACCCACCACACAAATACTAGACATTACCCACCACACAAATGCGGCCCAGCAGAAATGGGCAGTGTGAGAGAAGTTTGAGTGG
The DNA here is from genome assembly GCA_026745465.1 of Lota lota. Classification (NCBI taxonomy): domain Eukaryota; kingdom Metazoa; phylum Chordata; class Actinopteri; order Gadiformes; family Lotidae; genus Lota; species Lota lota. The sequence goes on from JACYXH010000781.1 coordinate 1,574,018, forward strand.
CTTACTTATTTCAGTTATTTGAAAGTAATGGAGGATTTAAATTAAAATCACTAGCAACCCACGGCGAGCGGAAATCCCTTCTGCGAAATTATTTCTTCTGGTGCTGTGGTTTCATAGTGCTCCAGTACTGGCTTCAAATGTACTTTTGTGGAAGGTTTGGAGCCGTAGATAGGCCAGTAGAGATATGTATAGTCTTCCTTGTCCAAGATTCATTGGTTAGCAATCATTACTCAACATCACAGTTAGTTTATTTAAGATGAGCAGAAACCAATAAGGAAACTGGAGGGAAACTCATCTTGGCACTGAGTCCAAGTTTAGCTGCGGTGGGGTGAGGTCTTTGTTCCCGCTGTAGAGGTAATGGATGTGTTTTATGTATGGTGGAACCTTATGTCCTGAATCTTGTGTTGATGTGTCTTTGAGATGTGTCTCTGTAGCCAGACTTGTGGTGCTGGAGCTCAATGTGAAATGAAAAGCCTTTAGTCTTCGGTGGGAGCCCTGTGAACTTTATGATTAGTTTTGTGGACTTGTAATGATGCTAGTCCAAACATTTTCCTCACCCGGGTTTGGACGCAGGGAGGTGGAGGAGCCTAAATGGAATGGATATTGTCTGGACACCATGGCTAAAGTCCCAGATTGGCCCCGCACAACCATGAGATGACATTTCTCTGGGAACAGGAGCTTCACCTGTACACTGGGACGTGGAGAGATAGAGGGAGAGAGACCGAGATAGAGGGATTGAGAGATAGAGAAAGACATAGAGGTAGACAGAGGAGATGGAAGAAAATAATGAGAGGAATGCAACCTACAATTACATGGCCCATATGATTTTACTTTTAACGTCCATGCATATTTAATATTATTTAAATATCTTAACTTGAGCTGATGTGTAACGGATGTCTTTCTACTATGACTTTACGACTGTAGGGTGTAGTTACTTTATTGGCCAGAGGGGGCAGTGCAGAGCAACTGCTCTTTATTAGCTTCTAGAAGACGCCGGTCCGTCCGAGGGCGATGAATAATTGAGCGGGACAAGTTCCACGCCACGACAGCGGTGCCCGGAGACACGGGCGCCGTCAGCCAGGGCCATAAAATATGCTAAGTGGCAGAAGAGCATGACAGGAGAGGTTGTGGAGGCGTTGCGGTGAGAGAGAGCGAGATAAATTATCTGGGCTCTAATGCGAAGCAACGTAAGCAAATGAGGCGTGGAGAGGATGAGTTACTGCTGCTAGGGCTCGGACGCCCCCCAGCCCTGCCCACCCTGACAGGAGAGAGAGAGAGAGAGAGAGAGAGAGAGAGAGAGAGAGAGAGAGAGACTACACCAGAGACTGGACAGAGAGAGACTAGGGAGCGAGAAAGAGAGAGAGAATAGAGGGTGAGATGGAGCATGAGAGAGAGAGAGAGGGAGAGAGAGAGAGAGAGAGAGAGAGAGAGAGAGAGAGAGAGAGAGAGAGAGAGAGAGAGAGAGAGAGAGAGAGAGAGAGAGAGAGAGAGAGAGAGCATACTTGGTACAGCGATAAGAGCAGACCGGGTTGTTAAACCTGGTGGTTTATAGTTGATTCAGAAAATATTGATAAAATTGACAATGCAATTACTACTCTCAATTAATCTCTTCTTTGTTTAATTTATTAGTTATTTATTTTTCTTAGTTTGAATTATGTTTAATTCATCGATAGTTAGCAAGATTCAACTCTCTCTTTCTTGTATCACCGTACTTTCATGCAGTTTTCTAGTACTGCTTAATAAATGATATAAAATATAATGGTGCCTTTAAGTTATTGAGGTTGATGTCACCTGGAGACTAAAGGCGGTCTCCAGGGGATGTCAACCTTTATCACGATGAAGAGGAGGGTGCTGTCTCTAAACCACTGTGTTGACACCTACCTTGATCTGCGCACCTGATTACAGAACACCCTGGGGGTGTGTTTGTGTGTGTGTGTGTGTGTGTGTGTGTGTATGTATGTGCGTGTGTGTTTGTGTGAGAGAGAGAGAGAGAGAGAGAGAGAGAGAGAGAGAGAGAGAGAGAGTGAGAGACACAGAGAGAGCAAGAGTTGGATGTAAAATTCAGGACTAAACCTTTCTCTCTCTCCTCTCTCTCTCTGTCCTCTCTCTCATTCTCTCTCTCATTCTCTCTCTCTGGTTCTCTCTCTCTCTCTGTCACAGGCTCTCTCACTATCTCTTTCTCTCTCTCTCTCTTTCGCTCTCTCTCTGTCTCTCTCTCTTTGTCTCTCTCTCTCTGTCTCTCTTTGTCTGTCTCTCTTATCTCTTTTTTTGCTGTATCTCTCTTGGTTTTTATATGTACTTCACTTTGATCTGACCTCTTCCTCAGTGTGTGTGTGTGTGTGTGTGTGTGTGTGTGTGTGTGTGTGTGTGTGTGTGTGTGTGTGTGTGTGTCAGGGGGATCCGCTCTCTCGCCACATTTAACAGACAGAGACTCTCTATATGTGTGTGTGTGTGTGTGTGTTTGTGTGTGTGTGTGTGTGTGTGTCTCTCTCTCTCTCTCTCTTTCCTCTGGGTTAGTGCAGGTAATCAGTCAATGGTGTGCACCAGCTCACACAGACACACACACACACTTACACACACACACCCCACCCACACACACGTACACGCACACACACAGGTATTCACTACTGACCTTTACAGCCAGCTACTAGCAGTCTGGCCTCTCTCTCTCTACCTCTCTACCTAGCTCTCTCTACCTTTCCATCTCTCTCTGTACATCTCTATCTATCTCTCTACCTTTATATGTCTCTCTCTGCCTCTCTACTTATGTCTCTCAACCTTAACCTCTCTCTATGTCCACTCCTCTTTCTATTTGTCTATCTCTTTATCTATCTCTCTTTTTATCACTACCTCCACCAATATCACCAATTTACCTACCTATTACTCTACTCTCTCTCTCTCTCTCCTGCTCTCTCTCTCTCTCACACACAGACACACACAGTGACACACACACACACTAGTAGTTGCCATTGGTAACCGACTCGTACCCAGCATCACAGCAGTACTTTATTAAGACAGGATACCAGTTAAACCATTCCGTCTCCCACAACTACTCCCCATCTGACTCCTCCCCCTCTCATCTGACTCCTCCTCCACCAATCTAACTCCTCCTCTCTGACTCCTCTAACTTTGCCCTTCTCCTCTTGGTAGATCATTGGAACAATCCCCCTGATGCCTAACTCAGCCGGGGCCTCCAGCCAATCAGGAGGGGGCAACCCGGGGCTGCAAGTTCAGCCAATCACACCGCAGCTCCTGACCAACGCTCAGGGACAGATCATTGCAACGGTGATCGGCAACCAGATCCTCCCCGTCATCAACACCCAGGGAATCACCCTGTCCCCCATCAAACCTGGACAACAGGTAGCACACACACACACGCACACACATACACACACGCACACACACACACACACGCACATACACATACACACACACACACACACACACACAGGGAATCACCCTGTCCCCCATCAAACCTGGACAACAGGTAGCACACACACACACGCACACACATACACACACGCACACACACACACACGCACACACACATACACACACACACACACACACACACACACACACACAGGGAATCACCCTGTCCCCCATCAAACCTGGACAACAGGTAGCACACACACACACGCACACACACACACACACACACAGGGAATCACCCTGTCACCCAACAAACCTGAACAGTTAACACACACACACTGTATACAATGCACACACACACACACACACACACACACACCCTTCTGTCTTCTCTTACCTACAACAAGCAGTGCCTGCATTTGTTCAGACACTTAGGCAGATAGTGACTCTGGCATTAAACTGGCTTCCTAGCAATAATATAGAATACAGTCTGTACCGCGTAATGCTTGGGCTAGCATAGACTAAATCGCTATAACCTTGCATAACATATATGTGCATGCTATGGATCCATACAGCCTAGCTTAACATACAGAGAGCATGTTATTGAATTGCTAATAGCGGGGACAGGTCTAGCAGTGAGCATGTCTAAGCATGTCTTGGTCCATCCAGCTAAGTGTGGCGCCACGGCGGCTCTTTTTGAATTAATTAGCGGTGCACTAATGGCTAGCCCCTCTCGCTGGCGCTACTCTCTTTGAGCTTTCTTCTAGTGGTGTAATTTACGGTTGTCACGGTTTTCAGCGAGGGACCTGAAGGGAGGGAAGGAACCCCCCCCCCCCTCCCCCCGTCCCCCCCACCCCCCACCTGTCAGACATGCTGACATCTCCTTGACAACATCCAGCATCCATACAAACAAACAAACACACTCCGCCACCAACCACAATAATGAATAGCGCCGCTGAGCCGAGCGCTCTATATTGGAGCCATCAGCGTAAGACATGGTGCCGTTTATGATCTTGTAGAAACAGTTGAACAGTGCATAATACACAAAGATACACACCGCTGATCCGTGTGCGCGCTAGGAATTATGTGGGTTCCTCTCGCGCCGACATCATTAGGTTGCTCGGCGGTCGCTCGGCGCTGGAACAACATCAACTCTAATTGCTGTTGAGTCGCGTTTTAGAACGATAAAAACAGTCAAGCGGCGCTCCTTCAGCTCACGTGCGAAAGCCTCTTTGAACGTCAGACCTGGGCCCCGCCAGGCATGCATCGGGCCCCAGACTGTTCTTAGGCCCTAAGAACATGTGTTAGTGTTCTTAGACCACCGGCTAATGAATAATAATAATTATGTCATTATGATGAATGTGTGTTGTTATTATGTTGAAGAGAAAATGCAACTAATGCAAATATGACAAATATCAAATATCAAAAATAAGTATTAATCCTGTGCTTATCTGTGTGTGTGTGTGTGTGTGTGTGTGTGTGTGGTCCAGCTCCCCCAGACCCAGGCAGTCCAGGGTGGTCCCGCCTCGTCCCAGGCCGGTCTCCTCCACCCGCCCCACAGACAGAGCCCCCTGCAGCACCCAGCCTCCTCCTCATCCTCCTCCTCTTCCTCCTCTGCCCTCAGCGTGGGACAGCTCGTCAGCAGTGAGTCCTCCATGTGCACCCCCCCCCCCTCCCCCCCCCCCCCCCCCCCCCCCCCCCCTGCCACGCTCACCTACGAGACACCGCCCTTCCCACCAGTGACATCACAAATGGGCGAGTCCACTCAAATGTGTGATAGGCAGACCTACCAACCTACCAGCCTACCCAGTGGACTGTACCAACTGGAAGGCTGGTCTGTCCATCCCACGTCTGGTGGGATAACTCCCACTTGTGATGGAACTAGTGGGTAGATGTTGAAACACCTGGTGGTTGAATAGAGGATCTTTACAACTGTGAGGACTCCAGTTCTATGCAGAGGTGGCTCAGTGGTCCACGCAGTCAAGTCCTGTCGGGTTTTCGTTCCAACCTGGCTCTAAACCAGCTGGTTCAACTCACCCTCGATATACCTCTGGGCTGGGCTATTTAGCAAACTAAGATTAAGAGAGGACCTTTATTTTGAGAACCGGGAAGTTCCACCGCTTACTTTCTTCCTGACTGTGCTGCTTTGTTTTCCTGTTTACTGTAAAATAAAAGCGTGTTGTGTCTGGAACCGAGCCTTCGTTCCCTAAAGTGTTTGGGCCGTCTATGCGGCTCTATAAATCATTAGGCCTTACCTTGTCGTTCTGCTACCATTCCCTTAAAAACTATGTTTTATTCAGCTCCATTTCATTTGTCACAGTCAGTTCCCCCTAAAGTCCAGGTTAAACTCATTTTAGAGGCAGCTATGTAGTAGTAAATGTAATTATTGTGGAAAAACAGGCACTTGTTGCAGGTATTGTTTTCATTTCATATTCTCCTCCAGTAATCAAACATAACTTAATTAACCCTTTTTCAGTCTGCATAATAGTGTTGTGTATCTCTATGTCCCATAATCTTCTCTGGTCAATGTTATCACGATTTACACAGCATTTACCTGCTGTGTTTGTACATAAACAGGTTATTCTTATAAACACAAGGGCAGAAGTGGAGAGATTGTCTTTCATACTCAATAGTACAAACCTCTCCTTTGGGAGATGGCTGAATGGTGTAGACCCCCCCCCCCCCCTCTCCCACCTCTTCATCTCCACCACCTCCTCTCCACTCCTCCTCCTCCTCTCCTCCACCAGCTCCTCTCCTCCTCTCCTCCTCTTACCCCCTCCACCACCTCCTCTTCCCTCCTCCTCCTCCTCCACTCCTCCCCCACTTCTCCCATCTCCACCTCTCCTTCACCTCCTCCTCTACCCACCACCTCCTCCACTACCATCTCCTCCTTTTCCCACCTCCTCCTCTCCCAATATCATGTACACGCCACTTCACGTGCACGCCACAGACGCATGGCGTCACTTATGAGGCTGGCGGCGATGGCAGCCCATAGATTTCTGCTTAAATACGCTTGGAGGCTTCCTTAAATAATTCATTGATAATGACCAGCATGAATAATTCAGACGCACAAACTTTGCTTTGGTAAGCATGATGCCAGTGTACCTGACATTGATGTACAATGTGAAATCACTTTTTATTAGGGGGGACATTTTTCAAAAACGCTTCAACCAAGTTTTTGAAAATCTGTTTAAGTGCAGCGGGCAGGTTCTGTTCATAAATAATGTTTTCTTTAGATTGGTGCTGGATATTGTGTTTACTCACATTATTCTGTGTGAAAGTATTTTATTGTGTGAGCAGATGTGAAAGGCCTTACCTTGGGTGGGCTGAATGAGAATAATCCTGTAATCCCACAAGGGCTGCATTTGAAGAGGGTCCGTTTTCATAAATGCCCATAGAATCTCGGGTATGCCACGCATTGTCACACATATAGGTTTGTGTAAAAATTGCTTTTTGTGTGACGATCAAACTAATTGGGAAATGTTTATCCGCACAATGGAGCCATTTATGTCCTCAATAGGTGTTGGAGCAGAGATTGCTTGACGCAAATAGGAGGATGTTTGGTTCTTTGTGTTCTAATGTTGCATGGCTTCATCATGATCATCCTCTGTGGGACAGAACCTGAAAAGAAGCATCAGACATGAGTTTAAAGGATAATTCAGCATTTTGGGTGTAAGGGACTAATTCGGACAACAATTTTTGAAATTGGTCGAGTATCGAGCGAAAACGCTGCAGCCGTAATCTACAATCAGACAGGCTCAGATTGTTATTATAAGTGTCTGGCAACATTATCGAAAGGATCCCCAGAAATACAACTTTTTTCTTTACTTTCGCTTGATTTGGTTTGTTTATTATTGTCTTGCTTAAGGAGGAGTCTCGCTTCAGAAATCTTGAGGTTTGAGAGTTGAGTTGTTGCAGGAATTTTGCAGAGTGCCCGGACACATCTTTCCAACTCACTCACATTTTTAACGTTCTCTTCCTGCAACAACTCAACTCTTGCGAGATTTCATTTAAGCGAGACTTGAATAGACACAATTACAAACTGTCTGGATTAGGCGAAAGGTAATGGAAAATGTTGTATTTCTCCGTAGGGATCCTTTCCATACCCCTTATGATAACAATCTGAGCCTGTCAGTGGTAAAAACAAGCACTTTTAGAGGACGTACATTGACGAGGCGCTATTGCCCCAAAGGATTACATTGCAGCCAGTTTTTGCGGATAATGGCTCCAGCGTATCTACTGGATCAATTTCAGAATTTGTTGTCCGCATTAGTCCCTGAGTTTCAAAAGATGGGAAAATAGGGTCCAAGTTGAAAAATCCCAAAGTTATCTTTTAAGGTAGCACCTAACAATTAGGTTATTTTATACTTCAACCCCACGAAAATTTGGATGCAATGTTGTACTTTTCACTCCATTACATTTATTTTGACAGCTTTACTAACTTTGCAGAGTTCCGATTCTTAGTACAAAATATGATCAACTAATAAATAATGATTATTATAGTATTTTTATGGACTAAGATTAAAATGAGCTCCACCAGACATAGTATAACAACCACATATTATATTTAAAAAGGCAAAACTGAAGGTTAGAGATGATCTTTGTTTGAACCTGTTGTTCTAGTGATATGTTGAGGTTCTTTTACACTGAGCCAACCACACGGAGCACCAATGCAGAAGGACTGTATTTTTCAAATAGGACTCAAGTCTATTGTGGACACGAAAATTCAGAAACGTTGCTTTGTGCCTGTTTGGGCTTCAGAGTTAAGCCCGCCCACTATTGTGTCATTTAGTTAACCACGCCTCCTCACATGTCATAGAGCTAACCCCGCCCCCTGTTGTGTGGTAGATCCCCAGAGCGCGCCCAGTGAGGTGGATGGGGTGAACCTGGAGGAGATCCGGGAGTTCGCCAAGGCCTTCAAGATCCGCCGTCTGTCGCTGGGCCTGACCCAGACCCAGGTGGGCCAGGCACTGAGTGCCGCTGAGGGGCCCGCCTACAGCCAGTCTGCCATCTGCAGGTGAGGAGGAGTCATCGCACGCCACCACCAGGTGTCATGGGGATCAGCCAAAGCCAAAGGTCTTGAAAAGGACCTCATGAAGAAGGCCTATATCTTCCCAGTATTCACCTAGTGGCCCTATTGTCAAGTTGGGCGGGGAAACCTTCTACAATCTTTGGGGGAATCTTTTACAGGCATTGTAAATGCTATCCAAGGGGAAATGGAATGCAGAACAAAAAATAATGTGTAGACTTTCCAAAGATTAGAAGGTTTACCCACCCACCTAAATATGGCCGCTAGGTGAATAAGGACAAGGCATTTCAAAATTAGACTCTCTACTGACATCACAAGTGGGATTGTGTACATCCAGATGTATGATAAGAGAGATGTGGACTGTACCAACTTGGTAGGCTGATCCACCCATCAAACATCTGGGTAGATAGATAGACTTTGAGCTTGTAATGATTAATCAACATTATACCTGGTTGTGAAATAGGGGCCCTACAGATAATGGCCAACACACACTTTATAATTAATATTGAAAAAACAATAGATGAAGTGAAATATTCAAATGAATTTAGGAACTGTTTTTATCTGTGATAATAATTTCATTCTATCAAGTGATGAACAGTCTAGAGAGGTTTTACTTCGGCATCAAATCCTTGTTAGCATGTTGGTGTCAGCCGTCTTATAAAATACCATATCCCAATGGAAATAAAATGGTGGCAGATCCTAATTTAAAATGTCGTCTTGTTTCAAACCATTTAAAGAACACTCTGAATGTCTGTGTTTTATTCCACATCCCCAAGTAAAACTTGCCCTACTAACTTATTTACTTAGATTACATACATGTGTTTTTCCTCTTGGTTGAGCAGAACCCACATATTGTTGAATTAAAAATAATGTGGTTGTTTAATGGAGCGTTGCTTATCTAGCCAGCGCTTCTAATCTATATTTCTGTCAAATGAGGTTCATCCAAGCGGTAAAACTATCGCCTGCTGTCTTTAACTGTCATCTATTATTCAGTTAAAACATTAGTATATTACAATACATAATTAAATATCCCGTTGACAAACCGGCCGCATACTGTCTGCGCCAGATCCTACTTATCTGCTCCTCCAACTCTCCGACAAGACAGTTACTTATGCAGAATACATACGCTAGTATTACACCCCGCACTTAAACCTTTAATTATTACTAAGGTCTGTCTCCCCAGTCAGACCTAAGTAATAATAACCAGAATTATCAAGTTTGTATTTGTCGGGTTCAGATGTTCCCTGAAGAACAGGAGTTCAGTTTTAAATGGCCACATTATCTATTCATGAGACAATCAGTGTTAATGTTGTCTCGTCTTGTCGGGCCCATTGGCGCGTTCAGCCGATGTTTTGTACGAACACCCTGAACGAGAAGCGTATTTTTGAGGTAACGAAAAAGTGCCAACAAGCCCAAAACCAAGTCCACAGCGTTGCCTATAAAGTTTTCCACCAAAGAATGATTAAACCGGCTCCAACGCATAGTATAATACACTTTTTACAACCTATTTGAATGTAATATCGCATTTTAGCAGGTTAAGCTAAATTCCATCCAAGCAATTATACTTTACCTTCCTTATCTAAAACCCTGCTCTGAATATTCTGCTGCTGCATCACTCGTTCCACGCCCTCGCTGCCCAGCGCATGATTTAAATGCGTGGCAGGAAAGCCGGCGCATTACTGACGGCCGCGCCCCGCACAGGTGACACAGCTGCCACGCACCGCTAAAACTTTCATCACATCAACATCAAACAGACGATAAAAGGTGAAACCACGGTGAAGGGAAATGGAGGAGGGGGGGGAGGGGGGGGGGGGGGGCGGTTCTTAAGAAGCCAGCTTATGTTTAAAGTCTTAAAAATCACACATGAAATATTCACCGCCATGCATAATTCACATATTTATAACATACATTAAAAACCATTAGCTTCAAAAGTAAACAGGGGTTGTTAGGACGGGTTTGTGGCGCGCGGCGTGACATGGGACATGGCAGGCCTCTCCTGATGGTGGAGCAGGGAGCTCCGCATGCTGCATTTAGTCAACATCAAGCCCAACACGAGGACTCGGAGCGAGAGAGAGGGGCTCCGGGGGGCCCCGGGCTACAGGAACCAGACATCACACACACTGTGACAGATCCCTCTGCCAGGTCCGCTCCTGTCTCCCCCACCCTCAACCCCATGATGAGGGGCTGGGAGGAGACGTCCTGTACGGTCCGGGCATAGAAGTCACATGGACATCACATGATGCTCATCAAATCATGTTGGATGTAGACAGGGCAGGAAAGTCTAGTGGTTAGGAGGTTTAACTCCCAGCCGAAAGGTTCTGGGTTCACCTGGTTTACTCTACCTGTAGGCATCTTAGAGCAATATGTCCTCTGCCCCTTCCTGCTCCTTAAAGACATGTATCTGAACTCGCTGTCCAGAGGGTTTGGATTAAAGCCTCTGCCTGATAACTAAATAGTAATAGTTAAATGTCCATAATAACTAGGTCTGAAATCCTCACTGTTAAGATTAGGGTGAGTGCCATTACTGTTATCATAACTTTATCTCACCAGGGCTCAGAGAGAGGTGCAGTATGGGTATTTTCTCTCCCTGGTCCCCACGCACCAGCGGCCAGAGAGCCTTGACCCAGATGAGCGTCTCACTCATTTTATTATTTCTGGGTCCCGTTGATCCATGAAATGTCCCCAAGGACCCCCGTTATGTACTAATGCTTTCCTCCGCTCAGAACCCCAGACCTGCCCTCCCCCTCTGCTACATATACACACAAGACAGTTAATACCCAGATATAGCAAGGCCCCACACCCCACCAGCTCAGACATCAGATCTCCCTAGTCCAGCCCACCCTGATGCCGCTCTTTCAGGTGTCGGATGGACAGCCAGCGCTGGTCCAGCCTCACTGGAGCAGACAGACAGACACTGTTCCTCAAGGACACACTTAGGATTCTCACTTCTCTTAGTGTTACAACCTCCTTCTTTATTCACAATGGTTGTGAGTGGGTATTACCTTTGTTTCGTCCCATCAAAATAAAAGCAGGTCTGTTTGAAACTGAAAGTGAGCGTCTACTAACGGTCTTCATAGAGTGTCTGTTTGCAACGACTTTAGGGAATTATTCTTGCTGAAGATTTAATAAAGTTCAGAATTTGAAGAATGTGTTGCATGTACATAAACTAGCAAGACTATACCACATCAGAGCATGGAAATGGAAATGTTATTAGATGGCAGAAAAACTGAAAAATGTGTGCACATGGTCGTTAATAATTCACGTCTCTCTGGTAAATAAATGATGTCATATATAAGGCCTTGTTTTGCTGTTTTTTTGGCTTTCATCACTTGAAGAAAGGAAATTAGAAGCAGAACTTATACTTGATGCTAAGATATTTCTGTTTAAAGTGCCATATATTCAAATGTTAGTCAGATGTTTGGTATTGCTTGTTGTTCTTTATTGTATTTTCACAAAACAGTCAATGGTAAAGTATTCTTTCTGCCCTACTGCCTTGCTGGGACAGAGAATAATTTACTGTCCTTAGCTCAACATGCTAGTCATGCTATTCATGCTAACAGTTAGCCTGTGCTAAAGTCAGGTGTTGTCCGGACCGGCACAAGGTCCTGGCCTCTGTCCCGGTATCTGGCAGCACTTCCCTTGCTGTGGGCGGGAACCTCAGTAAGATTCTTCTTTCTCGATTCTCCCCAGACACACCATCCTGAGAAGCCACTTTTTCCTACCACAGGAAGCCCAGGAGAACACTGTAGCTAAAAGTCTGAACCCTGGCCTTTTGTACCCTGCCAGGTTTGAGAAGTTGGACATCACGCCTAAAAGCGCCCAGAAGATAAAGCCAGTTCTGGAGCGTTGGATGGCTGAGGCAGAAGCCCGCCACCGCTCCGGCATGCAGAACCTCACCGAGTTTATCGGCAGTGAGCCGTCCAAAAAACGCAAGCGCAGGACCTCGTTCACGCCGCAGGCCCTGGAAATCCTCAACAGCCACTTTGAGAAGAACACGCACCCCTCCGGCCAGGAGATGACCGAGATAGCCGAGAAACTCAACTACGACCGCGAGGTGGTGCGTGTCTGGTTCTGCAACAAGAGACAGGCCCTGAAGAACACCATCAAGCGCTTGAAACAACCGGAGCCGGGCCCGGCCACGTCCATGGACCCGCTTACTGATTCTCTGGAAGAACTCCCAAAGTAGACCCCCTCGGTGGAAAGGCCCGGGTCTCAGGCCAGGGTCTAGAGCCAAGGTCTGTAGCCCATAGCGGAGGGTGGGGAGCCCACCGTACCTCCCCCTGCTTGTGTGAAGTGGACCGGATGGACGGAGTTCTCAAACCAAACTATGTGTTGTCAATGTGATTCCCACACTTGTGTAAAATGACCTCGGCAAAACCAAAAAAAAAATAAAGAAAAAAGAAGGCCAGTATAAAAGAAAGATGAATATTTGAGGGTTGTGTACAAACTGTGCTGTGTCTAAGAGTCTACGGTTCTGATGCCTCGGAGCCCGCTAACGTCCAAACCGTCGGTTCCAGCCGTCGGTTTAGAAGGAAGTCATACCAAATCAAAACACTATTTACCAAAGTCTGTTGCATCCGAGTACAAAAATAATTTTGTAATGTAAATGTGCTCTAAATTTCTACATTTGTACTGGCAAATCAAAGCTCTATGTGTGCGGTCGACATTTTAACGCCTCGTCCGGCTTTTCCTTTTTCCTTCATTTGTTTTTGTGTAAATAACGAGAAAAAAATGCTGTCTTCAGATTGCAACCAAACTTTAAAAAAAAAATACCTGGTTTTGGATGAAAAAAAAGAATCAAGTATCTCTGCTGTTAAACAATAATGCATATTGTTGGCCGCCTCCAACTGCAGATGATCTGAGTGTTACGTTTGTAAGACTTTACAGGTGATTTATGAATCATTTTAAATAGCTGGAGGGGGAGAAGGTCTGTCTGTCATTCTGTTACCAAAGCCTGATAGCCAAAGATCTCATCACGTCAGCTCAAGGACTGGGAATGATTTAGACATTCATGAATTACTTTCTTTGATTATTTGTTATTTATTGATTTATTGATTTGAGTGTTGTTGTGATGTAGTTAAAACCATCCTTCAAAATGTTTTGAGTCAAAACAAGGTTTAAAAAACAAGCCAGTGTGTGTTCATATGTGACAGGGCTCTCCAACAGCCAGCTCCTCCTCCTGGACCAAACGCTTCAGCAGAACAACATGTCGGCCAAACCATCACGATGATATCAATGCATTGGTTTTGATATTATAATTGTAATTATTATAATGATCTCATATAACTGTGTGTGTTTGACATCTGCTTAGTAAGTCCAAACTATCGAGCTTTAATTAATTCCAATCAGTATCTAATCTTTTTATGCTCTCCTTTTCTTTTTAAATCCTGTTATGCATTTTTGAGAGAAAAAAACCCAGAATCATTTAGTTTTAATATTTTATTGTGTGTTTCTATTACACATTAAAAGTCCAACGGATGATGCAGCAAATAATTAGTGGAAATATCACGTTATAGTTATTTTACATAAGTGTCTGTCTTAGGAAGGGTCATTTAAAATTGCCATGTGCCAGATTTTGTTCTTAGTTGTATTATTATTATTTGTGTTATTTATTCATGTATATGTTCTCCTAGTACCCCATTCTGAAAGTGCACATCTTGCAGAAAGCTGAAAATAAGTGGCAGATGTCTGCTCTGCTCCAATAACGTGGAGATCCACTGCCGTGTTTTCCCCATCACATGTCCTCTTGTTCCGTCCCCACACGTCACTTTGGTTAAACCAGTCCACACAACGCTCCTGGCTTCAAACTCCATACACACAAACACACACACACACACACACACTCCACAGACACACACACATCAGATGCTCCATGCACACATACACACAAGGTAGTTGATAAATGTTTCAAAAACACATTTATTACAGTTTCAACACCGAAACCTTTACATCCTTATTGGATGTAAATGTTTTACTCTCACCACCATCTCAAGAATGAATGAGTTTTAGAAACAAAACAGCATCTCAGACAGATTTGGAACATTATTCAAAATGTTTACACAATCCTATTGTTAATTGCAGAAAGCTCCAGATGTAGCTTCTAGCATAGCAGCTAACCTGGCCAATGTTTGTCAGAGGAGACGGTTACCACGGTGATCTATGTCTTTCACGCTGACGTTAACTCAAAAGAACACGCAACCTTTAGACTTAAGCGACCACAACAGTTTCATTTCCTCTGCTCATAGGAAAGTCTCCTAATTATGATCAGTTTCCAACCATTTTCATCCGAGAACACATCATGCAACAAGGAGCAGTCTATGTGAACGACTAGCCTTCTGCTCCACGTTGGGACCCTAGTTTTGGTCTTGAGCCCAACACAGCAGCTGGAACTAGAACCAAACTCACAGGAGATGTGGTCTGTCTTGGTCCACTTTGTCAATACCAAAGGACCACTGTCCAGGCACTCTTCCCAGCCACACACTCCTGTGGTTGACAATCTGAGAGATATGGGAGAGGAGAAAACACAAGGGATTTGGTAAAGTATGTTTAATCCATTCAAGGTTTACCTCAGTATTTTCCTTGTTCCTTATGTCGGTATTACAGTACAAGACCTTGTCCATTGTGCGTGTTAAGAGAATATGGACACGAAGACAGGGTCTTTAATTTAATTCAGCAAAGTGTTTATGATTTTCTCATCTTATTATGTGTTGCTTTGTTCCATGTCCTGCTCAGTAGATCTCCATTTGATAGACGAGTAGAGCCCAACTTCTGACGAGAAGGGGAAAAAATTATCACTATGGAATGGAATGGTTATTTATATGTTGTTCCTGTGTTATTAATAATGTTATTCATAATGTATTCATAGGAACCAATTAAACCAAAGCTGAGGGGTCTGCAGGGGCTGGTTTTATTTTATAAGCTGAGAGCTGAACTGAATATATACAGCAATATCGGTTTGGTCAGTTAAGCAGCACTTTGTGTATTTCTAAAGAATAAAAAAATAATGTTCCGCAATTCTGTCAAATTCATACAATTATTAATAAACGATTGTTTGACATGAAACGTCTGTTCTGTTTTGAATGTTTTGAATTTGAATTTTGGATAACTCACTTTAATGTATTTGTAATTATTCAACTAATAATAGGCCTATGCCTACTATATCTACTGAATATGATATAACGCTGCATGTCTTCATGTGGTCAACTGTACGGAACCGTAATAATAATATAAATGTTAATCGGAACGTTAATTGCTAATTAAACACATGGCGCGTGGTGTCGCCCATGTGATTGGCAGCTTGCCTTTCGAGGAGCGACTGCTGCCCTCTTTAGGGTCAATAAAACATCGCTATCTATGTCAGGGCCCTTCTCATCAAAGTTGCATGGCTTTGTCTTACCAAACAACAATAACGAGACAAGTAGAAGAAGAGAGAGAGAGAGAAATCCTTTTGAAACTCGGCTCTAAAGTTTGAAACGGTTCCCGTGTCCGTGATGCCTTTGAAAACCCGACGAGCTGCCAAAAAGACAGTGGTAAATAAATAAATAATACTAATAAAAAGCATAGACAACATAAATTATTAATATGAGGTTGGAGTCGCTTTTTGGTCTTCCTTTCAGTGCTGTCTTTATTTTCATTTCAAAACGCGAGATGTTGAGTGCTTGATGCTTGTTTGATGGGGAAATGTTGTGGACTTTTTGTTATTCCATTGTTTTTGTTTTTTTCCATTAACTCAGTAATTGTGCAGATGTAGCTGCTGACCCACATCTCACATATGTTCTCTGTCGCTGATGATAAAAGTTTACTTTATTTTATGGCTACAGTGACAGAACCACCAGAGTTCTGCTTCTTTCCAGTTAAAACAGACTGGAAAACCAATTTACAGGCCTAGTCGACCTATTGGTTATTCATTCTACCGTGATAGTAGGCCTAGTCTGTTTCATATTCACATCAGATTCTGATTATTTTAGCCAGCTTTGAGATTACATTTGACTTGGACTTACAATATATGGATATTTTTTTACATCGAAACCCCCTTATGTGCTTAAAGGCCTAATAGCTGGGCCAATACAGACCCTAACATGAAGGAATACCAAAACATGTTCCGCTCCGTGTAAATCAGTCAGATCATTTAGTCATCTTGTCGAGCATCCATTCATCATCTGGATGATGAATCAATACCAGCGGAGCTGCGTATCGATCCGTATTGTTTTATCCTGCGGAGTTAAGATTACATGTCCTCAGCTGCCTGTGTCTGTCAGTCTGTCTGTCTGTCCAGAGGATTACGAGCCTTTAGTGGTTGTCCATAACAGTCCACTGTCTTCCTGGGCTGGAGAAGCGACCGTTCAAGCGACAAACACCTACAATTGTCGCAGAAGATAAAAGAGGATAGAAATATTATGACATGTCTGCTGCGCTACAAATGGATTATGTTTCAATGTGAGAGTGTGGACAGCGGTGGGGGAGGGGGGGACGGTGTGTGTGTGTGTTGGATGCAGATGGTTTAAAATTGCTGCCTTTGTTTTCCATCAGGCGTGAGCCATCGCTTCTCTTCTCTCTCTGATGTTCTGGGTAAATGAACTGTCGGTTCGTCCATCCTCGCCCTCTCTCCTCTCACTTTCCCTCCCTCCTTCCCTCTCTCTCCTCCTCCTCCTCCTCCTCCACTGTTCTCCTCAAGGTTGAAGAGCCGTCGAGGCGTCTCCCGCTCCGCATCTCCGCACGGACGGCCCTCGGTCTGTGATTACCTGCTGGGGGAAGGCATCCATGCATACATCGCTCCCTCCCTCTCTCTCTCTCTCTCACTCTCTCTCTCGCTCGCTCTCTCTCTCTCTCTCTCTCTCTCACACTCTCTCTCTCGTTGTTGTTGACGATGCGTGGGGAGTATTTACAGCTGGAAGGTTAATAACGCGAGTCTTTATGAAGATGTCTGCCTGACGCAAACGGCACTTTGGAGGCCGTTTAACTTTCCGCTAAATCTGTCTGAGTGTGTAACGTGTCTCTGGTCTTAATTGCAGGCTTTTTATGTGTTGTTGGGGTTTTGTTTTGGGTTCCGAGCTCTTCGTCTACTTTTTGATGCGATATTACGACAGCACTACAAGCTCCTTCCACATCAAGCTGCTTTATACCTGAAATATTCCGCTCAAGGTGGCGCATTGGGCAGAATATTACTTTAAAGTTCACCTACGGCTGATGGTGAACGTTTAATATAAGAACAGACTTTCTAAGGTATATATAGTAATCGGACTCTAATAGAAGGCCCATACCAAGGCCTTTAGTAAATATCTAGTATAGTATAAAATATAGAGTATATTAGCATGCTCGAGAAGGGTCCTAATACTTGATAATACTAGATATTACAACACCTCTATAAAGTACCCTACAGCTGCCAACATATGCTGACCTTTGACCTTGCTGACCGGCTAGCCCTATATAAACCATTAGCGCTGTGGAGACTGCAGGCTTCACTTGAAGAAAGAGCCGCTTCTCGGGTCACTGTAACTGAAATTCCCCTCTCCCTCCCTCCCCCCCCCCCCCCCCCCCCCCCCCCATCCTGTGAGACGCTCATGACGGCTCTCTCATCACGTTGACCTCCGCATGCTGGACCAGAGAAGGAGGCGAGGAGTTGCTAATTGTAGATGGGCAGGCAGAGGAGGAGAGGAGAGAGGAGAGCCTGATGGAAGAGGAGAGAGAGGAGGAGGAGAAATCAGGAGAGAGGAGGAGGAGAGGAGAGAGGTGGAGGAGAAGGGAGGGAAGAGGAGAAGGAGAGACAAAATGAGAGGAGGCGGATGCTACAGGACGTGACCTCGTCCACCCCAACATATCTTTATCTTCTTATTAGCGGCCGTGCGGACGCCCTGCCCTCTCTCTCAGGGGTGGGGGGGGGGGGGGGGGGGGGGGGGTCTCTGGGTGCTTAGTGGGTGAGGGGGGATGGCCGGCGGGAAATCACAGATGGAAGAATCACTCCAGCGGCAGCAGTGGCGGCGAGAGATGTCAACAGGCCCATAATGATAGCTGATGGCCGCTCTCTCGCGCCTCACCTGCCCAGTCGCACCCACACTTGAAAACATAATTAGAGCTGAGAGAGAGAGGGGGACAGGGGCGTCAGTGCTTGGTTTTGTGTAAGCAATGCTCTCTGGTTTCTACCTCCGCAAGTCCTCTCTTCACCTCACGCCTTCCTTCCTACCTCTCTCGCTGTCTGTCTCTCTCTCGCTTTGTCTCTCTCCCTCTCTTCCTCCATCTCTGTTCTCTCCATCTCTCTCTCTCAATCCCTCCCTCCCTCTCCTCTGTTTTTCTGTTTCTGTGTGAGGAGAGAGGAGCTAAGAGGAGGTAAATGAGAGAGTAAGGGAGTAAGGAAGGGGGAGAAAGGGAGAGAAAGAGAAGGCAGAGGAGGAGCAGGAGAAGGTGCTTGGGCTCCATTGTGCTGGTGGCTGTCAGGTTAAATTAGGGAGTACAGCCTCTGTGAGTGTACAAAAATCAATACTTGATGGAAGATTGCTCCCCGGAAAATCTGTTTTGATTCCAGGATTAATTCTTGACCAAAGGATCCAGCAAAATGACATGCCATTAGGGCCAAAATGAACACATTCTGCGGTGGAAATTGGATGGAGATGTGTCGGGTGATTGGCCCGGTGGTGGTGGAGGTGAAGGTGGAAGTGATCTTGGGGAGCGAGGGAACAGGATGAGTGGCGGACGTGAGTGAGATGTATCCGCGCGACCGCTGTTGTCCGGTTTCCGTTCAAATGCGTTCCGCCTTCTTCAAACACATGTGTCCGCCATCAGCCGTCTCCTGAGTTTTGTATAAAACACGACATGATGGTTGAGAACTGTCGTTGTGGTTTGACTCACAGTGAGGAATGAGACGGGTGAGGACCTAATGGACTCAACCTACTTCTGCTTGTTGGATTAAAGTCTCCTCAGACACAATTATTTTTTAAATAATATTTAATAATAATGATTTTGATTTATAAAAATATTAATATTTGTATAATATTATCACCATAATAATAATATAAATTCATTTTAATATAGCTCTACTTTAAACGCAGTGGGGATAAAAAACAAAACAATTATAGCCTATAGATTTATTTGAAAAGTTTCTGAAGGCTGACCTTTAGTAGCCAAAAATAATTGTAGGCCTACTACAAAAAAAGTTATAAAAAGTAAGTAAACAATTAAATCCTTTAGAATAACATCTAAAATCCCTGACAGATGGGCTCCATCTCAAGCGTCCAGTCGTCGCATTTCGTCCTTGTTTATCTATATATTCTACGTGGATGTGGCGTCCTCTGCTGGTGTCAGAGGAGAAGTGGGGTGTATTCAGCTTTGTGATGATAGGTGGCGGTAGAACGCATCGTAAATGTAATCGCCGTAGAAGAAATAAGCCTGTTAGCGTAACTGAATGACGTAGGCTGAACGTGTGTCTCTCATCCCCACATCCAGATACGCACATGACAGACTGTTCGCATGGTATGGGCACAGTAAACAGAAAAGTTAAATGACAGTTTAATTAAAACATGTCGTGGGTTAAATCCGTTTCGGTCAGCGGGGATGATGTCTTCGACGAAGACGCGGATGACCTCAGTTTACAAAACAAAGAGTGGAAACACAACATGGAGAAACGAGTCAAGGTAGTTATAACAAAAAGTATCTATGAAGGCTTGCATACCATTGTTATTATCGTGTATACAATAACCGCTTGGAAGCACTGACTGATGTGTTTTGAATCGCGTTGTATACCGAGCTATCTTATATTGTGTTCAGCTGACACTGTGCTGTAAAGTGTTCGACCATGTCCCGTGTCCCCAGGATGGTTACGTGGAGGGCATCGACGCGGCCAAAGCGGCGTTTCTTCAGGTCGGCTTCGACCTGGGGTACCGAGAAGGAGCCGGGAAGACGGTGGCCCTCGGCCGTCTCAAAGGGATCGTGAGGTAACTGTATTTGAACAGTGACAAACACACAGTTGAATATTGCCATTGACACACTCTGTTATTGCAGAGCCCTCTTAACTGCGATGTTTCCATCCATTCCACCTCACACGAGTCGCTTTTGTCTCTTTGTCTTAGCAGCTATTGACGTCGTTCTCGTGGTTTATTGTTCTGTATATGACTCACGGCTGACCAGCCGGCTCTCTATCATCCATTGTGTGTGTGTGATAAAACTGTAATCTCTTTGTGTGTTTTCCACCACCTCAGTGCCATCCAGTGTTGGTGCCAGCAGCGCCCTGCGCCCCACAACTCTACCCCAGTGTCGGTGAGCGGTCTGCTCCAGCGAGTCGTCCAGCACGAGGAGAGACTGACGAAGGAGATGAGCCAAGCGCTGGAGAAGCCCCCCGTGACTGCCAACACTGTCTCCGAAAGCCTGGAAGACCTGGGGGTCCACCCTGGGGAGGATAATGGCTGCTGGGGACCAGGAGGAAAGGATGAAGGGTTAGGTGGAGGAGGAGAAGGAGGAAGATGCTGTGGGGACGGGGGATGTGGAAGAGAAGAAGGTGGAGAAGGAGGAGGATGTGTAAAAGGAGGAGATGGTGGAGGAGAAGGAGAGTGCAATAAGGCAGACTGCTGCCAAAAAGGAGGAGAAGAAAATATGAAGCAAGAACCTTGTTCAAAGGCTTCCTCCTCCTCCATCTCCTCATTCTCCTCCTCCAGGAGTTTTGACTCCAGAGAGAGCCTTCACGAGCTTGTGCGGGCGTGCGAGGACCTGGTGGAGGAGCTGGGGTTACCACAGGAACTGATTGTGCACCTGCAGTCCTTGAGCACGGCGTGAAAATAAACAATGATGATGATGTTCTGATGAAAAATAAATTATACTTTTTTACCAAACTTCTGATGTGTATGTTTGTTACTGTGCAGGTTATGTCTATTGGATCCTGCTTTATAACGTTACTGGGTCACACAGTGATCCCATTTAAAACAGTTTGGTAGACTTTAGTTGTATCGACATTCTGATGAGCAGAGAATGAATGAAATAAAACAAAAATTGAGGAAAGTTATTATAGTACAACGAAGTTACATTTGTTAATTAAAAGCTTTCATGTTTTCACACTTAGAGCTTCACTGAAGTCTAATGTAATCATCTGACAATCTGAATGAATACCAATCACGTAAAACCAGCCTTAAACAAATGATCAGTGGTAATAATACCAGGGAAAACGATTATATTACAACATATTTATGCAACAAAAGAAAACTTCATATAATCGAATATTTATTTAAATGGTTGCCCTATTTCGAATCGTATTCAATTGACATTGGCTTGGACCAAATATGGAGGTCGGTATGTACCTTGAACGCCGCATTGGTTAGCAGTGGATATTTACGAAATTTCATGAATGCAGCATCGCGCTGGGCGTAAACGAATATGACGTCGTTTTGACAAAATGCGGATCTGATTTCACACTCGACCTGCAATGGTTTAGCTTGGACAATATCTCGTATTCTACACAACGCACTTCATATGTATGACTTAAGGCAGTCTGAGGTTGATGCATTAAACGATAACTGACACCCGACGCGGAAAATAAGCGGTTTAATAACATAGTTTATAATACAGGGAACCACTAGCTGTAGCTAGCAGGCTAATCCTGTTGTACACGAGAAAAGGAAAGTGAAACAGAAATCGTCTTGCACTGGACTCTCCGGACACTTTCTCCATTGAGACCCGTACATCAGGTTTGTGAGCACATCTTTTAAGTCATTTGCCTGATATCTGACCGCAATTAAACGTAGACTGGTGAACAATGTGATGCAATGCCCGAATGAATGATCTACTCATCATGTGGTGGTTCTAATTATTTGCTGTAAAGTTATAGCATTAACTTACATCAGATATTGGCAAACCGGAATCATGCATGGCATTTAATTTCTGGTTCTACCAGGAAATAATGAACTAACATGAACCCGTGGTCGTAGTAGAAGGCACAAATGGGTGAGCTATGGTTCACCTTTTTGTAGTATTCAACCTTATATTGTCATGATCCAGGTGTTCTCACAGAGGAATGCACTTCTTCAGTTCTGTCTGCTGTTGAGTTGGAGAACCGGCCCAATGATCATCGGGAACACCGGACTCGGGCTGTAGATCCGGTGGACTCCCACACCTCGGAGCGTTTGAATCCGATGGGGAACTGTTGTCGTGGCAAGACTCCCTGCGCCTCCGTGGAGGAGAGGAGCGGCTTGTTGGATGGAAAGACCGCCGCGCCCACCGACCAGGGGCTAGAGGGGGCTTTCCTGGACAGCCCGACCTCGGATGGGAGGTAAATGTCTATTTATATAACCCAAAGCATTCGTCCTTCAGCGAAATGGTGGATAGTAAATATTAGTTTAATATAGGATTGTTTACCTGGGACTAATATGCTCAACTACACATGACAGTGTTTTTTGGTATGGTATTAAATATACATCAATTCCATGTTGGGCCTAAATCGAAAATATCAAATATATAGTGTCCTATCATGTTTAGAGGTAAGCTACATCTCTTGATGCTCTAAGACTGAAGGTGTGTGTGTGTGTGTGTGTGTGTGTGTGTGTGTGTGTGTGTGTGTGTGTGTGTGTGTGCGCGCGCGCACGCTCCGCAGGAAAGCCAGCATGGATGAGATCAAAGAGGGGGAGATGAAGGAGGAGCAGATCAAAGCGGAGGAGAAGACGTCAGTGGCGGCGCAGGTGAGACAGGGAGAAAACATTCCCAGCATGCCGCAGGAGAACGGTGTGGTCCAGAAGGAGAGCGTGTGGACTGAAGCCGCAGGCCCTCCCCCCAAACATCAGACCAGCGCTAGTGAACCCCTGTACCCCCAGCTCCAGTCGCTGCCTGCCGCTGAAGCCCCATATGTGATGGGAACGGTCGTCGTGGCAACGCCAGAGAAGCAAACAGCAGAGGTGGCGGAGGAGAGACGCTCCCCACTCAGCGTTTCACAGGAAGTCACCGACCCATACTGTGACATTACTTTTCCCGTGGCTGACCCGGTCTGTGTAGGCCCTGGAGAGCGGAGGAACTCTCATGGTCTCTGGAAGGAAGGACCGCCAAAATACCCGCCTCCTGCTCCGGGGGGCTCCGACCCCCAGGAGATCTCGAACGCAGAGTCGGACTCCCAGCCACCTCCTTTCCTCCCCAAGGCCATGGCCTCCCAGTGAGTCATGTGACAGGAAGTAAAGCTTAGTTTAATCCGCCACTCGTCTCGACATGTAGATTAATTTGGTCCCTCTCTTTGCTACTTTATTTTCTGTATTTGTTTTGTCTTTGGTCAGTTTGTATCTTCTCTCTCTCCCTCTTCCTGTCTGTCACCAGGTGTGTTGGCATGTTGAACAGGTAAATCAGTATTCTGTTGTTTCTTCTTCCTTCTCACTCCCAGGGCTGTGAAATCAGAGGGGGATTTGGAGGTGGGCAGCTCTTCCCCGGACCTCCAGTTCTCTTCCCAGGAGTCCCGGGTCTGTGTTGTGAATAAGTTCTGTCCTATGGAACAGGTCCGTGGTGAGGTGCCCGTTAGCAAAACTGTCCTTGACATCTCCCTGGGTGCCGACTCTACTGGTCCAACGGTCGACCTGCCCAGTGAGGTCCTGGATCCAGAGACCACCTGCTCTATGGACGCCAGCCAGAGGTGAGCCGCGTCATACTCATGTTCACAGAATACTGCTTGTTTACGGAGTGTGTTTTATGTGTGTTGTTGCTAGTTCCCCTGTGACCACCAGTGGGCACTAAGTCACCACAGTGTAAGTCCCATTTCCTGTCTTTTATGTTTACAACAAAACATGCAGAGAAAGGAGTTTTCCAAATGTGCTCAAAATAAATAAAATATAAACATTTAGCAGTTTTAGCTTTTATCAAAAGTCACTTATATGTGAGGCTAAGAACTACCAAAGAAAAGTATACAATCAAAATTGGAGGAGCTCCAAAAACGTGCTGCAAAACAAGTTTCAAACAAATCAAATGGACAGAGTGCAGAGTAGCTGTCGGAATCAGAAATAACAGGTTAGTATATGAGAAAAGTGCTTTCTGAATTCCACAACAATGATGCAGCTCAACAGAGTTGCATTTAAGACTAGGAGAGCAGCAGGATCAAATATCTGCAAAACAAACAAACAAGTGTAAACCGCTGACGTTTGGCTGGCTGCCTGGTGTCTTTGGCAGGGAACCAACTCCTACAGAGGTGGAGGAGGCAGAGCTCCACCCTGACCTCCCGACGGAGTTCAGGGACCCCAAAGAGACCCTTGAGAAGTCTCCGGAGGAAGACCGTTCTGTGGAGAGCCAGGTCCTGAACGACCCCCTCCCCCTGCGGGTGAACCAGGACAAGGAGCAGGAGCAGGAAGTGGTTGATGTAGAACAGGAAGCAGTTCAGAAAGGAGGCAGCAAGGAGGAGGAGGCCACTGGGCAGGTGATGGGGGATAAGGGTGTTTCCATGGAGACGCCAGAGACCAGGGTGGGAGAAGAGGGGAAAGAGGGGAAGCCAGGACAAGAGCCCTTCACAGCTCCTCGCCCTACTGCCTCTGGCGGTGATGAAGAAGATGAGATGGATACTGAAGAGGAGAAGGCGGATGAAGAGGAGAAGGAGGAGGGGAAGGAGGAGGTGCCCCTGGTGGACCCGGTTGAAGAAAGGTAAGGTATATGTTTTTCTTCTCAAGTGAAGCAAGGAGCTTGCTGACAGGTTGCTTGACAGTTTTAACCACTGCTCTGTCAATGAGCATTGTCTGACCGAACAGGAAGGGATAATACATGTAATGCACATAAGGCACCGGTAGAACACTCTTAACACACGTATACAACATGGGTAGAGGTGTAAAATACGTATATATCTGCGTATAAGGTATTTCAAAGTTCTCCTGACAAGCTGCATGTGTTGTTGCCTTGTAGGGTTTATGCCACAGATGATGAATGAGTGAGTGGGTGAATGAGTGTCAAAGAGTGCACCGTGAGTGTGTGACTTTCATTCAACATTCCTACCTGTGTTCATCAGGGCTTGTAGGTGTGATTCTTTGTGTTATGATTGAGGAAGACCTTGTCCTGTTCTTCCTCCTAGTGATGAAGACCTTTACAGAGGAATGGAGGATATGGACTCATCGCCATCCTCTCTGGAAGTCACATGTTAGTAACCATGGCAACCTGTATGTCTAAATTTATATCACAACATTTAACATATTTGTAGGTATAACTTTATGGCTATGCCTAGCACTGGAATTACTCTATGCTACACTTCTCTATGCTAAGCTACTTTATGCTATTATACTGTATGTTAGGCTACTGTATGCTATGCTAGTCTATGCAATGCCACTGCAAACTCTGCTACTGTAAGCTATGCTTGTTTGTTATTTATGCTATGCTAGTCTGTACTATTATATGCTGATATTCTAAGCTATGCCACTGTATGCCCATTTTGTTAATGCTAGTTTATACTATACTACCATAGACTAACTTCCATGTCTTGCCTCAGCTACGAAAGTGGAGGACAGCTGCAGTCTGGCCCCAATGGTGGACCTGCTGTCCTACAGCCAGCGGGAGTGGAGAGGAAACACTACTAAGAGTGCTCTTATCAGGAAGGTCAGTATGTTGCACGTGTCATTAATGCTAGTGATGCCAGGAGTTAGTTTGAGCTAGCTGCAGTAAAGGCTAGAGTAAAGTAAGTAAAGCTAATAAGACCTAGCCTCTGTAAATGCTTGTTTGACCTTGCTAAATGAAATGCTGGTTAGACCAGCTAAAGTAAATGCTAGTTAGACCTAGCCACAGTGATAGTTAATTAGACCTAGTTGCAGTAAAGACTAGTTTGACCTAGCTACACTTAGATACAGTAGCCTAACATTTGTTAGAGCTAACAACAGTATGCTCTCAAAGGTATTTTTGTAAAGGGTTTTCTCTAGTTAAATCACAGTCTTGTTTCTGTTACATATTAAGAACAACATTGCTTGGTTGGTCCAAAGTCCAGTCGTCGGACTAAAGGTGGCTTTGAACTGGTCAGCTGAATAGACACTATTTGAATCTATAAAATCCTGTAAAAATCTGTTTTATAGACTTTCATAGAGACTACTTTTATTATTACTTTATTTCAACTTTAACATGGTTCTGTTGTCATTGATGCACTGTGCTTTTGAAGACAGTGTACAAATGACATGTTGATATGCTGTTGTCATAGTGATCCCGGTGTGTAAGAATGATTAGTTACATAGTCGTGGTGATCCTGACCTGTTATGGTGATTGTGATGCAGGGCTACCAGCAGATGATGGAGTGGTTTGGCGGTGTGCGCCGCGTTCGGGGGGATAACTACTGCGCCCTGAGGGCCACCCTCTTCCAGGTCCTCTCTCAGACCACTCAATCCCCCGCCTGGCTCCACCAAGATCACTTCACCATGGTAACCGCACGGCGGCAGCCACAACCAGAGTCACTGGAACTAACTATTTTGGTTTTGTATTTTACTGCGTAGAAAAAAGCATGTTGAGATGTTGATGACTGTCATATTGTTTCAGAGGTGAAGACCATATACATTGACAGTGTCCTTGGTTCTAGTGGTCCTTGGTTCCAGTGGTCCTGGTTCCATTGGACACTGATTCCAGTGGTCTATGGTTCCAGTGGTCCTTGGTTCTAGTGTTTTTTGATTCCAGTGCTCCCTGGTTCCAGCGGGCCTTGCTTTATTGCCCCCTGGTTCCAGTAGGTCCCCTGGTTTATTGGTCCTGGTTCCAGTGGCTCTGGTTCCAGTGCCCCTTGGTTCCAGTGGTCCTTGGCTTATTGCCCCCTGGTCCCGTGTCCCCTGGTTGATTGGCCCCTGGTGTGAATGCTCTGTGTGGACAGTTGCCTGAGGAGCTGGACGGCCCCGACGGACTACTCAGCCAGTGGTCGTTTCCCGGGGAACGCCAGTCAGGAGACGGGCAAAGGGACGCGACCCAACGACTTCAGGGATACATTGAACTCCTCAGGAAGACGGTACAACACACTACAGTTATATTATAATAAGGGTTCACAATCCATTAAAATGTATCTGATTAATCACATGATATGCTGTGATTAATCGCAACACGAAAATTTGCTGGGAAAGCCCCCAAATGGAGATATTTAAATTCAAAAGACATTCAATTATTGTGCCAGTTAAGTAAAGCATTGAATACCCTCGTAGAATTTGCTAAACTACACCTCTTAAATGTCACTACTGTGACCTATGGTCTAACTTATCCTTTTCAATTATTGCCCTTGTCCACAGGGGAGCTTTATTTACCCCACCACTAGTGAGACAAGGCTAGTATCTATCCAATGAGGGGTTACAAATATTTAAGTGGTGAACGTAGCCAAAGTTATGACCATTTACAAATGACCTTAGAAAAATCGGATGATAGTTAGCAGGCCGAAAGGCCCCACCATTGGTTTGGACGCACAGTTCCCACACTCCATACGGAGCTTCACATTTTCAGAGGTACGGGACAAATCGCTGTATGACCAAGTGCGAGGACCGTGATCGTGTCATTTTTGGTTTGTGCCAGCTCGCGCGGTTCAAACACGGCGACTATAAATCAGGCTTGACTCCCAAGCACGCGCTCGCTCTCGCATGGGAAGCCCAACGGCAATGACACAGCCCACTACCATACAGGAAATCACTTCCAAACCTGTTGGCCGTTTCCCCACAAGAGAGAAACAGAGCAGCAATCAAACACCTGATGCGCCAAGCTGGCAGATCCAAAGTGCGCCCACGTAAAGACATTATGCATAAAATTAGGAAGTGCCTTCATTAAAAAATATATAGATGTGTTAACGTTTTCAGATTAACGGCAAACATTAAAGCGTTAATGTTGACAGCCCTAATTATAATTAGAACATAGTTATCTTACAAAATAGCTTATACCAGCGAACACAAGTATCAACTATGCAACTCAACTCTTTCAAGCCACTCCCATGGCAATTAATAATCAATAAGCGTAGATCCTAGATCGTTAAAATAGATTGTTTCATCGACTTTTGTATAGATTTTATTTGTATTTCATGATTTGACTCATATTTTTATTTGAACTGTAACATACGCCTTAAAAATCTGTGTGAAGGCGCCAATGCTTTTTTATTTATTATTATTATTATTATTATTATTATTATATATTTTTTGCCAGTGTATGTATTGAGCACCGGTGGGAAATGGGCTTTAGGGTAGAAGCCCTGGTATTACTGGATAGGATGTCTTGGTCCCACAACCACTGAATTATTTCAGTGAATTATAGAGTTAAAGTTCATGGGATTTGGTGTTTCACGCTCAAATAAGAAGTAGATACATTTATGATTGTAATCATAAATAAGGGTTGTGCAATATTTGCAATAATATGCATTATTAAAGTGATATTTTATTTTATTTTAATTCTCGCTTTCAGAACACAAAACTGTATTGAAGCAGAATTTGCACAACAAACCAGCCCAAGACAACTCAAATATACTGAATCAAGAAGTGTCCATTTTGTTTGTTAACTGTACTTCATCGTTCAGAAAATGTTGTAGCCTGGGGCTAGAAACGACATAATCAGAGCGTGGCCAGGGAGTGAGCCCAGCAGGTCAAAGTAAAAGTGTGTCTTTAAACTGTGCCTCTCCTTGCTGTGGTCACTGGTCCTGACTTCATTACGGCCCTGACGCAGCACTGGCATGCGATTGGTTCCATATGGAGCCTCTTCCTGTCTGGCTATTAATACTACAGACACAGGGGCTTGACTTGTTATTCACATTCACGATACTGTATAGTCCTGACTAGTTACTCACATTCACAATACTGTATAATCCTGACTAGTTACTCACATTCACAATACTGTATAATCCTGACTAGTTACTCACATTCACAATACTGTATAATCCTGACTAGTTGCTAACATTCACAATACTGTATAATCCTGACTAGTTACTCACATTCACAATACTGTATAATCCTGACTAGTTACTCACATTCACAATACTGTATTAATCCTGACTAGTCACTCACATTCACAATACTGTATAATCCTGACTAGTTACTCACATTCACTCTGTATAATCCTGACTAGTTACTCACATTCACAATACTGTATAATCCTGACTAGTTACTCACATTCACAATACTGTATTAATCCTGACTTGTTATTCACATTCACGATACTGTATAATCCTGACTAGTTACTCACATTCACAATACTGTATAATCCTGACTAGTTACTCACATTCACAAAACTGTATAATCCTGACTAGTTACTCACATTCACAATACTGTATAATCCTGACTAGTTACTCACATTCACAATACTGTATAATCCTGACTAGTTACTCACATTCACAATACTGTATAATCCTGACTAGTTACTCACATTCACAATACTGTATTAATCCTGACTAGTTACTCACATTCACAATACTGTATAATCCTGACTAGTTACTCACATTCACAATACTGTATAATCCTGACTAGTTACTCACATTCACAATACTGTATAATCTGACTAGTTACTCACATTCACAATACTGTATTAATCCTGACTAGTTACTCACATTCACAATACTGTATAATCCTGACTAGTTACTCACATTCACAATACTGTATAATCCTGACTAGTTACTCACATTCCCAAAACTGTATTAATCCTGACTAGTTACTCACATTCACAATACTGTATAATCCTGACTAGTTACTCACATTCACAATACTGTATTAATCCTGACTAGTTACTCACATTCATAATACTGTATTAATCTTGACTAGTTACTCACATTCACAATACTGTATAATCCTGACTAGTTACTCACATTCCCAAAACTGTATTAATCTTGACTAGTTACTCACATTCACAATACTGTATTAATCTTGACTAGTTACTCACATTCATAATACTGTATTAATCTTGACTAGTTACTACCATTCACAAAACTGTTTTAATCCTGGGGAAATTGTTTCTGTCACAATGTCTCTGCTCAAGATAGAAAAATATAATTTGTTATATAATAATATTAATTCATACTTCATATTATAATTACAATTCAAAATATATTAAAAATATAATACAAATTAATAATATAATACATAATATAAAGGAATGTATCATTTATCAAAAACACAAAAGTACAGCAAGGCAATAAAAAATGGTGAGAAATATACATAACTACGAGAACATAAAGGAGCTAAAGTGCCTCAAGGATGTATTGTATTGCACATGAAACATAGAATGTTGATGGTGTTACGGTATTGTACATTTAAATTGAAATATTGAATACACATTGAATATGTATGTTAAGTGGGTATGATCCAGAGGTAGCATCAGAGTGACTCCCGTATCGATGGGAGGAGCTAAGATGAAGAAGAATGGTGCTTGTGGAGCACCTAAAAGAGCCAGTGAACCCAAAACCATATTTTTTTTTTATATGAACTTCAGCATATTAATCTATGCCATTTCATCACGGTTACTGAAATAAGACCGTCATTTAGAGCAAACGTGTAAACAATTTGAACGTTCCACTCTGTGCCGAACGCAGCTAACGGTCTTTTTGTGACGTCGAAGTGCGTTTTTGTATACTCTTCGACGTCACAACCAAGGGACACAGGTGGCGAGGTGTATGTGGATGTGTGGAGCTCTGTCTGAGCAGCGATTGACTGTGGCGTCCGAGTGAGGGTTAAGCTTCTTGGACACCTATAGCATAACGCCACGGTGTGTGGCTCATTTTATATACAACATCGGTCAAGATAACACACAATGACGGTATTAAAAAAGTATCACAAAGTTGCCGTGGGTTGTAACCGTGGGGATAACAAGCCCCCCATCTTCCTAGAACTCTGTCCAAAACATATATATATTTTGTTTTTATCTCATAGTGTTAGAATTCCAGCTGAAACATGGGGTTCACTTACACTTGAATGCTAAGCTGTGTGGTGTGAACGACAGCGGCTTAACTGAGGGCCTCCCAGGCCTGCCTTTATAGCTCCTTTACTCCCAGTCCAGGGTTCTCAAGCTACCCCATGTGTTCTGCCTTCAAACCAGCCCAGTCGTCGTAAAAACAAGAATGATTTGCCGCTGTTGACGTTTACAGACCCGGCTGAGCAACGTTTCATAGGAGACTTGAGTTTGTTCTTTGGTTTCTGTGTCAGATGTTGTTGTTCTGGGTTGACTGTAACACTAGGTGTTAGTTTTAGATGCTGTGTTTCTGGGTTGATTGTAACACAAGGGGTTAGTTTTAGATGTTGTTATGGGTTGACTAACACTAGGAGGACAATGGCGTCATACACTCAATACTGGAGCTAGTTTAAACTGGACAGAGTGCAGAGGAGCTCTAAGAATCAGATTCCAGATACTGTGTCGGGGGTGTCTCGTAGGGGTGTTTGAAGACAGATATTGGTCAAACCAGGAATCAGACCTACGTTTTCAAATAGGTTCGATTTCCAGCATGAACTTGAGAATGTAACCTAGCTGATCAGAGTACCAGATGAGCGGAGGACCTGCTACAGCCTTCTAGATGGTGTCCAATCCTCAAGGACACAACGAGCCGCCTCCTTAACCACCCTTCCTGACCTCTCATCCTCGTTGCGCTCTCCCTCCAGTGGGTGTCTGCGGCGGACTGCTCCACCGCCGAGGACCGCCGGCGGCTGTGTGAGGGCGTGTTCCAGGGCGGGGAGGAGGAGCTGGGGCTGCTGGAGGCCCTCAAGCTGCTGATGCTGGGCCGCGCCGCGGAGCTGCACCGCCGCATGGAACAGGGCCAGGACGTCCCCGTGTTCTGCTGGCTGCTGTTTGCCCGCGACACCTCCCCCTGCCCACGCACCTTCCTCACCAACCACCTGAGGCATGTGGGGGTCAGCGGAGGCCTGGAGCAGGTAAACCAATCACACGGTCCAGAACCCAGTGACACACCACATGACACTCAAGACCCAATCACAGTCGACCCTAATTAGTCCAGGCCCAACCCCAGTCCAGTCCTAATTAGTCAAGACCTCAGAAGTGGGAGTGTCCACCCAGATGTATATTAGCTGGATAGATGGAATGATCAGCCTACCAGTTGGTACAGACCACTGGGTACTTGGTGGACTGTTTCAAGTGGCACTTTATATCAATTTCATTTATTGCATATAAAAATACATTAAAATATATCATCAATAGATCATGTGATTTAATGGTATGTGTTACCATGGCCCCCTGGAGGCCAGGGGCCATCCTGTCCTCTAATGTATGAGGGCAGGTGCTATGAATAGGACCTGTATTTGAAACCTTCTAAATGCGTTGCTGGTTACTGGCAGACCGACGCCTCCTGGTTGCTTGGTTAGAAGACTTATAATGGGCTCTGAAGATGGCCAACAAATTGCTTCCTGTTTGTGTTGTGTGTCTTCAGTGCTACCCATCCCCTGCTGGTCTTTACTGACACAAACTACCTTTTATTTACCTTCTCTGGTGTTTGGTTCCCTTCTAGTGCACTTTAATGGGTACTGTGAAACATAAGTCATGTGATCATATGGTGACCAATCCTGTCCATTTCCTGGTGAATCTCACACGGCATGATATTGACGGATCTTAACTGTAAGCCTTCAAGCCCAAGGAAATACGTAACATGTAAAGCAGTTTTACATTACATATCTTTATATATTTTTGTCGTTGTACCTCAGATAACGCGTTCTAATGGTATATTCAGTTCAGTCGTGTTTATGTTCCAATGCCATTCTATTGTTTCTTTCAAACGACGGTCATATTTAATGATCTTCAGCAGGAAGAAAGGAAGGGATTAACTTGATGGACTGCTGCTGTTGTTGTTGGTCCATTGAGCAAAGAGAGCGTGGGACTTACAACCCATTCCTCCGGATGAGACGCACAGCTAGGATCATGCCTGGCATTCCGCATGCACCGTCGCACGCACACACTTGTCCGGATCTGTTGCTGCTGCAGGGAGCGCCGGGCGCACCTGTCCGGTTAATTGTTGTTTTCATGTCTTCACCAAGACTGCTGGGAGCAGTACTTGTGGGAGTACCTTCACTGCCACAGTTCTATGTCTTCTGCAGATACTTCTACGTTACGTAGAGTATGTTGTTCATTTCAAATTGGAGGGCTTGGAATTTGCTGTATCTCTTTCTAAGGCAGTTTGTTTTTACTTTGTTAGATTTCTCTACAACCTGAAAGTACTTGATTGAAACACTTGATTCACAAAATACTCTGAGCTGCGTGTTCATCTTTATATGAATTGCAGATTCAGGCTTTGGTGACTAATGCTTATGCTGACAAACAAGTCCTACTTTCACTCGAATAAGGCGTTTCCGATGACTTTCTTACCAAGGGGATTACTTTCACTCTCGCGGGCAAAATTCTGTGACTCACTGAGACAGCACATTAAATATTCTGCTGCTGATCTGTTCCAGTATTGTTTTAAACTAATCCCAGAGGACACACAAATCATACAAAAATAAACAATTGCTAGTGGTGATTAGTTTGGTTTAGTTAAATAAAATGAAACCAAACCGAACCAAGCAGAATGGTTGGAATCCAGAGCTCTCTGCCATTTCAGCAGTTTTTTTTATTGTTACATTTATTGGGAATCCTAGATAATTCTGAATCACAAATATTTGATCATGCAACCCGTAAGAACTTTAAAATATTGTAGTAGCCACCACTAACATTACATATTTTAGAACTAGGAGGCATTTCTTTACCTTCAAAACCTTGGGGCATAACAAAGAACCTTGACCCCCTCCCTAACTAAAGTAACGTTACCTGACCTTCCTCATTTACATCTTTCTCTTCTTGGAGAAATATTACAAAAATGTATCTGAAAATGCAATCAGGATATTTTAATACATTGCTTATTAAACATCGTTGGCAATTATTTGACTGACATTTATTGAGGTTACATTACCGGTATTATGACTGACTGAGTTCGATATTATTAATATAATTAGTTGGCCATGAACAGCAATAGTGTATATATTGTAAATGTTTATTTCAACTGTTAAATCTATCTTACTTAAAGTTAGCTAGTTAAATCTTTTTTTCTTGTTCCCCGGTAACGTAATCCTCTCCTCTGCCCTGTTTGTCACTCTGCCTGAGGAGAAAATGCTGTACTCGTGCTGTTGTTCATTTGGTTGTCATGACTTGGCTAATGATTGATGTCACTGTTCCAGTTGCTGATACAGAGTTTAGCGGACTGGACAGTTTCGCAGAGCCGTGTAATTGCGACTTCATAACATTTCATAAACTTCTGACAGTGGCGGCAATAAAAAAAGTACAATGAGGGAAAAAAGTATTTGATCCCCTGCTGATTTTGTACGTTTGCCCACTGACAAAGACGTGATCCGTCTATAGTTGTAATGGTAGGTTTATTTGAACAGTGAGAGACAGAATAACAACATATATATAACAATATATCCCGAAAAATGTATGTCAAAAATGTTATAAATTGATTTGCATTTTAATGAGGGAAATAAGTATTTGACCCCCTCTCAATCAGAAAGATTTCTGGCTCCCAGGTGTCTTTTATACAGGTAACGAGCTGAGATTAGGAACACACTCTTAAAGGGAGCGCTCCTAATCTCAGTTTGTTACCTGTATAAAAGACACCTGTCCACAGAAGCAATCAATCAGATTCCAAACTCTCCACCATGGCCAAGACCAAACAGCTCTCCAAGGATGTCAGGGACAAGATTGTAGACCTACACAAGGCTGGAATGGGCTACAAGACCATCGCCAAGCAGCTTGGTGAGAAGGTGACAACAGTCGGTGCGATTATTCGCAAATGGAAGAAACACAAAATAACTGTCAATCTCCCTCGGCCTAGGGCTCCATGCAAGATCTCACCTCGTGGAGTTGCAATGATCATGAGAACGGTGAGGAATCAGCCCAGAACTACACGGGAGGATCTTGTCAATGATCTCAAGGCAGCTGGGACCATAGTCACCAAGAAAACAATTGGTAACACACTACACCGTGAAGGACTGAAATCCTGCAGCGCCCGCAAGGTCCCCCTGCTCAAGAAAGCACATATACAAGCCCATCTGAAGTTTGCCAATGAACATCTGAATGATTCAGAGGAGAACTGGGTGAAAGTGCTGTGGTCAGATGAGACCAAAATTGAGCTCTTTGGCATCAACTCAACTCGCCGTGTTTGGTGGAGGAGGAGTGCTGCCTATGACCCCAAGAACACCATCCCCACCGTCAAACATGGAGGTGGAAACATTATACTTTGGGGGTGTTTTTCTGCTAAGGGGACAGGACAACTTCACTGCATCAAAGGGACGATGGACGGCGCCATGTACCGTCAAATCAAAAGTCGTGGATGGGTATTCCGGCATGACAATGACCCAAAACAAACGGCCAAGGCAACAAAGGATTGGCTCAAGAAGAAGCACATTAAGGTCCTGAAGTGGCCTAGCTAGTCTCCAGACCTTAATCCCATAGAAAATCTGTGGAGGGAGCTGAAGGTTCGAGTTGCCAAACGTCAGGCTCGAAACCTTAATGACTTGGAGAAGATCTGCAGAGAGGAGTGGGACAAAATCCATCCTGAGATGTGTGCAAACCTGGTGGCCAACTACAAGAAACGTCTGACCTCTGTGATTGTCAACAAGGGTTTTGCCACCAACTACTAAGTCATGTTTTGCAGAGGGGTCAAATACTTATTTCCCTCATTAAAATGCTAATCAATTTATAACATTTTTGACATGCGTTTTTCTGGATATATTTGTTGTTATTCTGCCTCTCACTGTTCAAATAAACCTACCATTAAAATTATAGACTGATCATGTCTGCCAGTGGGCAAACGTACAAAATCAGCAGGGGATCAAATACTTTTTTCCCTCACTGTATATAACGGAGGGACTGTAAAAAGGTATTACCAACTAAACTACCCAGGTAGTGATACTAACCTTATTCACCTTCTACAATGTTTGGGAACGTTGGAGTGGTTTCACTAAAAACAATGTTTTAAGTGAAACCCCCTACGGAAGGATTACCTGTTGAGGTATTGAAAGACCTCTGTCTCCCTGCAGGTGGAGATGTTTCTACTGGGCTACACCCTGCGCTGCACCATCCAGGTGTACCGCCTCTACATGAGCGGCACAGAGGAGTTCCTCACCTACTACCCCGACGATCACCGTGACGACTGGCCAGCCGTCAGCCTGGTCACCGAGGACGACCGCCACTACAACGTGCCGGTCGTCACGGCGATAGCGGCACCAGAGGCACCGTCCAGATGATAGGAAGAGGGGTCTCTTCTTACCCATCCACGTCCTCAGGTCCTTCCAGACTCTGGTGCCGTATCTGACAATTTATGCGAGGTGTGTGTGGGTGTGCACGTGTGTGACAGAAACTATAAGCACATGCTGGCCAGAACCCAAACCTTTGTCCCCCCCTCCTTTGCCAAATTTAAGGACGGTCTCCCGACACAGGCCTCTGCAGCCACAGAAGTACTAAATAAAAGCCACCACGGGGGGGTGCGGTGTCTGGAGCCCCAGGCATGTAGTAAGTCTTGTCAGTCCTGTTTTTCTTGGTCATGCTAACGTTAAGTCTGGACTTTGGAATCAAGAAATCTGGGTGTGTTCAAACACCAGCTATGTGTGTGTGTGTTTGTGTGAGAGAGTGAGAGACATACTGCCTTTTAACCAAGCTGTTCTTGGAGAGCGATGTGCCATCGTCTGACACACCGGCCTCTGGTTCTACAGTACTGGAGCCCAGCTCAGTGGTTCCCCACTTTGGGACGCCTGGTTTGGATATGGTGTCATGGGAGATTGCCGACCTATTATCTATTTATATTCGACGATACATTGATAAACAAATTTAAAAGATGCCTTGAAAAGGTCCTATATATATGTGAACAGACTGCCGAATGATGAAATGTGGTGTCTAAATCCAAGGTTGGGAACCACTGGCCCAGCTGGCTCCACGGTACTGTGGCCTCGTCCGTGCTCCAAGTTGCCTTAGATTTAATGCACAATAAGAAGGAGGGTTGAACGCGTCCCAACTGCTGGGATGCAACGCTTGCCCGCATTTAGGCAGTGGCAGAAAAGAGGACTCTGATCGTCTGATCTCTTGGTTGTTTTTCGGGGAAGAGCGGGAAATCTAAAATGGAAATAAAAGAATTTGTTTTCCAAATTGGTGTCCCTGATTTGTGCTTTCTCATTGAGTACAGAGGCTCGAAACATGGAAATATTAAATCCGTTTATTAGCCAAACAAGGAGGCCTGTACATTATTTACAGAACCATGCGAGAAGAAAAACGAGACCGCGTGGAAGGCAGACAAACTGAATATTCTAGAAGAACACAAGCATCTGAGAGCAGGGTCTCCCGCCCCCCTTCGTCCCTTACGTAGACACGTAGCATCACCTACGAAAACACAAGTTGCACCAGCGAACAAGGCCCACCATATGAAGTCAAACAAGGCCTTATCGGCAAGTTTCAGATAAAATTATAAAAACGTAAAATATGTTCCTCTATTTCTTAACTCCACAAGCACTCCAGTGACAAGGTCCTCCTTTGTCCGTTATCATTTTTATTCCCTTTTCCGGTTCCTGGTAACCACGGCGATGTAGGAGGTGACCCCGAGAGCCAGAAGACTATGTGGTCGTTGACATGGGGTGAGGGGTTAACATTTGGAGGTGGATGGCTTTCTGTACAATGTGCGTCATAATAGTTGGGGGATTCAACACAGAAAAATACCTTTTCTCTCTTAAATAAAATTGAATAAAAATGTAAAAGCACTTCGTAAACATAAAGGTTCACCGTTCAGTTTTTATCTGGGTAGATTCTTTTTCAAACCAAACCATTCCTGAATCCTCTTCCAATGTGTTCTGGAACATTCCACGGTCTCTCTCTCTGGGGCCCCCTGAACCCCTGGTTTCAGGCTCATCTCTACTCCTGCTCATCTTCCTCCTGCAGCTCCTCGATGGCCTCCATCTGGCCCCTGGTGCAGACCTCGCTCATGGGGGCGGAGTCTTCCTCCACCACCAGTTCATTGGACATCTCACTCTTTCTCTGATGGCGGGCGAAAATGAATAATTCAGTTGGGATAGGACTGGGAACCACAAACAGCAGTTTAAAATGTTCCCAAAACATCTTAAATAATACATGGAGTTTAAAAGTTAGTCATAACAAATGAACAGAGTTTAAATGGTTACAAAAAGTTAAGAATTTCTTTTTGAAAAGGAGAAAGCTAAAGACGCTCTCTTCACTAACATATTCACCTGTTGTCTGTAAACGTAGCAAGCTGCTATGGCAACCATCGTAGACTCTCCTATGAAACCAGCCAATAAGGATCCAACGCCAAGCGTGGCCCCGTGAACACTGAAAACAAGAGAAAACTATGGTGATGAAGAACAGTGAATTTGAAGTTTAACCCTATCTAGCGCTGCCCAGTCCGGTCAGTGCTCGTTCTGCTACTGTGTTGTAAAATAAAGTTGTTTTGTTTCTCCATGTTCCTGCACTCATTGGTTATTAT
Source organism: Lota lota (assembly GCA_026745465.1). NCBI lineage: Eukaryota > Metazoa > Chordata > Actinopteri > Gadiformes > Lotidae > Lota > Lota lota. The sequence goes on from JACYXH010000781.1 coordinate 1,612,768, forward strand.
TACAAGGTTAGTATGAGTCACCAGAAACTATCCATCTTATCCTTCATAGGATCAGGCAGCCCTGCTAGCATACCTTCAGCTAATCTCATTATCTCATTAGCTTGTTACGTTAGCAAGTCCATATGCTGTTCTATTACAAACACTGGAGGCTGTTATGGAAAATCTATATGTTGTAGGTTTTTCCCTATTTTTATATTCCCTCCTTTGATGTAAGAACAATTACATTGTGGTGAGGGGGTGAAACTGTATTCAGGGCTCACTGCTAGAAAGAAGACTGGTGTATGCATACATTAAATAAGTATTTCTACAGCTATTGTGTGCTTTTTTGCATGTAGAAGTCTCATCTGTCCTAGACGCAATATCTCAAAGAAATTGCCGTGACACGGCTTTCAGGTTGCTCACATGTAATACTCACCACTAATTTGATATGTGCAGCTGTACTGCACACTATGTGTTTAGGGATGTTATATTCTCAGCCACTTCCAAAGTTGCTTTGGAAGTTAGCAAGGCTATAAGCTATGGTAGCTAGGATAATAGACAAGTTAGCTAGACTAAAACCTATGTTAGCTAGTATAAAAGGACCAGTGGTAAGTTCAAATATAACAGCCAAGTAATCAATGATAGACGCTGAGGTAGCTAGGATCAAAGTTTGTGGCAAGTTAATTAGGAAAAAAAAACATCTCAAGATAGACACTTCGCTTAGGAAAAATGTAATAATGCAGTACGATTTCACTGAGCCCTGTGTGACCCCATGGCCTTGCCAACGTGACCCTAGGGTGTTAACCCCCCCTTGACCTCCCGTGATCCCAGGCTGACTTACCCCATGTAGGGCAGCACAACCAGGCTGGTGATGAGAACGATGATCCTCAGGATGGAGCTAGGCGCCAAAACAAACGTCTTCTTCAGGGTCATCAGCCAGCCAGTTAGGTGGGCCCTCACCGTCACTACCCACACACAGACACGAAGATCAGCTCACTGGTCCAACTTTAGCAACTTGGCACCCACAGCTAATGAACTCGTCCGGAAAGTATGTAGCAAATCGACGTTAAAAAGACTATTGAATAAACACTTCATCGGCCACAAGGTTCGACGCCCTAGTCACTGCGGTTCCACTGTAGCCCTGGCAGTTGCCTTACTTTCAGTTCAAAGTCACGTTTGGTTTTTGGTCTGCGCATGAACTACAGTCTCCAGCTGCAACATACTGTCCCCACACATTAATTAACTGGGGGTGCCAACCTGCCCTTTAAAGTGCATGCTTACAAAATCGATCAATTTGTGAAATCACAAGTTAGTGTCCACAAGTAGTGTATAATGGAAAGGAATAGACAGTGATGACAGGGCATCTCAAGCCTACCAGATGATACAGTCCACCAATCAACTCCTTCCACTACTCTAGTTGGTTGGATACTCCCACATCGTGATTTCACAATACATTGGAACCGGCTTGTAATGGCTAAACTTCATGAAATAAGGGCCCTTTGAACACCTTGACAACTGTGTGGCGATTACCCAGAATTCCTACCTGGCACAGGGAAGAAGGAGAAGATGCGGAGCGGGACAACGCAGAGCTCAGCAAACGAGTACTTCACCCCGATCACGTTCACCAGGATCTTCTCCGAAACGGTAGGACTCCAGAACACCACAAAACACAGCTGGAAAACACAAAATGACCCAAATGAACTACCAAACAGCCTAAATGAACTACAAACCAGCCCAAATTAACAACAGCTTACATTTTTCAAAATAGCACAAATTAACCACAATAGACCCAATTGAACTACAAAACAACCTAAATGAACCACAAAACAACACAAAGGAACTACAACACAAATTTGCCACAAACCTACCCAAATTAACTAAAAGACCAAAACCACCAGTGCTCTGGCCTGTGATGGAGACGAAAGCAAGTACATTGTTCAACTCTGTAGAAAACCTCAACATCCACCAAGGAAACTCAATGCCATTTAGAAACATTTCAATAACATCGACTAGCTCCTCTGCACATGGTCCAGCAGTTTGTTTATCAAAACATGGACCCAGCTCATTTTTATAAAATAAAAAAGGCGTGGTAAAAGCTGAATGAATGTAAATGTAAGTCAGGAACATGTTGACGCAGACCTGTGCTGAAGAGGTTTCTGTTTTGGATGTTTGTGTGTTATGCAAATAAACCATCGCAACCGTTTTATTCCTGAAGCAGTTTCTGCGCCGCTCGTGGCACTGGAGGTGGAGCTAGGGGCGTTGCTTGTGGTGGTGCTAGGGGAGGTTGGGTTATGTCTGATTCAGATCCACCATCGCCGGGGGAATCGAACCCCCGCACCCTGTGAAAGGAGGAGGAGCCTTCATCATCCCCTGCAAACTTAGCGTTGGAAGCTAAGTTTGCTGCCCCAAACTGGTTTTCAAACATTACTGTAATTATCAATGTCATTTAGCAGACGCTTTGATCCAAAGCAACTTGCAGTGAATTCCTTTTTTTAATACATCATAGGTAATGAAGGAGCAGGTAGGGATTTAGGGCATCTCGCTCTAGGACGCCTACAGCTAGGGTGAGGATATTGGGGATCAAACCCAGAACACTTGAGCTGGGACGCTGTCATGAACGCCGTCATGACCATATCTCTAGATGCATGTTTTCAGCAGCTTCTGCCAAGCATGGTTGTGAAACTGGTACATTGTCTACTTTTGCTCGAGTCCGCGAGGCTGGTTTCTCTTCATGACACCAGCGACCCGACAGAGCAGGTCCAGACACGCTGCCGTTCGTGCCGGGAAGGGTAGCGCATCACGCCCCCATCGCTTCCTTCTAGGGGCCCCGCCCTCCTGGACTTGTTGACAGTGTGGAGGGCCTCCACATCTGGTCCCTTCTCCTCCTGTTTGACCTCAATACGCTCCGACCTGCCACAAGGCTTCCTGTCGGGGAGCAGTACGTGGTTGGTTCTGACCCCAATGCTCGCTGGGTTCAAGTTTAGATCGGCCCCACTCCGGAACCCATCTACCCATCACATCCTGATCGGAGAGCTGATCTTCATCTCCAGACGCAACCACTTCCACCTTAAATACCGGCTCTAAGCATCTCTAGAAACCGCAGAGCAAAGGAACAACAACAACCACTAGAGACACCTGAAGACTTTTGACCCAAATTCCACCCTAATGTTCTGCCTCTCCTCTTTCTCTCCTCCTCATTCTCCTTCCTCTTTCTTGCAATCCGATACCAAAGTCTACTCAGCAGGAGAACACGACGTACAACTGAGCTGGGAATCCTAGACCCGAGAATGAGCGCGCGCACACACACACACACACACACACACACACAGCTGTGAAACCTGAGACGCTGCTCAGCCTTTATTAATGAGTAATGAGCGCTATGCCAAGCATGAGGAGCACATGGTTCTGAACACTTAACGCACCAACCCAACACCTGCCGCACTTTTATTTTGGAAGGCTTTAACCTTGGTGTTGGCTCGGTGACCAAACAAGAACACGGTTTGGTCCTGTGACCAAGCTTTTAAGATTGATCGATGAGTTTGAGAAACACCATAAGTTTAATAGTTTGATGTTTTTCTCCTCCAGTTATGACTAATAGAATGCTAATAACAGAGTTACGATACAAAGCGGTGAATCACAGCTATAATGGGTCCTCATGTAGGACAGACCACAGGTTCCTCAAACCATGAGACAACGCCCTGCTTCCTTCAAGATAAAAGGGCAACAATAAATCTTCTGAAATAAAATCCTGCCACACAGAAGAACTCAATCTTAGCATCTTGAAGAGACGCAGCAATTTAACGATGTGGTGCCATGCCAACCAGCATGTTTTTAGCATGATATTAGGGTGTTGTTACCGTGAGAGACAGCATCACACAGCATAATGTGAACTTCTTGATGTGCGTCTTTGTGACTAGACTCCCAGCACTCAACTTGTTGCTCGGGTTGTTCTGTGAGAGGAGAGAACACAGACAGTGAGAGAGTGAGAGAGAGAGAAAGTGTGTGAGTGAGTGAGTGAGTGAGAGAGAACGAGAGGGAGAGAAAGTTCAGTACAGCGGTGTGTTGCCGTTGGTAACAAACAGTGATGGTTAAAGGGGGTGTGTCTTACCTTTTCAAAGGCGGGGTAGACGGCCCTCAGCTCAGTCAGCCAGCCGTACGGCATGTGACCCACGGGGTAGGTAGCGGTAAGGACCGCCACCGCCTATAGGGGGGAGAGAGAGGGAGAGAGGGGGAGAGGGGGAAGGAGGGAGAGGAATAGATTTGTTAAAAAAAGAAATCTCATCTTCATTGCCTTTTTATATTGCTATATTGTTGATGAAACATTCATGCCAGTAAAGCATTCTCAACTTGACCTTGAGAGAAACAGAGAGAGAAAGACAGACAGACACAGACAGAGAGACAGAGAGACAGAGAGAGAAAGACAGATAGACAGAGGGAAGTAGAGAGATAGAGCCGCAATCTCATCTTTTTATTTGCTGTAAAGCAGGAAACATATTTTACTGGTGTTTAAGGAAACTATTGACCTCACAATAAATCACGGACCATCAAAGCACTTTGTGTTTGGTGTGTGTATGTGTGCGTGTGATTGTGTTTGAAACAACAGGCGGTATGGGGAACAGTAGGAGTGTGTTCAGAGCAGTGGGTCCCCTTGCATCGCCATAACGAACGCCTGATTCACCGCTACTGCTGCCGCTGCCTTGTCCACCAGTTCCAGAGTGTTCTGGTAAACAGCTCTGCTTTGTCTACAGCCGGGAAGCCCTCTGCTAGCCAGAAACCTCCAGAGGGAGGCCCTCCAATGCTGTTTAACGCTGTCCCCCTAGCTGGTCAAATCCCAAGTCTGTTCCCCTTCCTGAAAATAATCGTAGTCCTGTCCCCTCTCTCTAACCCACTGGTTCCTAACCCAATTTAACTAATCACCAAGTGATTCACTAATGTTTTTTTTTCCATTACATAGTACCAGCTCTGCTCTACTCGCTTTTTGTACCGGGTACTTTTTTTCCTCTGGAGATAGTACCTGCAGATAGTACACCCTCAATGTCAAGGTCGTCATAGTGACGCTGCATGAAACTGCCGTGACGTCACCTTCCACGCGACGCACAAAGGAACATTGGAGGAAATCGAAGGGATGGTGTCCTTGATTCTCGGTATGTGACCATGACGTAGCTCTGCGGGTAGCCATTGTGCTGCTGTAGTAGCTTGGCTATTGGTGGCTCAAATGGTGGTTTTGTGCAGGATGTCCCGTATCGTGCAATGATGACACAAGTACGCAGTGATGACTCTAGTGGCAAATCTCTCTGACCAATTAGTAGTCTGCCGTGTTTTCTGATAGCTGGTACTATCAACAACTTTTCCCGATGGAAAACCAAAAATGGCAAGTAGAGTAAAGTCGAGTTCAGCTACAGAATCATCACCAGGGGTGCTCCCAGGTGGCCGCAGACCCCCCCTAATGCTCACCTCGGTGGCAGCAACACTTCCCTTCAGGTCTCGGGAGACAAAGAGGTTGACAATGGGTCTGCTGATCCTCTGGGTGGCCAGGATGAGGGCCAGGGGCCACCAGAAGCTCAACATCTTCTTAATGGTGGCGTCGCCCTGCCGGGAAAATAGACGGTTAGGCAGGAGACTCCTCTGTAATATCTAACCAGTCATGTGGAATATACACCGATTTTTTTTACTGCACCTCGTATTTTACATTTTTACTACCTTCACTTTTACAACCTTTCGTTTTTTATGCATTATTACGGTTAACTTTATGCCTTTATTCTTACATTTACATTTAGCAGACGCTTTTATCCAAAGCGCTGCATGAAATAAGTACATTTGTCAGAAGAAAGAGAAACAACAATATATTGCTGTTGGTACAGTAAGGATGTTCATAGAACCAGTGCAAAGCACTTATAATTGCTAGTTTAACCCATTCCCCGTATACAACAAAGATAATTTCTTGTTTTAGGACTGGAGTTGGGGTTAGGTTTTAGGGCTAGAGCTAGTGCTGTGGTAGGCCATGTTAGAGCTAGGGTTTGTGCTAGGTTGGAAGCTATGGCTAGGGTTAGAGCTAGGGATATGTTTTAGGGTTAGAGCTAGAAATATGGCTAGAGGTAGGATAAGGGTTAGGGCAATGACTCTGGTTAGTTTTTGGGATTAAAGCTAGGGTTGGAGTTAGGGGCTAGAGGTAGGAATAGGGTTAGGACTAGGGTTAAGGGCTAGGACCAGCATCAGGGCTAGCATCGCAGCTAGGCTAGCGAGGAGGGTCTTACCCCAACGTCCATGCCGCTCGAGACGGGGATGTTGTCGTGGACGTTGCAGTAGTAGCCCAGACCCACGATGGTAAAGCGGACCAAGGCGCCCATGTAGAGAGAGAGGATGGGTATGAGCATGGGCTCCACACACTTTAGGTTACTGTGTAGCAGGATGGCCACGAACACAATCTACCAAAAGAAGAACACGTCATGTTACTGTGTAGCAGGATGGCCACGAAACACAATCTACCAAGAGACAGACAACAAGCTGGCATCAACAGACCAGGGAATCACATCATGGACCAGAGATTGGATTATTATTTGGTTACTAAAATTAAATCTGTGCATTTCCTATAATGGATTGATTCAGCTTCAGCATCAACCATCCTCAGTTTTCCAACCAAAATGACCTCTGCTACAATAAGGGTCGCAGTGGTAATGTATCGGACGACGCCAGACCGGATGTTAAAATTGGTTGTCTGTGGAGAGGGGGAGGAGGCTTTACCTGTGTCACTACATCAGAGATGGAGGCAGAGCCAACGATGACGCTGTACTTGTGCTTGAGAAGAATCCCCGCGTGGATCCACGCCTTCAAACAAACACAAAGAGACGGAGATAGAGTTTAGATGGAGTTAGTACCTCCGGAGGTTAGAAACTAAAAGATTAATGAAACAAAAAGACAACAATGTCTGATTTGTTGCCACGGTTACAACAAAGAAGGCGGTACTTCCAAAACATGGATAGGCAGTTAAAAAATTATATGGACATAGTATGATCTAGAAACTGGTTAACTAGTTGGTACTTCTAGTTGATACTCAGTAACTAGAGGTGGGAGTGGCAAATTTTCAGCAACTAGACATAGTACTGAAAGGTATTAACTAGTAGTAACTAGTTAACTAGTTGAGGTTCACCATGGCGTCAAGAAGCGGGAAAGCGGCGAGGTAGAGGAAGGCCCTGCGCGTCTTCTTGCCCACCGAGTCGTCCACATGGTGCAGCTTGTTGATGATGTAATAGCCCAGGTCCGTGTGTGCTGCAGCAGAGACAGGAAGTAATTGACGTTAACTTACAACCATGCAGAAATACCACTGTGACTAGTGTAGTAGTTACTGGAAAAGAGTGACATTTATATGCCGTGCGTGTGTGATACCAAGATGTACAATAATTTAAGGTGTCTCAACTTGGTTGTTTTGGATCAACAAAAACCAACAAACACATAAATGACCACATGGGAGTTTTCAGGTTTTTATTCCCATAATGAATTGCTTTCCCCCCAGCTCTTCCCTAGTTCCCTGTCTTAAAGCATCAACTCAACCATTGAAACATTTCAAAGCTCAACATTGGCCCACATTGTTTTACTGTACATTCATGAAACAGTGTTTTTTCATGTTTTCATGATTTAAAAAAAAGTTATACCACAAGACCCCTTTAATCCAATACATCAAACACAACCTGTAGCAATGCATCGTGGGAAACTGAATCGGTGTGGCTGAAAAACGCACCGATCAGAATGTGGAGGACAAAGGCTATGATCCCGGCAGCCACCATGCAGAGCACGGCCTTGCGGCGGTCCCGGCGGCTGTTGACGAACACCAACCCCACGTTCTTAAAGTCGCTCATGGGCCCTGTGAAGAACTTCATCAGGGAGTAGGCTAGCCCGTAACTAGCTAGCATCTCCACCGCATCCTCCTTCACAGTCGCTATGCCCCGGTTCAGAGCCTGGGAGGGAGGAGGAGAGGGAGGAGGAGAGGGAGGAGGAGAGGGAGACAGAGACAGAGACAAGGAAGTGAGACAGCACATTTGGAGCAGGCAGACCAGACTCAGCAGACATAATCATGACTATGCCTTTCTTTATCACACCAAAACACACGTTTGGCTTTTAAGATAGACATAACTGACCGTTTGAAGGGGGGGGGGGGGGGGGGGGTGAGGAAGAGGAGTTTGCAGCATTTGTACAAATGATCGGTTGGTTAATTAATTAAATAAATATAGACTGTCAACAGGAAGGATTACCGAAAATGGAAACGTGACGTAACTCAGCGTACCAGTAAAAATAAGTCGTAGCAAAAGAATACACCGCTATCAACTCATGCTGTCTCCGGAAGTGGAAAATCCAGCTGCCGTTAATCCACAGCGGGAGAAATCTATTTATAGCAGCTTACATAAGACAAATCCCTACTGTATATATACTCTCGCAGTGTTTATTTAACGCCGTCTACTGTGATACAGTCTCCATATTAAGATAAACTGACAGAAAGGATGATGGTCATTAAGAAACACGAATGGCGATTTTTTTTTTTTTTGGTCTTAAGGGCGACCCGCCATCTCTCTCTTTCTAAAGAAAAAAGGCCCAGACATTTGATTGCCTTCTGACTTGAATCACGGCCATAGCTAAGCCGGTGTGTTCAAACATCAGCTTTTATTCAAGGTCTATAAATGCAAATAAAAATCGCAATCCGTATTTGATGATGACTATCAAGCGTCGTTCGAGAGGTCGTTAAAGGATTGGGTTTAACAGGCGCCTGTGTACAGGCTCCATGCACCGTGTGTTGTTCACCCTGCTGGGGGACGAGCTACAGGACCCAGCCACCATCCATCCATCTACCGGTCACAAAATTCCCTCCTCCTGGTCCGAACCACGACCGGAACCACCATATATTCTACTGCTAATCCTTTTCTTAACGGAAAAACACGACGAAATGTACCGATGAAAAAAACAACAACACAACGATCTGATGAGAAGACTGCGGCGTGGGTCGCTTCTGACCCACAGCACACAACGCGTTGTGCCGCCGCCACGCCACACGGTTACCTGTTCGCCAACGTCGATGGCCACATTGGTTATCGCCAGCGGCACCAGAAAGCGTATGAGTGGCAAGTACGGAGTGAGGGATGGAAAGTCCATCATGGTGACGCCGCCGGGTTGTCAGGACGTGGGGCATCTGCCAAGGTCTTGATGGGTTTAAAGAATTTGGATCGCAGGCCGGCAAACGGTATCGACACCTGTATTCTGGCGGGGTTGACAAGAGCCCCGATCACCGATTCAGACAACACACGTCGAAACGATCCGACACCGGCAGCGGCTCAGAGCGAAATGTCCCGTTGAACGGAGGCGAAGGTCACCAGAAATCGCCAATGAGCGCATCATTTTCCTCCAGAAACATGTTCTAAAATGTCACAGCGTGACGCCCGGGATGAGTGGAACACAATAAAACACCTCAGACCGATGGAACCGAGGACATAGTTTGGCGTCAGGGGTTCAGAAACCATAAAGGTGTCCTCCACTGAAGAGGCTATTGTTTTAAGCCTTGCGTTTTATGGGCTGCGTTTGAATAATCCTGGGTCTGCTTCTCGTCCTCCACGAACCCCGACCAACTGAAGTCACCGCACGTGGGCTGGCGTCGCATGACGTCACATAACGATTAAAACCTGTTATTTATGTCGTGTGTGAGCCAGTAGAGGGACAAAATAGAGCTACGAGGGAATTTATATTGATCTACTAGCACGTCTTTCCCCGTCACCCTTTCACATTTGAATGAATAATGTAAATATACAAACCTACACAAATGAAGAAGACGTCATTATTATGACAATTTAAGAAGTATGCCTATAAGGGAAAACACACAATGTTGTGGCAATGTAGTATGAACACGTACATTGTTGTATGCTTTATATAGATCTATAGAAATCACTTGACCTATTTGTGCGTAAAGTAATCTGTAAGTGGTGGTCGAGCGGTGCCATCTAGTGGATAGATGTGACCATTGTAACTCGCAGTAGAAATGGGTAATCGGTTTATAATAATCTAGACGTTTGAAGTACACTTGGAGTGGAAAAGCAAGGCGTCATAATTCAAATTAATCTTTTACAATATGTATTGGATTATCTACACAAAGTTGTGTAATGATGAGCATGTGACATATAGAACATTTGCTTATGATTTTTCCAAACGTTTTTGTTTTTATGGCCATGAACTCAGCGGCCTTTTAGAGCAGTAACAACGTTAGAATATTGTCAAAATAGCAAAACTCCACCTGCAGGTAGGTTTACTACCCAAACCATGGTCATCATCCGAGACTCAGCATCATACTAATCAGTATTGGACAACTACATACTCCTCCAATAATTCCTAATTTCCAGACAGCGATATGGTAAATATTAAGTCAGACAATTGAACAATCAAATCTGGATACAATTCACAGTTACAAAATTCAGAACATTCGAATGTGGGAATAGTGTTCACGAGGTGGGAGAGTGAGAGACTTTCTCCTAAAAACACACACTGTAAGAACTTGAACTAAATACTTCAACTTGTTAGAGAAAATTACATGTTCAAATGTGTTTTAAAATTGTACATGTTTCAAATGTATTATTGCTGCCTATAACTGCCTGTGTTGAGTTAATCTTGTAGACTACAAGACTCCGTGGAGAATGTGTTATTTCCATGGCCGTCACCCAGTGTTCCTTCACTTTGTCTCCCCCTCATGGTGTTTGCGTGTCAGTGCAATGGGCGAGGCAGTTCACTGACTGTTCCCTGGCTGTTCACCTGCTCCATTATGCACACCTGTCATCCATCTCCTGCTCATCAACTCTTCTGCATTTAAACCCCGACTCTTCACCCACTCATCGCCAGATCGTTGTTTCAACTACTGTGGTAGATTACAAGTCACGGCTTTTCAGAAAGTCATAGTTCCACAAACGTTTCACATTCCATGTTTTTTGGGTGTTTGAACTCCGTGTTCTTTTCGCTCCCGGATCGTCAACTCACCTGCCTACCTGTCTTCCTTCCCACCTGTGCGCTCATCTGCCTGCCGGCCAGTCCATCTCTCTCATCCTCCAACTCAGCCCTGCTCCGTCATCCGTCCCTGCCTGTCCACCTTCTGTTCTTTCACCTACTGCCCTCATCCTTCCAGCAATAAACCTCTGGTTTTCATCCAACCTGATTTCTGTGTCTGCACTTGGGTCCCCCTGTTTGATCGTAACAGAATGAACCACAAAACATGAATTAAACGCCTGAAAACAACACACATGAAGATAGGCCTACGTTACATGGAACATGTTATGTTGAACATGTTTTCAAACAGAGCCACAAGGCTTCCAGGTGTGTGTTCTAGAAGTAAATAATTACACTATAAGAATACAAATATTTAGCATGTAAAACGGTGGGAATGTTCTGAAAAATGCACATTTTCCCACCTTTGTTTTGATTAATCGTAGGCCATTATGAGTAGTTTTGTTTTTCACCCCAGCAGACTTAACGATGTGTAGTGATGTTACTTCATGTGATGTTGCCTTAGCCTGCAGAGGGGAAGAGATGAGGTGGATGAAGCTGATTCTGTTTTCTGTCTACTATTAATACATGTGATTCACCCCATTGCTTCACTTGTCCGTCTAGACAGCTCCTCTTATAGCCTGCAAGACTGATGTGTCACTGACTTCTCAAGAGTGACATGTAGACCTACTGCCCCTAAACTGTGAGAGTGGACCGGTAACAAGAACTTACCATCAAGTTCCTTTTTCTGTGTGGAACATTTCATTTACATTTGTAGACACAAATACACACTTCTCTTAACGCTGATTCACAGAGTGTCCGAATCCCAAAAAACAACAACAAAATGGCCCTTTGAAATGATCGCTTTAAAGGTAATTCACAAAGAAGACACATTAAACGGTAGCTCGCCTGCACTACAATCACGGCTGAACTGCAATACACACAATCTCCGAGCTAAATCAACACTGGCATATTTAATATAAACTCAAAGGTAACGTAATATGGTATAGATGATCACATACCCCTGGACGTTTCATAGGCCTGAAGAGTAGTGGGAGAAGGGACGAAGATAGCTCTGCTTACAATTCTGCTTACATCTCTAATAAACTCTAATAAATACACTGGACATTTTTTTTTTGTATTAGTAGGGGCATGGTAGTCTAATGGTAAGTGTGTTTGACCTCCAGCTGGAAGGGTTCAATCCCCAATGTCCACAGTCCATCTGTGATTGTCCGACCGCCATGCCTGTGTCATAGACCTGCTTGACAATGACTGTTATCTTTTAGGCTTCCTCCTTTTTTAAGTACACTTAATGCAGTAGATTCCACCTAGACTTGGGAATCAAAATTAAGTTTTGTATTGTTTTAGTGATGTTCTCAGATGAAGTGACTTGCTGAGCTGGCTCGTTGCTCAGCTTGCAGGTCTCATAGACCGAAGGTTCTAGGTTCAAACCTGACTGTGACTAGTCCAGGTAGTATAATTGCCTAGATAAGTAAGGAGTTCACTTTTGATATTCACTTCTTTAATTATATAGGTATTAATTAACAATTAATAAAAGTCAGCTTGAGTCAGTTATGCTTTTCCATAAAAGTAAACATTTAATTAGTACATTTGATCCATGCAAAGTATGTGTACTACAAAATTAAGTGCACTTCCATTTAGTATCAAGTTCGACTTGTGATAGAACCTTGGGGATAGAATATAACACCTTTGTGCTGGGCGTCAAACACACTAGCCACTAGACTACAAAGCCAGTTCCTGATTATTGTTCAAATTCTACCTCATAGACTATCTTTTGTATAGATCAAATTTACTTGTTAAAGCAACTCATTTGTAACAACACTTTGGGAATCCAACCTAATACCTTTGTTCTTGGAGTCAAACGCACAAGCCATTTAACTAGACACAAACTCAATGTAATTATAGAAGTAACTGAAAAATAATCCTTATTCACTCTCATAGGAAATAATACATAGTGGTCATCGCTATGTATTATCACAGCTTGTCTCTTCTGTTGAGAACATCACCTCTTTACTTTTCAGTGGCCAACACATGTTTATTGGTAGGGCTTTACAATGTCTTAAAATAAAATAATATAATAAGAAAGTACGCTTACATTTAAGGTGCTCTCTTCAATTTCAAGTGCACCTACATTTTATGATATTCTGTTACTTTAATAAAGTATAGCATATATAAAGTAGGATATAGTAGTGTAAAGTATTGGAGTATGTATAAAGTATTGTCACGCCGTCTACTATCGAGCCGCTTCCACCACCTAGCGAGTGCCGGCTGCCACTTCTCCATGTGCTCCCTGTTTACACACCTGCCGACAATCTCCAATCTACACTCCCTATTTCAGCCGTGGTTTCCCTTCGTTGTTTACTCTACTCGCGCTAGTATGCACGTTCCCAGCGCTCGTATGCTTGCTTCGTTCGCTGTACCTGCCCCTAACCTGTTCTATAGTAACTTTTCTATTTGGGTTTGGTTTCATGGTTCGATTTTTGGTTGTAGGGATTCGTTTGAGAGTTAGGGTTAGGTTTGAGAGTTAGGGTTTGGTTTTAGGGTTAATGTTAGGTTTTTCTAATTTAATTTGATTCCATTCGTTTTCAATAGGGGACGTTATTTGGGTTTTGGGTCGTAAACTCCCATTTACCCTTTTGAATACAATAAACCATATTTCCACAAAATATACTTTTTCTTCACATCATATTATGTCCCTAATGATGCAGTATAACTGCATTTCATTTTGACTTCAGGGTTCAGGGTAATTTAGCCACGCTTTACACGTTAAGATGTTTTCACTCTTTTCCTTTAAGGACATCCGGAAAGGTTGATAAAGAGTCGAACACTGATATTAAGCCTAGAAAACAACGTACATTTAAGGACCTGTGTGCGGTTTAAACAAAATACTGTTTCAGTAATGTACTTTTCATAGATCTACCTCATACGTCTAGTGTTGCCTATAGTTACTTTTTGTAATTTAAACTGCTACGACTATGTTGCAACTATTTTTGTTGTTTGAGCTCTTAATATAATCACAATTATTTGAATTGAACGTATTGATTAGACTATCCTGTAAGTTCTGCTCTGAATTTCCCTGAGCGCCAGCCAGTGTGTTATTCTACCAGCAGAGGGCGCAGCAGGACCGTCTAACTTAGGGAGGGTGGCTCGTCTCGCACACACACACACACACACACACACACACACACACACACACACACACACACACACACACACACACACACACACACACACGCATGCGCACACAGACACACACATGCACACACACACATGCACGCACACACACATACACACGCACACACACATGCAAACACACGCACATACTCAAGCACTCAAACACAATCACATGCAGCACACATGTATGTGAGTTGTCTGTCAGGGATTTCATTGGATGTGTGTGTCTCTCTGACCCCTATCTCTGGGCGTCAGCCTGATGTTCCAGAACTACGTCCTGAGACCCAAGGACCTTAAGCCCTGTGCACACGGCTGGTGGAAGGTCAACCAGCTCATGTACGTATGCACGGACTCTTCAAGTGCACACCTACCCTGACCCTAACCCGCCCACACGGACTGGGAGACCCAATCCGTTTTCAAGTGGAACTGAGCAGACAGTTAAAAGTCGGTCACATGTTCTCTTTAAGTTCTGTTTGTGTACATTTGTTGTCTCCTTATGTTTAGGTCGCAATCCATTTTCTACCGGTTTTGAACAGCAAAAAACTAAACAGGACATAAAACTACTACTATTGCTGTATAAGCAATAGCATTTTTATATGAAACAATACCAGTATTCTTAAATAAAATAAAACAATAAAAAAGTAGATTGTCCACCAGAAGACCTTGAGGTATGTGTGTGTGTGTGTGTGTGTGTGTGTGTGTGTGTGTGTGTGTATGATCATGTGTGTGTGTGTGTTATCATGTGTGTGTGTGTGTGTGATCATGTGTGTGTGTATGTATGATCATGTGTGTGTGTGTGTGTGTGGGATCCCATGTGTGTGTTCCGTGTGTGTGATCACGTGTGTTTTGTGTGTGATCACATGTTTGTGTGTGTATGTGTGTGTGTGTGTGTGGGATCACGTGTGTGTTCCGTCTGTCTGATCACGTGTTTGTGTGTGTGTCTGTGTGTCTGTGTATAATCACCTGTGTGTGTGGGATCATGTGTGTGTGTGTGATCACGTGTGTGATCCCGTGTGTGTGTGTGTGTGATCCCGTGTGTGTGTGTGATACCGTGTGTGTGTGTGATCCCGTGTGTGTGTGTGTGTGTGATCCCGTGTGTGTGTGTGTGTGATCCCATGTGTGTGTGTGTGTGATCCCATGTGTGTGTGCTCCCGTGTGTGTGTGTGTGTGATCCCGTGTGTGTGTGTGTGTGTGATCCTGTGTGTGATCCCGTGTGTGTGTGTGTGTGATCCCGTGTGTGTGATCCTGTGTGTGTGTGTGTGTGATCCCGTGTGTGTGTGCTCCCGTGTGTGTGTGTGATCCCGTGTGTGTGTGTGTGATCCCGTGTGTGTGTGTGTGTGATCCCATGTGTGTGTGTGATCCCGTGTGTGTGTGTGTGATCCCGTGTGTGTGTGATCCCATGTGTGTGTGTGATCCTGTGTGTGTGTGTGTGATCCCGTGTGTGTGTGATCCCGTGTGTGTGTGTGTGTGTGATCCCATGTGTGTGTGTGATCCTGTGTGTGTGTGTGTGTGTGTGTGTTATCCCGTGTGTGTGTGTGATCCCGTGTGTGTGTGTGTGTGTGTGATCCCGTGTGCGTGTCTCCCCACAGATTCTGCGGCAGCTACGTGGGCCACTCCACGGAGTTCCGGATCTCTCAGCGCAGCCCGGAGGTGGAGTTCCGCTGCAGCTTGCGCCAGGCGGAGATGCCCTTCCAGGCCGCCTACGCCAGCTACAACCTCAGCCAGCGTGAGCAGACAGGACCCAGGGTGCATGCTGGGTGCATGCTAAACATGCTAATGCTACCTTAGACATGCATGCAAATGCTGTTAGAAATACTGTCAGATTGTGGGATTGTCTGTCTGGAACTCACATTTTCACATTTATTTCCCTGTGTGTGTGTGTGTGTGTGTGTGTGTGTGTGTGTGTGTGTGTGTGTGTGTGTGTGTGTGTGTGTGTGTGTGTGTGTGTGTGTGTGTGTGTGTGATTATGTGTGTGTTCCGTCCTTGTGTGGTTCTGCTACTCTCCTATCCCTCTCGATCTCTTTCTAATTTCCGCACCCCTTTCCCCTCTCTCTCTCTCTCTCTCTCTCTCTCTCTCTCTCTCTCTCTCTCTCTCTCTCTCTCTCTCTCTCTCTCTCTCTCTCTCTCTCTCTCTCTTTGTCTCTATCTCTCTCTCTCTTTGTCTGCCTCCACCTCTCTCGCCCGGCAGCGTGCGAGGGGGGCCACTTCCTGTGCTCCATGGGGTTCTGTGTGGATGGGCGTCAGCGCTGCGACGGCCTGGACGACTGCCAGGACGAGAGTGACGTCCACTTTACCTTTATAGCCGTGTTTTACATTGACATTGTTCTTAAATGTTTTATTATTAAGTGGTACAACTAATGCTGGTTACACACTACAGGATAATTAGCCCGATTTTGTGCCTCATTTCCCCCTTTCTACTCTGGTCAGCAAAGCCCTGATTTGTTGATGGTTCTCCAGATTTTGCCAGATTTTGTGGTGTGGGGTATCGATCGGGGCCTCACCGATTCAAAATCGCAAATATTCAACATTTTCAATATTTATGATCTGAAATCCAGTAGTGTGGGGGAACCCCGACGACAGCAAATGACGCAGGCAATTGGGAGCCTTGCTGACTTAACGTCATACAAACAATTCATCAAGTATTGACGAACAATATTCAAACGAATGTTTATTTATTTATTCATGTGTATGTCTGCATTACATATTGCACCGGCATGTTGTATAATCATTAAATAGCTGTAATAATTCCAAGAATATGAGTCGATTTTTATTGGGCGTTGAATTGTAGAGTCTACTGTCTTTTGTGTTGTTTTAGTGTGTGCTTAAGGCGGGGGTGTCTTTTAGGAAGAACTCCAAGTGAAAGGCAAATTCTTGCTATCGCCGTGGATGCATAATGAGAGGTTACCGTACCGTACTACAGTAGTATTATTACCAACCACTTTACTACTACTACTACTACTACTACTACTACTAAGTATTGCTTTCCTGTCAGTCGACTCAATTGACTCCTTTACCACAACTAACCCCTCCCACATTGTCTTCCTCCACGACAAGTAGACCCCATTTCAAAGATTACTTATACACACTAAATATCTACAAATACACTCATCCTCGATTCGAGTGTTAATTTATAGCACAACCTGTGGAGAATGTATGTGTTTTCATTAAGACATAACTCCGTTGCTTATTTCGCGGGAAATCACGCGCGGAGGGATACCTTTCACAGAGAGTAACGCGACCTCCTTATTGCTCCTTGTCGCGCCTCAGCTGTGATTTCTATGCAGTTCGTGAAAGGCATTGCACCTCAGCTGTTGTGTGTCCAGCTTTTCTACTACTCACACAAACGCACGGCTCCTCCGGCTCCGCTGACAGTACGAGCGAGATTTATCCGCCTCACGCCAGACCTGGATTAACGTTTCTTTCTTGCTGGAATACTTTTAGCGCATTTTGGGTCCGTGTTCTACCCCCCGCTTCTCTCACCCACACCGGGTGTCAACCGTTTCACTTTTACGGTAAGAGGAGGAATTTAGTAGCGTACTGGACACATGGCCCTATGCCTCGGCGTGTTTAAACCCTTATCTCTAGCTTAGTGTGTAACGTTACTACTGCAGCATGGCCATGTATATGACCTGCAGCATGTGTGTACATGTGTGTGCGTGTGTACTGCAGCATGTGTGTGTACTGCATGTTTTAGTTAGTTTCAGCCACGCATCGAGCACCTGCTGCTACAGTAGTGCATGCATGCCTGCTCTGTGTTTTGAACTGTGCCATGTGAACACTGCTGCACTACGACGCGTGCCCAATACACCTTGTTGCAGCAGTATACGCACACATATCACTTCGATGTGACCGATTAATACTAACTACTACCTCTCCGTCTCCTTTTAGTTTCGTGACGTTTAGGGCAGCCATGCCGCTGAACTCTTCCTCAGGGGCTACCGCGACGAGTAAAAACTATGACGACTACGACTCCCTGCAGCCCTACTTCTACTATGACAACGAGGAGGAGCACTTCTACCACCACAACCAGCAGCCCCAGCCGCCGGCCCTTAGCGAGGACATCTGGAAGAAGTTCGAGCTGCTGCCCACCCCGCCCCTCTCCCCCAGCCGCAGACCCTCTCTCTCTAGCCTCTTCCCCTCCACGGCCGACCAGCTGGAGATGGTCACGGAGTTTCTGGGGGATGACGCGGTGAACCAGAGCATCATCTGCGACTCCGACTACTCCCAGACCTTCCTCAAGTCCATCATCATCCAGGACTGCATGTGGAGCGGGTTCTCGGCCGTGGGCAGGCTGGCGTCGCTTCACACAGCGTGGAGGGACTCCGCCTCCTCCACGGAGGGGAGTAGCCCCGCGTCAGAGTGTCCGTCGGTGAGACTCAACACAAACTACCTGCAAGACCTCAACATGTCCGCGGAGGAGTGCATCGACCCCTCCGTGGTCTTCCCCTACCCCACTGCCAAGACGCCCAAGCCCAGTGTGGCGGTGCTACCGCAGACCCCCACCACCATCACCATCACTACCAGGTGCACCGCCTCCTCCCGGGACCTGTTACTGGATACCCCCCCAACAGTAGCGGCAGTAGAAGCAGCTGCAGCGACTCAGGTAGGCTCAACACCGGCTAGTGGTTATCTCTGATCTTGTGTTTACTAATGAAGATGAATTAGAGGCGAGCTGGTGCGGTCCCAACCACTCGGTTGAGTGGTTGAGACATGTTTCTTTTTTCCCAGCTGGGGGCACTGTTGATTTGTTATGACGCTCTGTACTGAAGTGGCCCAGCATGCCGTTGGGCTGCAGGGAGCGTCTGAAACAGCTGATCCTGGGGAAGGTCACACGTGTTGCTGGCTTTTTATTTATTTTTTTACATTCCTATAACCTGAGTCTGGGATGTTTACCTTCTGCTGTCAATCTCTTTCAGAAGATGAAGGTGATGATGATGACAAGGAGGATGATGAGGAAGACGAGGAGGAGATCGATGTGGTGACAGTGGAGAAGCGGCAGTCTCTGAAGCGCGGCGACTCGTCTCCCTCAGACACGCGGCACCCCAGCCCACTGGTCCTGAAGCGCTGCCACGTCTCCACGCACCAACACAACTACGCCGCACACCCCTCCACCCGCCACGACCCCCCTGCGCCTGCCACCGCCGTCAAACGCCTCAAACTGGACAGCACCACCTCACCGTCCACCACCACGCCATCGCACCACCACCAATGTCCGCAGTCCATCTGTGATTGTCCGACCGCCATGCCTGTGTCATAAACCTGCTTGACAATGACTGTTATCTTTTAGGCTTCCTCCTTTTTTAAGTACACTTAATGCAGTAGATTCCACCTAGACTTGGGAATCAAATTTAAGTTTTGTATTGTTTTAGTGATGTTCTCAGATGAAGTGACTTGCTGAGCTGGCTCGTTGCTCAGCTTGCAGGTCTCGTAGACCGAAGGTTCTGGGTTCAAACCTGACTGTGACTAGTCCAGGTAGTATAATTGCCTGAATAAGTAAGGAGTTCACTTTTGATAATCACTTCTTTAATTATATAGGTATTAATTAACAATTAATAAAAGTCCCCTTGAGTCAGTTATGCTTTTCCATAAAAGTAAACAATTAATTAATACATTTTATCTATGCAAAGTATGTGTAGTACAAAGTTAAGTGCACTTCCATTTAGTATCAAGTTCGACTTGTGATAGAACCTTTGGGATAGAATATAACAGCCTATGAGGTAGAATTTGAACAATAATCAGGAACTGGCTTGGTAGTCTAGTGGCTAGTGTGTTTGACGCCCAGCACAAATATATTTTGTACCGATCAAATTTACTTGTTAAAGCAACTCATTTGTAACAACACTATGGGAATCCAACCTCATACCTTTGTTCTTGGAGTCAAACGCACAAGCCATTAAACTACATAGACACAAACTCAATGTAATTATAGAAGTAACTGAAAAAGAATCCTTATTCACTCTCATAGGAAATAATACATAGTGGTCATCGCTATGTATTATCACAGCTTGTCTCTTCTGTTGAGAACATCACCTCTTTACTTTTCAGTGGCCAACACATGTTTATTGGTAGGGCTTTACAATGTCTTAAAATAAAATAATATAATAAGAAAGTACACTTACATTTAAGGTGCTCTTCAATTTTAAGTGCACCTACATTTTATGATATTTTGTTACTTTAATAAAGTGTAGCATATATAAAGTAGGATATAGTAGTGTAAAGTATTGTATGTATAAAGTATAGTTGTATATAGTAACATAAAATGTAATTAATTACAAAAGCAAAAGTCTAGTATACCAGGTAGTTAAAGAAAAGATGAACAAAGATCCAGAGAGATCTTTCTTTTCCAAACCCTAACGCTAATACAGAACCCTAAAATCAGATTGTAAAACCAAAAACCAGACCCTAAAACCCAAATACAAAACCCTAACTTTGAACCAGACCCTACAACCAAACCCTAAACCCAAACCCTGTCCTAAAACCAGACCCTAAAACTAAACCAAAAACCAAACACGAAACCCTATCCTAAAACTAAACCAAAAACCAAACCCTAACCTTAAAACTAGACCCTAAAACCTAACCCTAGGGTTAAGGTTTCCTATTTGGGTTAGGTGTCATGGTTCGATTTTTGGTTCTAGGGATTAGTTTGAGAGTTACGGTTAGGTTTGAGAGTTAGGGTTTGTTATCTCTGATCTTGTGTTTACTAATGAAGATGAATTAGAGGGAGGTGGGGCGGGTCATCCCGAGGCGAGCTGGTGCGGTCCCAACCACTCGGTTGAGTGGTTGAGACATGTTTCTTTTGTCCCAGCTGGGGGTACTGTTGATTGTTATGATGCTCTGTACTGAAGTGGCCCAGCATGCCGTTGGGCTGCAGGGAGCGTCTGAAACAGCTGATCCTGGGGAAGGTCACACGTGTTGCTGGCTTTTATTTTTTCATTTTTTTTACATTCCTATAACCTGAAGTCTGGGATGTTTACCTTCTGCTGTCAATCTCTTTCAGAAGATGAAGGTGATGAAGATGACGAGGAGGATGATGAGGAAGAGGAGGAGGAGATCGATGTGGAGAAGCGGCAGTCTCTGAAGCGCGGCGACTCGTCTCCCTCAGACACGCGGCACCCCAGCCCACTGGTCCTGAAGCGCTGCCACGTCTCCACGCACCAACACAACTACGCCGCACACCCCTCCACCCGCCACGACCCCCCTGCGCCTGCCACCGCCGTCAAACGCCTCAAACTGGACAGCACCACCTCACCGTCCACCACCACGCCATCGCACCACCACCAATGTCCGCAGTCCATCTGTGATTGTCCGACCGCCATGCCTGTGTCATAAACCTGCTTGACAATGACTGTTATCTTTTAGGCTTCCTCCTTTTTTAAGTACACTTAATGCAGTAGATTCCACCTAGACTTGGGAATCAAATTTAAGTTTTGTATTGTTTTAGTGATGTTCTCAGATGAAGTGACTTGCTGAGCTGGCTCGTTGCTCAGCTTGCAGGTCTCGTAGACCGAAGGTTCTGGGTTCAAACCTGACTGTGACTAGTCCAGGTAGTATAATTACCTGGATAAGTAAGGAGTTCACTTTTGATAATCACTTCTTTAATTATATAGGTATTAATTAACAATTAATAAAAGTCCCCTTGAGTCAGTTATGCTTTTTCATAAAAGTAAACATTTAATACATTTTATCTATGCAAAGTATGTATACTACAGAATTAAGTGCACTTCCATTTAGTATCAAGTTCGACTTGTGATAGAACCTTGGGGATAGAATATAACACCTTTGTGCTGGGCGTCAAACACACTAGCCACTAGACTACAAAGCCAGTTCCTGATTATTGTTCAAATTCTACCTCATAGACTATCTTTTGTATAGATCAAATTTACTTGTTAAAGCAACTCATTTGTGACAACACTTTGGGAATCCAACCTCATACCTTTGTTCTTGGAGTTAAACGCACAAGCCATTAAACCACATAGACATAAACTCAATGTAATTATAGAAGTAACTGAAAAAGAATCCTTATTCACTCTCATAGGAAATAATACATAGTGGTCATCGCTATGTATTATCACAGCTTGTCTCTTCTGTTGAGAACATCACCTCTTTACTATTCAGTGGCCAACACATGTTTATTGGTAGGGCTTTACAATGTCTTAAAATAAAATAATATAATAAGAAAGTACACTTACATTTAAGGTGCTCTTCAATTTCAAGTGCACCTACATTTTATGATATTTTGTTACTTTAATAAAGTGTAGCATATATAAAGTAGGATATAGTAGTGTAAAGTATTGTATGTATAAAGTATAGTTGTATATAGTAACATAAAATGTAATTAATTACAAAAGCAAAAGTCTAGTATACCAGGTAGTTAAAGAAAAGATTAACAAAGATCCAGAGAGATCTTTCTTTTCCAAACCCTAACGCTAATACAGAATCCTAAAACCAGATTCTAAAACCAAAAACCAGACCCTAAAACCCAAATACAAAACCCTAACCCTAACCCTACAACCAAACCCCATACCAAACCCTGTCCTAAAACCAGACCCTAAAACTGAATCAAAAACCAAACACGAAACCTTGTCCTAAAACCAGACCCTAAAACTAAACCAAAAACCAAACCCAAATATGAAACTCAACCTTAAAACTAGACACCAAAACCTAACCCTAGGGTTAAGGTTTCCTATTTGGGTTAGGTTTCATGGTTCGATTTTTGGTTCTAGGGATTAGTTTGAGAGTTACGGTTAGGTTTGAGAGTTAGGGTTTGGTTTTAGGGTTAAGGTTAGGTTTTTATAATTTAATTTGATTCCATTCGTTTTCAATAGGGGATTTTATTTAGGTTTTGGGTCTTAAACTCCCATTTACCCTTTTGAATACAATAAAGCATATTTCCACAAAATATTATACTTTTTCTTCACATCGTATTATGTCCCTAATGATGCAGTATAACTGCATTTCATTTTGACTTCAGGGTTCAGGGTAGTTTAGCCACGCTTTCCACGTTAAGATGTTTTCACTCTTTTCCTTTAAGGACATCCGGAAAGGTTGATAAAGAGTCGAACACTGATATTAAACCTAGAAAACAACGTACATTTAAGGACCTGTGCGGTTTAAACAAAATACTGTTTCAGTAATGTACTTTCCATAGATCTACCTCATACGTCTAGTGTTGCCTATAGTTACTTTTTGTCATTTAAACTGCTACGACTATATTGCAACTATTTTTGTTGTTTGAGCTCTTAATATAATCACAATTATTTGAATTGAACGTATTGATTAGACTATCCTGTAAGTTCTGCTCTGAATTTCCCTGAGCGCCAGCCAGTGTTATTCTACCAGCAGAGGGCGCAGCAGGACCGTCTAACCAAGGGAGGGTGGCTCGTCTCGCCGCAGTCGCTTCTGCTGTCTTGCCAATATTCTGTTATTTTGAGTGTTATTTTCCTGAGTCCAATTGAGTTTTATCAAAACACAGCGGGGTGTTATCCCAATATGTATATTCATTCTACTGTTATGTTTTTCCTTCAACAACAGGCTACCTTAAATCACACATTAAACACAATTATTTAGTTTCACTGTTAAATCTAGACAAATAAAACCACATGTCGTAGTGAATGTATCCTTCCGTATTGCATTGCAAGTTATATAGCCTGTATTAACAAAGCTGTTTACACTGAATCAAAAATCTGCGTATTCAAAGGAATGTTTATTTATTTATACATGTGTATGTCTGCATTACATATTGCACCGGTATATTGTATCATCATTAAATAGCTGTAATAATTCCAAGAATATGAGTCGATTTTTATTGGCCGTTGAATTGTAGAGTCTACTATCTTTTGTGTTGTTTTAGTGTGTGCTTAAGGCGGGGGTGTCTTTTAGGAAGAACTCCAAGTGAAAGGCAAATTCTTGTTATCGCCGTGGATGCATAATGAGAGGTTACCGTACCGTACTACATTAGTATTATTACCAACCACTTTACTACTACTACTACTAAGTATTGCTTTCCTGTCAGTCGACTCAATTGACTTCTTTACCACAACTAACCCCTCCCACATTGTCTTCCTCCACGACAAGTAGACCCCATTTCAAAGATTACTTATACACACTAAATATCTACAAATACACTCATCCTCGATTCGAGTGTTAATTTATAGCACAACCTGTGGAGAATGTATGTGTTTTCATTAAGACATAAATTCATTGCTTATTACGCGGGAAATCACGCGCGGAGGGATACCTTTCACAGAGAGTAACGCGACCTCCTTATTGCTCCTTGTCGCGCCTCAGCTGTGATTTCTATGCAGTTCGTGAAAGGCATTGCACCTCAGCTGTTGTGTGTCCAGCTTTTCTACTACTCACAAAAACGCACGGCTCCTCCGGCTCCGCTGACAGTACGAGCGAGATTTATCCGCCTCACGCCAGACCTGGATTAACGTTTCTTGCTTGCTGGAATACTTGCACTTTTAGCGCATTTTGGGTCCGGGTTCTACCCCCCGCTTCTCTCACCCACACCGGGTGTCAACCGTTTCACTTTTACGGTAAGAGGAGGAATTTAGTAGCGTACTGGATACATGGCCCTATCCCTCGGCGTGTTGCCGGGTTTAAACCCTTATCTCTAGCTTAGTGTGTAACGTTACTACTGCAGCATGGCGTGTGTGCTGCATGTGTATGACCTGCGTATCTGTGTACTGCAGCATGTGTGTACATGTGTGTGCGTGTGTACTGCAGCATGTGTATGTACTGCATGTTGTTTTAGTTAGTTTCAGCCACGCATCGAGCACCTGCTGCTACAGTAGTGCATGCATGCCTGCTCTGTGTTTTGAACTGTCTGCCATGTGAACACTGCTGCACTACGACGCGTGCCCAACACACCTTGTTGCAGCATTTTACACACACATATCACTTCGACGTGACCGATTAATACTAACAACTACCTCTCCGTCTCCTTTTAGTTTCGCGACGTTTAGGGCAGCCATGCCGCTGAACTCTTCCTCAGGGGCTACCGCGACGAGTAAAAACTATGACTACGACTACGACTCCCTGCAGCCCTACTTTTACTATGACAACGAGGAGGAGGACTTCTACCACCACAACCAGCACCCCCAGCCGCCGGCCCCCAGCGAGGACATCTGGAAGAAGTTCGAGCTGCTGCCCACCCCGCCCCTCTCCCCCAGCCGCAGACCCTCTCTCTCTAGCCTCTTCCCCTCCACGGCCGACCAGCTGGAGATGGTCACGGAGTTTCTGGGGGATGACGCGGTGAACCAGAGCATCATCTGCGACTCCGACTACTCCCAGACCTTCCTCAAGTCCATCATCATCCAGGACTGCATGTGGAGCGGGTTCTCGGCCGTTGCCAAGCTGGAGAAAGTAGTGTCGGACCGTCTGGCGTCGCTTCACGCAGCGCGGAGGGACTCCGCCTCCACGGAGGGGAGTAGCCCCGCGTCCGAGTGTCCGTCGGCGAGACTCAACACAAACTACCTGCAAGACCTCAACACGTCCGCGGAGGAGTGCATCGACCCCTCCGTGGTCTTCCCCTACCCCATTGCCGAGACGCCCAAGCCCAGTGTGGCGGTGCTACCGCAGACCCCCACCACCACCACCACCATCACCACCACCATCACCACCAGGTGCACCACCTCCTCCTGGGACCTGTTACTGGATACCCCCCCCAACAGTAGCGGCAGTAGCAGCAGCTGCAGCGACTCAGGTAGGCTCAACACCGGCTAGTGGTTATCTCTGATCTTGTGTTTACTAATGAAGATGAATTAGAGGGAGGTGGGGCGGGTCATCCCGAGGCGAGCTGGTGCGGTCTCAACCACTCGGTTGAGTGGTTGAGACATGTTTCTTTTGTCCCAGCTGGGGGTACTGTTGATTTGTTATGATGCTCTGTACTGAAGTGGCCCAGCATGCCGTTGGGCTGCAGGGAGCGTCTGAAACAGCTGATCCTGGGGAAGGTCACACGTGTTGCTGGCTTTTAATTTTTTTATTTATTTACATTCCTATAACCTGAAGTCTGGGATGTTTACCTTCTGCTGTCAATCTCTTTCAGAAGATGAAGGTGATGATGATGATGATGACGAGGAGGATGATGAGGAAGACGAGGAGGAGATCGATGTGGTGACAGTGGAGAAGCGGCAGTCTCTGAAGCGCGGCGACTCGTCTCCCTCAGACACGCGGCACCCCAGCCCACTGGTCCTGAAGCGCTGCCACGTCTCCACGCACCAACACAACTACGCCGCACACCCCTCCACCCGCCACGACCCCCCTGCGCCTGCCACCGCCGTCAAACGCCTCAAACTGGACAGCACCACCTCACCGTCCACCACCACGCCATCGCACCACCACCACCACCACCACCACCACCACCACGGCCGTGTACTCAAACAGATCAGCGGCAACCGAAAGTGCGCGAGCCCGCGCACATCGGACACGGAGGACTGTGACAAGCGACGGACTCACAACGTGCTGGAGCGCCAGCGCCGCAACGAGCTCAAGCTGAGCTTCTTTGCGCTGCGCGACGAGATCCCCGAGGTGGCGAACAACGAGAAGGCGGCCAAGGTGGTGATCCTGAAGAAGGCGACGGAGTGCATCTACGGCATGCAGACGGACGAGGAGCGGCTCCTTTCCATCAAGGAGCAGCTCCAGAGGAGGAGCAACGCGCTGAGACAGCGGCTCTGCCTCCTCCAGACCCCCCGGCCCTGAGGAGAGGGTTCTAAGACTTTGCGCTAGTGTTTTTTTTTATTTTTATGCAAGTTGGTTGAGTGTGTACAGGTTATAATGTTGCATGCGAATGCAAGACGGGATTCTAAAGTTGTGGAGATCTTGTTGGATTTCAACGTTTTCAATACTGCCTCAGACGTTATGGTTGGATTACACTATTTAAAGTTTATTTTTATTAATAAAATATAAAATAAAAAAATTGGCCGCTGCACAGTTGAGCGCCCCACATAAAATAGTTTTCTTTTTTTTTCTTTTTTTCTTGTTCATTTTTTATTTGTTTTGTAAATAAAATTTCCTATGAAATGTATTTTTGGATCAATTTGACTGGAAGATCTCACCCAGTTGTTTTCAGTGTTCACTTTTCCAATTTGTTCCTTGATTCAAATATAAAAGAAAAAGGTTCCTGAAACTGTCTCTTTGCTTTTCTTTGGTCAAATCACATATTAGCCAATAGTATCGCGTCAGATCAGCTTACATCAATGTCTGCCACTACTAGGAAACACGGTTCTGTGTTTGTTTACATGTCTCCCGCCTTGTACAATGCGTGTGATACGCCAGGGTCAAGGGTTCAAAGAAGAACCAATAGTTTGGCTCAGACACACCACATCCACTCCTGCCTCCCTCGTGTAGGCCAAGCTTAACGGTGATCAATGAAACGTCCTGCCAAAGGTTAACCGTTAAAGGGACACGACTGATTATAGAAGGCTGTTGGTGGAGACGCTAGCGGATAAGAGACAGGGCTTCAAGACGTCCATTAAAACCCTAGCTCCGTCAACATATGGTTAAAGATAACATTCGTTGATGTCCAGAATCTTGAGAAAATATATTTGTATTAAAACATCTAGTTTGTATTTTTTCACGTGCCTTCTAAATCGTAGTACACTTGGACATGTAGACCTTAACATGTTCATGTACACTATAAGGCTATAAAGCTTGAACATCAGGATATCACACCTCTCAACTCTTCATTTTGGAAGCATAAGAGTGTTAGTTATATTAGTAATATTTTTTTGTAACTGTTTATTAATAAATCGTCAAATGATTTGTTATTATGGAGAGACGTAGTTGATAGAAATCTCCACAGCGTTTCTTGAACGAGACATGAAACATAGGCTAGGTTATTGTTTATGTATGTTGATCTAGATTTTACAGTTCCACAACTCTCTTGAGTCCTCTCAAAATGGCGGAGTTTTCCCAATAAAAAATCCCATGATGTATTCTGATGTACACGCCCTTCTATATTCTATATAGGCCTACATTATTGCTTTCGTACAGGGTCTCCGGGATGACAGTCTACATGTAGCCTATAATAAACCATGTGTACAGAGATTAACTAGATTTAGCAAGCAGCAGAAACCACAACACAACAGTTAAACATTTAAATGACGCTACTGCATGCTTCATATTTAAATCACTAGTATTTTGAGTCACGTGTAAGCGAGTCATTGGCATTCCTAACGGAGCCATTGCACGGATTTCTATCCCATCGCGGGCCATTTAATTCTAGTCTCGCCGTGACGTCACGCCCCGTGTCTGAAGGATTTCTCGGCTGAGTGGAGCGCGTGGTCGCGAGCACATGGAAATGAGGTGGAGATCTGCGTTTGAAAGACGCGCAAGTGATCATCCGAAAAATGGAATATAATATACATAGGAACCGAACTCAGCGCTAAATGATCCGGTAAGTAATTATATTGATGACGTTTATAGATCGGTCATCTGTAAACGTATGTGTCGATGCACTGCTGTTCAACAACCAGGAGGAAGATGGTGTTATTACAATCATATCACTAGCTTACTGTACTGTACCATTGTCGAGGACTAATGCGCACTTAAATAAGAAAACATTGTCGTAGACCACCTCGCAGTCTTTTATACAGAACTTATGGAGATACAAATGTTTTAAACGCATCACATGGCTCTATCTTTCCCCAACTGTTGTTGTATAGCAGCAGTAGGCCTATTATTAACTGCGGGTTATTCTAGCACCTTTAACTTTAGAGGAGATTAAACCTAAATAAAAATGTGCTATTCTTTGTTACATTGTTCACGTTGATGAAATACTATATTTTCTTCCACATTGAACCTGTCCTGCAATGCCCCCTCTCTCTGTGTTGTGCTGGTTTACATCTCAAGTATAGGACCTACACCTCGAGTTGGGATCATATCTACTCCATACATTCAGTCGGTGCAAAAGGGCAGAGCTTTAAATCAGAACAGATAGTTAAAGGTGCATGTGTTGGCATAGGTTTCAGTTTTCAGGGGTTTCTTTTGGTCATATGTAGGTTACCACTGGAGGAACGGTGCAATGAAATGTGTTGTACGAGAAAAAAACAGCACAGCTCAGCAGTAAGAGCACTAGTCGCAATAACACCACTAGTCGTATAATTGCTTATAGAAAATGTGATAAATATAACACTATGTAAATGTATTAATATGAGAATTTGTCTGTAAAAGTGGCAAGTGTATACAGAAGAATTGCGCATTAGGTATGTTTAAGTCGTGGTATAACAGCAGCAGTCATGGCTGTTGTAGACAGCAGGAATATTTAGGTAAATGAGTTGAGAAGCCTGATACCCTGGAGGTAAAAACTGTCCTTAAATCTGGTGGTACATGCAGCCATACTCCTGTATTGTCTGCCAGACGTTTACAAGGAGGACTGTCTGCGTGCTGGGTGGCTGTGGTCCATAATGATGCTGTGTGCCTTCCGCAGGCACCGCCGGTGAAAGATATCCTGAATGGCCGGGAGTCTGTTTCCAGCGATTCCAGTGCTGTGCCGCATCCACCGCACTCTGTAGTGATTTGCGGTTGTGGGCAGAACAGTTCCCGTACCAGCCCATGATGCAGCCTATCAGCAGGCTCTCGATGGTGCACCTGTAGAAGTTTGTGAGGTTGCTGGCGTCCTGCCAAACTTATTCAGTCTTCTCAGGAATTAGAGGCACTGGCAAGTTTTTTGACCACGGTGTCCGCTTGTACTGTTCAAGAGAGGTCTTTGGTGAAGTGCGCACACCGAGGAACTTGAGGCTGTGATCCTTTCAACCTCAGCCTCTACACCCCCCTGCTGTCTCTTGTGGTCCACGATCCTCTCTTTAGTTTTACTAACGTTCAGAGAGAGGTTGTCGTCCTGGCACCAGCCGGTTAGTGTCTTCACCTCTTCTCTGCAGGCCGTCTCATCGTTGTCCGTGATGAGGCCCGGGATGGCCATGTCGTCAGCAAATGTAATGATGACATTGGAGCTGTGCTTGTCAATTTGAGATCCCCATGTCTGTTCGTATCTATGTATTTAATATGATGCATTATGCACTGTGCCGTATGCGAGTGGTTTGACATCTCTCATGGTGGAGGCCTATTCATGAGAATGTATCTAATGGAGGTGGTTGGTGTTGGTGGTGGAGCTGATGACTGGGTCTGATACAGGGTTATTATTATAATTGTATGATCTAATATTGGCCCTTTCGCACACTCAAACCATGACCTGTGGAGGACAGAATCTATTGGTTAGTAAGCTCTCATGGTGTGTAGTGGGGTGAGGTGTAAGGTGGTTTGGGTGTTCTGAGTTACCATACCTCAATGAAACGTGATTGGTTGATACCGTGAAGGAAGGTTTCTTTCCGGTACATAAACAATAAAAAGACAATCTCAAGAATGGTCAGCTAAACAACATGATTCAGTTTGTTTTGATAGTAGCCTGGCTACGGCAGTGACCAGGTTTCTTTTACTAAGCCCAGTTACATTTCAAGGAGAGATTAGTATTATGTGAACCACAACATTGATTGACAACAACAAGTTTTGGAGATTAGACAACATCAAATTATTTTCTCATGTGGACGATGGATCCATGGTGACTAAGGATGGAGTTGCTGGCCTGGAGGACGTAATCTTCTGAGGGAAATGAATAGAGTTTACCCAGAGGTGAAGGGGATGGAGGAGGGCTGCAACAAGTCACAAACAGCAGATATGAGCATGTACGAGAGGTGTATATATAAATGCTGTGTTTTGGCACAATTGCTCCAGTTTGAACACAAAATGGTTTCCGATTGGTTGAGAGATGAAAGGGGCGGGGTCTGGAGTGACTGTGGGAACGAAACACAGAGCATAGAGTGATGAGAACTAGAAGGGGAATATTGTCTTCCTGATTTAATTTTTGCTTGAGCGGCAGAACCTGGTTATGACATCTAGGTTACCTATTCCTTAGCCAATGTTATTTGTCATGTCAGGTTCTGGGTGTAATCCCCAGTACCTGTAGGCACCCTTGAGCATGATGCCCTAACACCTACCTGCTCCTTAATGATCTGTCTCTGTATTCACTGTCTAACCCCTACCTGCTCCTTAATGACCTGTCTGTACTGTCTAACCCCTACCTGCTCTTTAATGACCTGTCTCTGTATTCACTGTCTAAACCTTACCTGCTCCTACTGACCTGTCTCTGTACTGTCTAACCTCTACCTTCTCTTTAATGACCTGTCTCTGTACTGTCAAACCCCTTCCTGCTCCTTGATCACCCGTCTCTACTGTCTAATCCCTAACTGCTCCTTAACGACCTCTCTCTGTACTGTCTAACAGCTACCTGCTCATTAAAGACCTGTCTCTGTACTGGGTCTAGTCAGTGTTTGGTGGTGCCCAGGACCAATGGATGTCTTCTTTTTGGACCAAACCCTGGTTTGGAAAGGTTGAAACATGGGTTGAACCTGCTTTTAATATACCTGGTTGGAATATGGATCCTGGGACGGAAGCCGGACCAGGAGAGACTAGGTGAGACCAGTAAAGGCTGATAGGGACTCATATACCAAGTATAGACCAGGAGCAACCAGGAGAAACCAGCTACCAAGAGGGACCAGTAAAGAGCATGAGAGACCAGAGGAGACCAGTAGAGACTCAGAGACCAATAGAGACCAGAAGTGACCAGGAGAGTCCAGAGACCACTTGAGACCAGTGAAGACCAGAAGAGAACAATAGAGAACAGGAGAGACCAGTTGAGACCAAGAGAGACCAGTAGACTCCAGGAGAGACTAGTAGAGACTCAGAGACCAATGTAGACCAGTTGAGAGACCAGTAGAGACCAGGATAGAGACCAGGAGAGACAAAGAGACCAGTAGACACTCAGACACCAACATAAAACTATTAGAGACCATGGAGACCAATAAAGACCAGGTGATAGACCAGAAGAGAGCTGGAGAGACCAGTAGAGACCAGTATTGTACAAATCTTACTTCATTGGGTATTATTACAGATGGTGGAACCTTAATATCTGAAACCTGCAGTATCTCTAAGGTTGTCCCATTGTAGTCGCTACGAAGGAAATCTGTCAGCCAGTAGTGACATAGCTAATGGTTCTCCTCACAAGCACTTCCTGGTCTACAAAATTATCCATACCACCAGTGACGGTACTTTGCTTGTTGAAGCGATTGCATTTGAATTTTTAGAGCAGAAATCAAGTGAGGGAAGGCACTCTGAAATGTCACTCTGTTTTGACCCACATTGGGTTGACCCACATTGTTTTACTGGACATTTCAGAATCAGTGTTTTGAAAGTGTTTTAATGTAAAAAAAAATAAAGTTCTACAATAGGTCCACTATGGTTCCCCCTCAATGTTTCATGTTTATGTTCCGCTATTTTCTCATCTTTCTGAAAGGATTCAATTTGAGATTTTTAGGAACAAAAACAAGAAAAGGTAGTTTGATGTTAACGTGGCTGTTGTGAGCAAACATCACATTATTTAACCAAAACATTTCGGTCAAAGTGCAACTCAAAGAAAACTGTGTTCTCCAGCAATTTTCCAAACCCAGTCTGTAAAAGGGCTGGAGACATACCTGGTGTGTTTGTGCGTCTAGGTGGTCTGCTGTTATGTAATTTGACTTTCTCCCAGTAACTGGAATAGATTAGCAATGTAGGCAGTAGAGGGGGTGGAACTGCATA
Organism: Lota lota; assembly: GCA_026745465.1. Classification (NCBI taxonomy): domain Eukaryota; kingdom Metazoa; phylum Chordata; class Actinopteri; order Gadiformes; family Lotidae; genus Lota; species Lota lota. The sequence goes on from JACYXH010000781.1 coordinate 1,645,579, forward strand.
CCAGCGGATTTCTCAAGTGGCTCCAGAGTTACAGTACTGTCTGACGACATCATCGCTTTACTCTGAAATTCACTGGAGCCATTTAACTCTCTCTCTCTCTCTCTCTCTCTCTCTGTCTGTCTGTCTGTCTGTCTGTCTGTCTGTCTGTCTGTCTGTCTGTCTCTCTCTGTCTCTCTCTCTCTCTCTCTCTGTCTCTCTCTCTGTCTCTCTGTCTCTCTCTCTGTCTCTCTCTCTCTCTCTCTGTCTCTCTCTCTCTCTGTCTCTCTCTCTCTCTCTCTCTCTCTCTCTCTCTCTCTCTCTCTCTCTCTCTCTCTCTCTCTCTCTCTCTCTCCTTACTCCCTGTCTGGCTGTCTGTCTGTCTCTAGTTCTGTCTCTCTCCCTCTCTCTCCACCACTCTCTCTGTCAGCTGTGAGAGAGTGTGTATTTTTATTGGCTCGGAGAGCTGAATGTTTGGCTGCCAGACGACTTTGCCTGCACAATGTTTTTACTGTGAGACATTTAAACAGCATAGACCCAGTACGGGGCTGTGTCCACGCTAACACTGTGCTAGCTCTGTGATAACTTTGCGCTAACAGTGTTCTCATGCTGCGCTAACAGTGTGTTATGAAAAGATAAGATAAAAAATATCAATCCTAAAGGGGAAATTCTGTTAGCGCTGTGATAACTTTGTGCTAATGCTGTGACAGCACTGTGCTATTGTTGTGCTAACACTGTTCTAATGCTATGCTAACACTGTCTGAACACTGTTAAGGTTATATAAAATAAAACTTTAATAATCCCCAAAGGGAAATTATATTAGCGCTGTGCTAACCCTATGCTAATGCTATGATAGCACAGTGCTAACACCACTGCTGGAATCGAACATCAGCCCGGTTCCCATCAGTCTCTGATGAGGGAATTCCCCCTCTTTCTCCCTTACTGATCACAGCTGGTCACAGCAATTCTTAGAAACCTCAACAATGTACTCTTATACTCCACACTCTTTCCAGCCCTAGGGGGGAGAGAGAGGGAGAGAGAGAGAGGTTAGGTTCCTCTGCTCTCCATAACATCTCAGTCTCTCATCCCGTGGTGACGCGTCGGCCGCGTCTGTGGTTTTACTCGGTTCTGTCTTTAGATCTATAGATGCACTACAAGAAGAAGTACTCACTGTTTATTCATCAGAAGAGACCGAATACCGAGTGAAAGAATGGCTTAAAAGGATTTGGTTTTACTGACAATGTTGTACAGTTCTGTTCTGTCGTTGGACCAATAGATGCACTAGAAGTAGCAGTACTGTTTGTTAAATATAAATCATTTTGTAGTCGTGGATATCAATGCCGGGTGAAGGAGAAGGAATAGTGACCACACTGTTCTAAAGAATCAGTCTTAAAGTTATTTTAGAATGAGTTTTAGGAAAATAAATTAGGTTGTTTTAATGACGATATTATATGGTTCTGTCTTTGGATCGATAGATGTACAAGAAGGCAGTAGTCACACTTTAGAGTGTCTCTGTGAAAAGCCTGAAAACTGAGCAGAAACGCTGCCCATGGCAGCCCCTGGTCTAATGTGAAAGGTTGTAGGTATGAAGACAGTGTTTTGTGTTTGAAATGTTCCCAGTGTTCTTGATGTTTGCTAGGGAAGCTCTGTCTGAGAAAGATCACTGTTTGGTGGCTCAGGAAAAGGGGCCATGTCAATTAAGCATGTTTTCGTTCAATAATAATTATTGTAGTTCCCGCTCTGAAAACAAACCAGCCAATCATGTGTCAGTAGACTGTTCAGGAGCGTATCTCATTAGTCTCATCTAGACTCATCTGAGTTCCCATTGTCTCTCGTCTCTCGTGAGAATATATGACCGGGTCAGTGGCCAGAGATGAGGTGTGACGACAGAGTTCTGTCTCTTCTGATGAAACAACCATAAAGGGAGGTATCAGTCTGCTAAGGGAGCTTCTTTCATGCTAGGGAAACCCGGCTTCCTTTGAAAGTATTTCCCAGCCAGGATATTGAGATGGATTAAATTTGCTACCTGTGATGTGAGAAGAAGGTGAGAAATGAGGGGAGGAGGGGGGTATTTGTGGTATTATGGCCCTTACACACCGGGCCGACTGTCGGGCGTCTGACAATATAGGGGCCGTCGGTGAGCGTCTGGGGCCCTAGCTTCTTCGGTGTGTCCCACACCGTTGAAACTAGTCTGCCCTTGTCTGCGTTTTTTTCAGCCGATTCAACATGACGATTCGGAGACAGAGGCCGTCGGTGAGAGAAATCACTAGGATTGGCTGTTAGGCGAATCAGTGCACGAGAAGAGAGACGGAAGTGAGTAAAGAAACAAACAACATCGTCAAGAGGGCACGCACAAAGAGATCGTCACATTTTTCCACTTCATCTCATCTGATCGTTTATCATTTTCACATATTCTTGATTAGAAGTAGCTATATTACGAAACCGTCTGAGCGAGAGTGGTGTGAAATGGTAGGCAAACGCTGCTTTGTTTCATGTTTGTATATATTTGCAGTCCTATGTCTTCCGGTGTCCCTTTTTGAAAGACGAATACAGACTACCGCCACCTGCTGGTTATTTCCTATCACAAAGGCGCAGAACGTTCATGCTAGTTGGCCGTTAGCTGTAGTCTGTGCAGTGTGTTCAAGTGCAACATTTTGGCCAAGACACAGGCAAGGTGAGGCAACGCAACAGTCTTCCTTTGTCGTGGCTAGTTCTTTGACATTGGTTTGGTATGTCAGGCCCCTCAGAAGTTTGGATATTTCCATCTTGCCATTTCTTCTCTATGGACTAGTAGAACCACTGTTTACTATTGAGCCTTTTAGCAGACACTCTATCCAAAGCAACTACAGTCTATTCAAATACGTAATTAAGGGGAGTCACACCCAGCACCTCAGCTGGGAGTCAAACCCCCTAACCACTAGACTATCCTAAAGCCCCTCAGAGATCTCCATAGCATTGGACACTCACACAGTCAATTCAACAAGATGATTGACCCATACTAGCATCACAATGTACCACTAACCTTTAATCTTCTTCATTCATTCAGTATTTTTTTTTTAGGAAGGAGTGTATTGTGTTGACTTGTACTGCTTCATCAACCTCCTCTGTTTAAAGTCTCCTAAATGTTTAAATATTTAAAACATTGGTAAATCAAAACCAGGAAACACATTCCTCCACATATCGTCAGTCGGACACAGCTGGAGTCCTGTTTATCTGAATGGCTACAGTTTAGCGCTAACTCCAGCATGCTAAGCAGCTGCAGTCCCGTGTATCTGAATTGCTGCAGTTTAGTATTAACACTGCTAGGCTAAGCAGCTGGAGTCCTGTGTATCTTAATGGCTACAATTTAACGCTAACACCGCAAGGCTAAGCAGCTGGAGTCCCGTGTATCTGAATAGGTACAATTTATCGCTAACACCACTAGGCTAAGCAGCTGGAGTGCTGAGTATCTGAATGGATACAGTTTAGCGATAACACAGAGCTTGGCTAGGCAGCTGAGGTCATTCTGATTAAACCTTAACTGTACTTTAACAATCATATAAACCATATATTCCTCTATTGGGTTTCAGTAACAACATAAAATAAATGTAATTGTCATTTGGTGCTACAGATATTTGTGGTTGAAGTTGGAACCAAAACTACCACCATATAAGGTTTGCGATATTCTCATGTGAAAAGGTTTTAGTCTGATGTCATACCTTAAATAAACGTGGAACGAATGTAATGATCTCCAGCTAGAGTTTGATGTGGGTGATGTTGAACTCCTACGTTGGTATTGTGATATTTACCAGGGTTGTGTAAAGTTTGCTGCTGCTTATCTGATAAATTCTTCCACAGACGGTGTGGGCATTCTAACAGCACAGCAGTAGTGTAGGGAAGGATAAACAGAATAAGCTTAGCACTGTGGTTGGATCAGTGTGAGTCAGCCTGTTCAAACAATAAGGTGGATTTAGTGGAAGTTTACCTTGGGCAGGAAACCTACCTATTCACCTGACCTACATAGAGAGTCCCAGCTCTGGATAGGGAACGTTGGAGAGATGTACAGTACACACACACTTTCAGTACACACACACACACACACACACACACACACACACACACACACACACACACACACACACACACACACACACACACACACACTTACAGTACAGATACAGAGAGAGATGGATCAGAAAAGAGAGATCATGACAGACATGGTGTTTAAACAAACTACAGAGAAAGTATTAACGAGGCGTCACGCCCTCACATCCTCCACCAGAAGACGGGGTCAGAGTTTGTATGAGAGACGGGGGTCGGATGCCGTATGAGTGATAGGGATGGTAATCAGCGGTGGTCCTTAATATCATTAAGGCATATCATCCCTCCCAGGGGTTCGCACGGAGGGCCCCTGCCCAGATCCCTTGCCTGGGGAGATCAGCAGAGGCTGGTGGTCGCCTGCTGGGGCTTCAGGGTCCCAGGTGAAACGAACCTCCCGTACCTTCCTCCTCACGCCCCTTGCTCTCACTATCTTTCTCTCTCTATCTATAGCTCTCTTTGTCTCTCTCTTTCTCTCACTATTTCTGTTTCTCTCTCTCTCTCTAACTCTCTCTATCTCTCTGTCTCTGTTTCTCTCTGTGTCTCTCTCTCTTTCTCTCTCTCTCTATAGTCTGGTGTAATCTCTCTCTCTTGCTCCCTCTCTCTCTCTCTCTCTCTCTCTCTCTCTCTCTCTCTCTCTCTCTCTCTCTCTCGCTTTAGTCTCTGGTGTAGTCGCTCTCTCTCTCTCTCTCTCCCTCTCTCTCTAGTGTCTGGTGTAGTCTCTCTCCCTCTCTGTAGTCACCCCTCTATCTAGTCTCTGGTGTAGTCTCTCTCTCTCTCTTTCTTTCTTTCTCTCTCTCTCTCTCTCTCTCTCTCTCTCTCTCTCTCTCTCTCTCTCTCTCTCTCTCTCTCCCTCTCCCTCTCCCTCTCTCTCTCTCTCTCTCTCTCTCTCTCTCTCTCTGGAATTTGATGTTTGAAACAGCTGCCCACCAGAGTGTGATGTGCTGGCCCCTGCTGCCCTCAGGGGCCCCTGCTGCCCTCAGGGGCCCCTGGTCATTATCCCAGCAGTGCAGGGTGACTACTGTGCAGGAGGACTAAGTAGATGGATAGGGGCCCTGGGGCCCAAGCTGAGGGCCCAGTGCTCACACTAGCCCCACTGTCATGTTTGGGCAGAGTGGGGGCGAGAGACTATGGGATGACGTGGGAAGGTGTCTATGGTGAGCGAGCTTGTGTTTTGTCCAGTGTCTAAGTTAATCAGGATCGGCGGTCGTTCACACCCACATTCATTTCGTTTAATATAAACTCTCTATATTTTAACATTAACAGCCATAAATAACTTAATAAGTACATACAAAAACAAATCATTCATGGCTAGCGTCTGAAATAATCCCGGTGATGGGTCCTGCCCCCCCTCCCTATGTAAGCCAATAGGAGTCTGCTAGCCATCTGTGGGAATCGATACTGCTGCTGAATCACACTATCATAGTACAGTCCTGCCCCCTTACACACACACACACACACACACACACACACACACACACACACACACTCACACCCTCCCTGCCCCCTTACACACACACATCCCTGCCCCCTTACACACACACACACACACACACACACTCACACCCTCCCTGCCCCCTTACACACACACATCCCTGCCCCCTTACACACACACACACACACACACACACACACCCTCCATGCTCCCTTACACACACACACACACACACACACACACACACACACATCCCATGAACACACACCCTCTCTGCCCCCCTTACACACACACACACACACACACACACACATCCACATGCACACACATCCTCCCTGCCCCCCCTTACACACACACACACACCCCATAATCACACACACATACCCTCCCTGGCGCCTCCTTTCGCTCACACACACAAACACACACACACAAACACACACACAAATACACACACACACACACACCCCTCAGGGAAGGTGATCCTGTGTCTCTAAGAGATAAGATAGAAGACAAACCAACACTTCATGGTTATATATGTTTAATATGACATAACATCATATTGTAATGTAATATAATATAGTACATTATATTATGTTACATTACTCTTATATAGTTATATTATTAGTTAAGAGTTTGGATTTTTGTATTGATGGTGTAATCCGATAGATCTTTCTTGCTTTAATACTGTAAGGAAAAAGTTAGGGTAACACTTAATAATAACATTCAGTCATAAGTCATTTACAAGCCTTTAGTTAATGATGAACTTATCATTAACAACAACTGAATATGTGTGATGATAAACTGTGATGATAAACCGGATGTGTGATGGATAGATCAGACTACCAGTTGGTACAGTCAACTGGATAGGCTGATAGGCTGATTTAGCCATCAATCATCTTGATTGACACGCCTACTTGTGATGTCAATAAATGGTATATTTTTACATGGCATTTAATGGCTAATAAACACACATCACATCTGGTGGTAAAATATGGGTTCTTTACCATACCACTTATCAATCATCTTAAAATATATATTATTGTTTCCAACATTAACTAAAAGCTTATAAATGACTTATGATTGAACGTAATTATAAAGTGTTACCACGACGACACGTAATTTGTACTATTGCATAGAAAACATCCATGATATATTAAGATGAGAGAATGATTGATATGAGACAGAGGATGTCTTGTTGCCTATACATCCAGCAGGTAACAGCTTCTCTCTGCTCTTACGGCTTTCATTAGAAGGTAATTTCCTTCTGATTCCCCTTAGGTCATATCCTGTTTGAACCTCTTGAACAGACATTCACCCAGTGACCCCACCGGATATTTAACTTCACATGATTGAGAACCTGTTTGTAGGCCAAGTCATCTTTATATGATTTTTTAAATCTTGTTAACCATAGTGCATAATAGTCTGGGACCTCTAAGTTAATTTTCAATTTCCAAGGGGCCCCTCTCTTTCTCTTGATTTCTGGGCCCGATTACCAATGGACGAAGACCAAAATGCCTCTGGACACAATTGGATAGACTTTCAACCAATCAGAGCATCGAAACGTGTGACACCTCAGCGGCAGCAATCTTGGTTATTTATGAAAATGCCTCAACGGCGCTCCCATAGTGCACTCCTCTTTATTGTCATCGTATTAAACACGCCCATGTTAGACTAACCTGACCCGGGCCAGGTCTGTGGGAATCTGACAGAACGGGAGTGTAAATAAAACTTAAGCTTGCAGATTTGTCTAGTTCCCAGGCTGGACCAAGATGGCATATAAAACATGAAGAGGAATGCACAAAGTGACACAATACACAGAAGATGAAGGTGTATTGTTCCCAGAAGGGAAATGTGGGTGTCACAACACAAAGTACAAGACATTAATACACGTTAAACATAGATAATAATAATGTAAGAAAGTAAGTGAAAAAAAAAAGAATATCTATATATCTATATACACAATAAATTAGCGGAAGCTATGTTAATGTAAGAGCTCAACAGAAATGTAAACATTACAGACAGTGGAGGTAGACATTGACAATATAAGTCGTTCAGTGGGACTTCTGCTGTGCACAACACCCCCCCCCCCCCCCCCCCCCCCCCCCCCAAGAAAGCAAATGTTAGTTTATTGCAGTGGATAAACAACACATCAACACACGTTTCATCTCCGCTCCTCATTTAGCCTCGGTCGTCCAGGAAAGGACAGGTGTGAACGTGAGGAGTTTGGGGCCACGGACAGCTGCCTCCTAGTCCTGTTAATGGAGATACAGGAGGGGGAGGAGGACAAGGAGAAGCCCCTACCCCTCTCTTTGGCTGACAGGTCGTTGGGAGTCCAGAAGTCTCTTCCTGGCTCTGATTAATGGAGCTATCTGCTGTCCTTCATCCCCCCCCCCCCCCCCACCCCCCCCTTTGGAATAGGTTCCTATTGAGTGAGGGGCCGTTTATTTGCCCACAACAGATGGGCCCCCTGGGGCCTGGTGCTCGTTTGCACCTCTTCTGCTGCTGGGGGCACCCCAGCATGCTCCATCTTTATCTGATCCCAGAATCCTTAACACCGGCCCTGCTCAGAGGTCACCTCTGATGCCCTGGTTCCCCACTAACTTACTGCTGGAGAATGAATGTTCTGTCTTTCACAACTTCTACCTGTCTCTTTCTTTCCCTTCCTCTCTCCCCCCCCTCTCTCTCTCTTCCTCCCATCTTTCTGTCTCCCCCTTCTCTCCCCTTTCTCTCCCTCCCTTCTCCCCCCCCCCCTCTCTCTCCTCCCCCTCTCTCGTTCTCCATCTCCCTCCCAGCAGGGGACGTGGATCTCTGGCAGCATGACTGATGGGCTCGTTCGTCCCATAGGGTCTGTGTCTGTGTGTTGGCTGTGTGTTGGCCGTGCGACGACACCATACAGTATAAATACACCCCTGCTGTCACAACACGGCAGCGTTCCAGTTCAGCAGAAGCTTGGTCCAGTTTCATATGCCCTCCCCGACAGGGCACTGTTGACGTATTTGGGGCATATTCCTCATCCACGTCATACAAGATCCGTGTGCAGGGTTTAGGTTCGCCTCTGCCTAAATCCCTCCAAATCTCGACAGTATATTTTCCGTGCGATAGCCTGTCTGACGAACGCTGACAAACGCCATATTACCGGTGGCTCAGAGACGTGAGCGTCTACTAATTTGTTTTGGTCGCGTTTCAGTGGAAATAAAGCCCCCACTTTCTGACAATGGGGGGTTGTATTTATGCCTTTAACCATTCCTGTCTAGTCTTGTACAGCGAGACGCATGAAGCGCCGGAGAGGCGTCAACGATTTTACTTGCAAATCCGATCGTTTATTGACGAAGGAGAGCCAATGAGAAGCCCCGTTCACCATTATCTTACACCAGTTATCTGCAAGTTTACTCAGGAGACAGACGGTTTTCCTGGTCGTTAGTAACATTTTCCGTGTCATGTCTCAACAAAAGCTTGAAATGTTTCCAGGGGATGCTTGGAATCTTAGGAGATGGTTTTGTATGATTGCACCCTTTACTGCATCTCTGACTTCCTAGTCGTTTAGGAATCGCTGTTAGCTATAGTGGCTCAGTGAATTCAGATGTCTTTAAGGAGCAGGTAGGTGTTAGACACTACAGAGACAGGTCAGTAAGGAGCAGGTAGGGGTTAGACACTACAGAGACAGGTCAGTAAGGAGCAGGAAGGGGTTAGACACTACAGACACAGGTCATTAAGGAGCAGGAAGGGGTTAGACACTACAGACACAGGTCATTAAGGAGCAGAAAGGGGTTAGACACTACAGAGACAGGTCAGTAAGGAGCAGGTAGGGGTTAGACAGTACATGCACAGGTCAGTAAGGAGTAGGTAGGGGTTAGACACTACAGAGACAGGTCAGTAAGGAGCAGGTAGGGGTTAGACACTACAGAGACAGGTCAGTAAGGAGTAGGTAGGGGTTAGACAGTACAGACACAGGTCATTAAGGAGCAGGAAGGTGTTAGACACTACAGAGACAGGTCAGTAAGGAGCAGGTAGGGGTTAGACAGTACAGACACAGGTCATTAAGGAGCAGGAAGGGGTTATACACTACAGAGACAGGTCAGTAAGGAGTAGGTAGGGGTTAGACAGTACAGACACAGGTCATTAAGGAGCAGGAAGGGGTTAGACATTACAGACACAGGTCATTAAGGAGCAGGTAGGGGTTAGGGGTCATCTTGCTCAAGGATGACTACAGGTAGACTGTGGACATTGGAGATTGAACCCAGAATCATTCGACATTATAATCAGTTATAACTACATTGGTTAGTTATATGGGATAAGGGTAACCAGTGTTTGTTAGGATAAGAGATGGTTAGGTTTAGGTATTAGATTAGATATGGTTAAGTTTAGTTATTAGGTTAAAGATGGTTTACATTTAGGTAATAGGTTACAGATGGTGATATTAAGGTACTAGGTTATAGATGGTTAAGTCTAAGGGTTAAGCTGTGGTTGGAGTCAGGTTCCTGCATAGCATGCTGGGATGTGTGTGGTGTGCGTTGTGGGTCTACTATCAGGCGAGGGCAGGATAGCGGTCTTCAGTTGCTGCTGAATCATGTCTCCAGCCAGTGTGTGTCCCCTACAGATTACAGTGGTTCAGTTCCCCCAACATTATTCCTTGTCCTCTGGATGCTGCGAGGGGACGTTGTGGTTTTCTACTATCGTAAAGGTCACAGGTTGAGCAGAGGAGAAGGAGGGCAGGCGTAGAGTGTGGTGTGGTTTAAAGATCTTAGATATATACCTCCTAAAGCTGCTTCAGGCTGCTGCATGAGTTGTTAGACACAGGGGTCTGTGAAATGTATTCAAAATGCAGGGGAAACATTGACTCTAGATGTAAGTAGTATGCAAGAACAGTTTGATTTTAAAAGAATGGGGATTAAGTGTAGAGAGAGAGACACAGAGAGAGAGAATGTGAGTGGGAAGTGTAATAGCTATAAGCATTGTATAAATACAAGTGGAGGGTGATGTGTAATGCTATAGTCAGGGCCAATACAAAGTGTATATCTAAGTAGAGAGCCATGTGTGATGGCTATATACATAGTACACACATGTGTCCAAGGACAGAGTGCTACACAGAGTGCTTTGCTGAACAGTGGACTGTTTTTGAAGCTGGTTCCTTTGTGGGGGTGAATGCTGGCTGCAGCTGATCTGCCGACAGCTCTTTGTCCCCACATGGATGTACCATCTCCCTGGGCCCAGGCCAGCACTAAACATACTCATCCCCTTTAAAAAAGACCGCCGCGTCAGGACAGCCCCGGTCCCAGACGCCCAGCCAGACCCCCCGGGCCCCGCTCTCCCATGCCCAGAAAAGGAGCTTGTCTGCGGGGACGGAGAGAGGCGAAGAGGGGCCTGGTCCTCGTCAGGCTGGAGGTGTTTCGTTTGCAGCGAGCGCGTCTCTCGACTTTAAACAAGCGGGAGACGATGTGTAAATATTTAGCCCGCTGCGCATTCGCCGAGTTAAAAGGAGAAAGTAATGCATGGACATCCGCCCTCTCTCCCTCCCATTTCTTATCTCCGGAGGTTAGGGTTAGGGTTAGGGTTAGGATTGAGTTAAAACACTGCAAACAAGTGCTCACGAGGCTTTCAACGCTTAAGGAGAAAGTGGAAAACAATTAATCACAGAAATCACCATGGAGGCCACACTAGGAACAATTTGTTCCAGCTTACACACACGCAAACACACACACACACACACACACACACACTCTACAGTTGTTGAATACTGTCATGCATGAGCTGTGAGCTGTAGGACTCTGTGTTCTGTGAAGGAAGGTTAGCTATTGGCTAGAGTCAGCGAGCGACAGGGGAGACGCAGACCGTCAGGGTGGTGTTGGGGTCACAGGGTCATGGGAACTCTAGGGGTGGGGGTCTTGAAGGTCATCGACAGGCACCAGCAGACCCTCCTCTACCTAGAGAGCCAGGGGTTGGGGGTCACGACCTCCGCACAGCTGTACGCGTCGCGGCTGTTCCGTCCGACATGCTACGCGGTAAGAGAGACAGAGACAGAGAGAAATACAGAGAGAGAGAGAAATACAGAGAGACAGAGAGAGAGAGAGAGAGACAGAGAGACAGAGAGACAGAGAGAGAGAGAGAGAGACAGAGAGACAGAGAGAAATACAGAGAGACAGAGAAATACAGAGAGAGAGAGAAAGACAGACAGACAGAGACCTAGATAGGGACAGAGGGAGGGAGTGACACAGAGAGAGACAGGGAGAGAGACAGGAGACAGGATTGATTATTTATCATTGTAACAGCTTTGTTGAATACTCAATTCTGATTGGTCGATTACAGCATTCAGCGGTCTGTTATTGCTGAATAGCAGGCCGCTGCTATGATTAACAGACCGTTGCTATGGACGCCATTTCAAACCTTATAATCTAACAGACCATTATTTTGCGGAAGCACATTTTTAAATCAATAAAATAAAAAATAAATTACTTATGTAAGTAGCCGTGTAATACAGGTGTAAACATTCTACAATGCTGCATGTCTGTTTCTGCTTTGATATCCATTTGAGATATATGCATGTGTGTGTGTGCACCCATGCCTGCATGTGTGTGTGAATAGATCTGCTGAACACACACCTCGCTGAGTAACTATAATTACCTCTGTAGTTCATTCCCTCCCAGGCAGCGCATACCACTGCAGGATCCTCAAGGCCTATATCTCCCCTCGCTTCTTGGAAAGTGTTTTACAGCTGCACCCGGGGCCAGCAGCCTCCAAGCATACGACTGGTGACATTAACATAAATTAAGGCGCTATCTTTGTGATCTTCATTATCTGCAGCCACAGACGCTGCAGAAGACCCAAGGAACCTGGAGAAAAATGCCAAACATTTAAGGTGCTTGCACACCGCCCAACAAATATGTTAAATGATAATAATGAGAAACATAGTCACAGCCCTCAGTGATAATATACCAAAAGGGCATTTAAGAGGTTAAAGGAATTCACCCATTTAGCATATTTGCTACTTAACATTTGGTACATTTGGTACTACAAAAACTGTCCTGACCCCATAAGACCCCATAGGTATGACACCATAGGTCAGGAAACCTGGTTTCATTGGGTAAATTCCCCACCATATGTTTCTGATGGTGGGTGAGTGGAAATTAAGATATATGCAAAACAGGTGACATATTGCGTTTTATGTGATCAGGACAGCATGAGCTCGTTTCATCTTCCCAACTCAGGTGGAAAGCCCCCCAACATCTAAATACAACATGAAACCTACATTCACCTTTTACATTGTCAGCACATTTCCTCTGAAATAAAATTAAAATGTCTGACACCCAAGTTAGTGTATGACATCCCGGCCCATAATAATACTATGGATTAACCGTCTGGGTTACCGCTCTACCAAATCAAGCGCATTCTCATGTTGTTTAGCCTCGCCAATAACATTCTGTTTTATTTGGACACAGCTCATGTTTTCGGAAGCTGGAGTATCGCTCCATTGAGTTAGAGTTGAGTTTCTTGGCATGGAGCACAGGGAGATCCAACGCAGAGACGACACTTGAAAACCCATCGCAGACTCAACTAGTGGCCGCTCCCTCCCTCCCTCCCTCCCTCCCTCCCTCCCTCCCTCCCTCCCTCCTCTCTCTCTCTCTCTCTCTCTCTCTCTGTCTGTCTGTCTGTCTGTCTGTCTCTCTCTCTCTCTCGCATTCTTCCATGATACTCAGCGAGGGATAACCAATCAGACCCAGTCACGGAAAAACCCTTGTTTAATTTTTGCCGCCTGATTCCAGGAGGATTACAATGCGTTCATTCTCTGGACAGGAAATAGATTCCCAGACGACGTTACAGCAATGTCAGTGTTTCAAGTAATATGATTTGCGGGGTGGTTTCCTAATGGAGGGGGGGACAAAAGATCAAACAGCAATAACAGAACAAGAAATCATTGATAATTTGGGTCGAGGCTCGCAGTATAATTGTTCTTGTATACAGGAAGTGACATCACCAGACAGGACGAGGTGACTGTGTAAATCAATCTACCGATAGCAAGTTTTTCCGCTCCTCTGCAGCAGCCACATGGGTGCCGTTAGGAGTGTTGGTTCTCAGAGAAACCAAAAGAAATGCGACCATTAAGTATCTTGTGCTTGAAAGTTCTTCATATGGTACAAGATCAAACCACTGTCTTCTTAGAAAGCCAACACATGCTTCTGAACTTCAGAGTGCAGCCAAGTAGAACATCACTGGTGGGGAAACTGGTGTGTGGGAGTTTAGAATCGCCTGAGCATTTCAGTTTAACAATAAGTATATTTTCCTTAGAAGCTTGCCAGGGCGTCCTTTGTCTCTATAAGTACATATCTGCATATGATTGCTGAATCTGTAGGCAACAGCCCAGGATTGGGGCATCAGATATGCACTGGTTTTCCTGTTTGTAGAGTAGTAGTGACCAATTGCATTTGAGCGGGCAGTAGTTGCATGCAGATAAACAGTCGGTGCGGAGAGCAACAATCTCAGAATCCATCAGCTATCGTCTAAGGACGATTTGGTTTTTTATTAATTTGATATTGGTTTATAGAGATTCGTCGTCTGGACTAGAAAATCCTTAATAAAATATAGAAAATAATGACCGGCGCATGGAAGACGATGTCTTTGCCCAGTTATCTATTAGCCGGCTACACCGGAACCCCAGAACTATTGGCCGTCGTCCCCAGAGGTAAATCGTCGCCAGACGATAGCCGATGGTTTCTGAGAATGGAGCGTCCCAAAATAACTAACAATTACACGCAATTATATAAACATTCTGGTGGTTTTATTTAAATACCGTTGGCAGTGCTGGTAAAGGGTTTCATGTAGGGGAACCTCAGATGTGTGTGGGAGCGGTGCACACTTACTGAATCTAACTTTCATTATTGATGTGTTGAAAAATAACAGAATGAGTCAAGGACTTATTCTCTTTCCCCCTCTCTCCCCCCCTCTCTCTTTCTCTCTCTCTTTTCTCGCTCTCTCTCTCAGCACCTGTTCAGAGATGCATGTTCATCCTATTATTTCACTATGTCTTGGATTTACAGCCCTCAGCTGGGGAGGGCTCTCTCTCTCGTTCTAAAACATTGAAATGGTATTAAACAGATACATATATGTGTGTATATATATATATATATATATATATATATATATATATATATATATATATATATATATATATATATATATATATATATATATATATATATATATATATATATATATAACCTAACTCAATGGAATAACACTAAATAGAATTACAGGAAATAATATAGTAATAGTAATTTGTAATTCAAACCTGGCGGTTGGATTGCTGATCTAGTTTTTTATTTCCATCCTGGCGTATGTGCGCTCCTTGGAATGCGGCGTTGGAACGCCACCAGGGCTGTTCTGAGCCTGCCAGTTGCCGCTAGCAGCGCTAACGTTAGCAGCTCTGACTCAGTCAAATGAGTCGACACATTTAAAGTAGCCAGTAATTCCGGCGCAGTTGTTGTCACGGTGACTACAGGAAATTTTATCATAGTATATGTAAAGATATGGATATGGAAGATATGAAACTTTGCTAACCCCAGATTTGGGGAAGGATATCAACCTTGAAATTTGCTAGAAAACAGGGAAATGAACTCTCTTAATCTTAGTATGAAGGCATCGACGGTTCTGTTGCTGACCTTTATGTATAATGGCCATCAATGTATAATTATTTCGTTTCAATAATGTAGCATACACTGTCAACTGTCTTCATATTCTTACGACTACTACTCATATTGTGAGCATAGATATATTTTCCGTATTCATTTTGGTAGTTTAGACTCTTATTTCCATTTGTTCATCTTTTTTAAACTTTCTATTACTGTCCTGTACTTTCTGCTGTGACAGCCGAATGTCCTTTCTGGGATTAAAAAAGTAAATTTTATCTCATCTTAAGCTCCTCTACCAGACTGTTCTCCGATCAATAGTCAGTACCCGGAATATCAATACGCAGATCAAACGTCTCGGCCGTATCGTCTCTCCCCTGAGAGCCCGAGGTCGGGGGAACCTTTCAAACCAAACTGTTGACGGACGCGTTCGACTTCAGGAAGTTGTCCATGTCCAGGATCTTCCTGTGGGACCTCATGGCTTCGTGACCCAGCGGCCGGGGGTCATGGAGGGGTCAAGGGTTAATCCCTGATGCTGTGCCCCTACTAATGAGTCTGGAGACTCCTAGCAGAACAGAGCAATATTAAAAGACGGTGGTTGCAGCGGTCTCCACCGCTGAGCATCACCTCCACCACGGCGGTCGAGGTACACTGGCTGACGTCAAAGGTTTTTGACCTGGTTGACCTTTGACCTGACTTGCGGATCTGGTCAGGTGGTGGCAGGGGTCGTTCTGGGGTGTTAATGTGTTCAGGGGGGTCAGGACTAATGAGCTTGTTGTCGATGAGAGACATCAGGTTGGTGTGTGAGGGCAGTGTAGGGCTGGGTGTGTGGGGGTGGTGTGTGGGTGGGGGACTGGGTGGTGGGGGGGAGGGGGTGGGGGTCGGACTTCTTCTGAGAAAGCGTCTGGTTTCACATTCCTCCCAGGGTACGCAGCGTTGGGGATGCGAGGCAGCTGGACGCCCCAAGTCGCTGACACGGCTTCCATTTAACTGGATAGAGTACAAACCCCCTCCCTCCCATCCCACCCCCACTCCTCTCCCCCCTCCACTATCCCACCCCACCCATAACCTTTTAGAGAGAGGGAGCACTGGGCCAGAGGGTATCAAGGGTACTGAGAGCAAGGAGGGCAGGAAGGCTGCAGGTGAGGGTGAGGAGGCTGGGGGTGAGGAGGCTGGGGGGTGAGGGTTGAGGGGGTGAGGAGGTTCATAGTGAGGAGATTGGGGGTGAGGAGGCTGGGGGGGTGAGGGTGGAGGAGGGTTTGGTGGCTGGGGTGAGGAGGCTGGGGGTGAGGGTGGAGGAGGGTGTGGAGGCTAGGGTCAGGGGATGAGGAAGCTGGTGGGTGAGGAGGCTGGGGGCTGAGGGTGGCTGAGGAGGCTAGGGGTGAGGGAGAGGCTTGGGTAAGGGGGTGTGAGGGTGGAGGTAAGGGTGGGTGAGGGGGTGGAGGGTGATGGGTGAGGAGGCTGCAGGGTGAGGTTTTCCATCCCTGGAACTGTTTTATGGCCTCGGAGCGGGACTGGCGATTTATCTGCAAGCATCCAAGTGCGTGGCCGTGTCTCCTGCGTTGTGTGATGTCGCTGTGCATTGGCTGCTTCTTATGAAACCTTGTGATCATGAGGTTTCACACCACAAGAGGATAGTCCCTGTGTCACCGCTCACAGCACTGGAACATACGTATTAATATCCACATCAGAATATGGGAGGAATGGCCTTAAATGGAAGAGAGAGAGAGAGAGAGAGAGAGAGAGAGAGAGAGAGAGAGAGAGAGAGAGAGAGAGAGAGAGAGAGAGAGAGAGAGAGAGAGAGAGAGAGAGAGAGAGAGAGAGAGAGAGAGAGAGAGAGAGAGAGAGAGAGAGAGAGAGAGAGAGAGAGAGAGAGAGAGGGAGGGCACTGGGTTCAGCATGTGAACATGTGTGGCTAAATAAAACTGCACTGCATTCTGTCTGGGTAGCCGCAGTGCAGCGCCTGTGCTGCATTACGGTGCTTGGCACATGCGACCGTGCAGCTCCAGTTTTAGGCAGAGAGCGAGGAGAGAGACATGCGCTCCAAGAATAGGAAGTTAAATCACGTGCACCACCTCCTCCTCCTCCTCCTCCTCCTCTTCCCCCTACTCCTACTCTCAGAATATTCCACGCACGACGCCAACGGGACATTCCTCAGAGGTGACAGCGCTGCCAGTGCAGCTCGCTCATAGTTTCCCGCCTTGTGTGGGCCGCACGTGGGCCGCACGTGGCCCGGGACATGGCCATCTCCGGCCCGGACTTGGCCCAGACGTCGGCTATTGGACGTTCACCCGGCAAACGTCCGTCACAGTAGAAAGCGGTTCATTTTGTAGGTTAGGTTGGCCGAGAGCGACGCAGGCAGCAGCTGATGGTGTGTACAGCTGAAGGAAGAGTAGTATTACTCAAGTATTACACATTCTTTGGTAGTAAGACTTTCCCTGGAAGGCTGGGCCTGTGAGTTAGTCAGGAGTGCCTGGTCACATCTGTTCATCAGAGGGTTTGCAGTCCAACCAGCTAGTCACAGACCCCCACCCCCCACAAGTGTCCTCCAGAGACCACGGGAGTCTGAATGAAACCCACCACTCACACACCAACCTCCCCGCCCACCTCCCAACCACCACCACCAGTAAATTTTAGTTTAGACAACGGTTCGCTGTACAACACTGTAGAACAAGTTCTGGGCCCTATTTCAACAAACTGGATTTCCAGGTTAACCGGATATGTGTATGTGTGAATTCAGGGCAAGCCTGAATTTTTGGTTTCAGATACCAAGCTCAGACTAGCAGGTTAGCTCAGAGATAACCTGCACATTAAAATATGTTAAAATGACTAGATCTGTTATATGTTTGTTGAGCTGTGTACTCACATGATCCCAAATGTTTCCAACAATGATTGAAATCTGACTTTTTTTAGGCGTCATATCCCTTTTACCCCCTAACTTACAGGGAAACACTGGAAACAGTATTACATCAGAGACCTCATTTATTTATATATGTATATATCAATCTAGCTAATCACGATGTGTTACTATGACAAGTGGCTCATGCCAGCCACCAAGCTAATGTGTACGGTAACGTTATAATGTTACAACAACATTGAACATGAGTTGGAAATAAACAGTTATTTTTATATATTCTTTGTAATTATAGTTATTGTTTTGACCACAGATAACAGGGTAGCGCTGGGCTACCCCATGATTGAATTTACCACATAAAGTTAGCTACAGCTGAATGGGTAGTCAACTCATCTAATGGTAAGTTACTGTTAAGTTAATGTTACGTTAGCTAACGTTACTTCCGGCTGTTTCATTAGAGTAAAATGACATAAAACTTTAATACAGGACCTTGTCGTCTGTGAACATAATTTCTGCATGAGTCACGTCAGATAGACCTTCACATTATCCCACGCTTCGGCACGTCATTAATCTACGTCCTATGTTATTGTTTTGATTGAGAAACCCCTAGTGGCAGCAATTAAATGTTATGCCCTTAATATACCATTATAATAAACATTTTGTTATTTTTATTACTGATTCAAAAAACAGTGTTCCAAACACTGGATGGCTTCAACAAGTCTCCAGAGCCTTTCCCCGTTGACTGAAATAGCCATGACACCTTGGGGATTCCCTGATCTATCACATTTTCAGGGTGCGATAGATGATGGCTTTTGAAGCCTGTCATCAACGCACATTTTTCAGGTTCAACCTCTGCGAGATTGAGTGAACTTGTGTTTCAAGATTTAACTCAGCTGTTCTGAAACAATAAAAGATCCTGACTGTCTCGGGAAATTTGTTTGTTTTCTATCCTATCCAGCAGTCAGTGGAGGCTAGCTAGTTTGGTGCTGTCACAGAGTTCCGGTACATTGTTTCTTATCTCTGGTCTTGGAAAGGAAACACTTTAGTGTGACTCATAATGTAGACAAACGCCCATGGATTCTTTTTCTCATGCATGATAACCCACTTTACAAACACTGGTACATTCCCCACCAATAAGTCTTTATTTCCTTTTTATATTAGATTATATTATTAGTATAAGTACACACACACATTGCCTAACGCGTCGCGTACAACACTTCATTACTAAAACTATGGCGGGCATCGCTTTGGGACACATTTCTTCTAACTCCACGTGTTTTGAAGACGTTGAAGCTTGCGGGGGCTGAATGCTGTCAAGATATGTCTTGTTTTGCATAAACACATTCCATCATCAGGTATCAGCTGGAGCTGAGTCAAACACCACCACTACACCTTCCTGCCCCCATAATACGCATCTATTAGGGGGTCATGAATGTCAAATGCCAAAGCCCTCCCGCCCAACATGTGAAACCACATGTTGGAGCAAAAGGTTAAAAGTATGAAAGTTGTGTTCTAAAACAGTAGCCCGGTAGAGAACAAGGTTGGCTTTCCGGAACGGCGTATCTAACAGTCCGCGCGGACGCTGTGCGGCGCCGGTTGTCACGGTGACATGCGGTGTGTACTTAACGCAATAAAAAGTAAAACAGTCTGGGTGCTTTAGAGACGCCGCCATGGCCGGCGTGCTTTGAAGTGCTCTCACATCTCCTACCTGCCGTTAGTCATGTGACCCGGCCAGGTGTACCTGGGAGAGAACGCACACGGTTGACTGATAAGATAAGATAAGGCTTTATTGATCCCTGGGGGGAAATTCTGCTACATTCTGAAACACAGACACACACACAAACACACACACGTGTAGTGAGTTCACACGCTCCAGCTCTCCTCTGCTTGGATTTCCGTTCTACTCTGCCGTTGATTGTACTGTTGTTTCTTGGGCGGTCTGGTTTGATGTCCAGCTTCCGTGCCTACCTGTGAGGGACAACATGAGGGTGGCTGTTTGAGTCATCTGTGAAGCTGAGAGGGCGGCGGGGAGAGTAGAGTAGAGCAGAGTGTGAAAATCGTTTGCCTGTGTGATCGCTGACAGTAATATCAGCCCTGTCCCACTCATTCACTCTCTGTTTTCTGTTGTTTTTTTTACAGGGAGGCGGTGCAGGGCCATGCGTTCCACCCATCTCTCAACCCATCCACCTCTCCATCCCTCCATCTCTCCATCCATCTCCTCCATCGATGCACCTTCAATCCCTCCCTCCAACTCTCTTCCCTTCCACCTCTCCATCTCTCACCCCTCCTCCTCCCTTTCCATCTTCCACCCCTCACTCCACCTCCACCCCTCCACCCTGTGTCATGTTGGCTGGAGGCTTCAGCTGTACCAGGACTCCAGATGTGGATCTGAAATGAAGACGTGCACTGGCGGGAACACACACCCAAACGCGCGCGCGCACACACACACACACACACACACACAAACACACAATAGTGGCTGCACGGAAGTTGACTTGTAGATACTTCCTTTTTTTACTGTCTACTGGGTGACAGCCGCTAGGCCCCTGAGAATGGCCCCTTCGGGAGGCCCCTTCGGGAGGCCATGTAGTGGGGAAGTACCTAGCCTTCCAACAGTCACACTGTGGTGGAGCTTCAGAGACACCTTACAGGAGAGCTGTCCTTAAGTAGCGTCTAAAGTAGAGCCTAGAGAAGAGACTAAAGAAAACTAGAGTCTAAAGCTCTAGAGTCAACAGTAGAGACTTAATTAGTCTGCAGCAGAGACTAAAGTAAAGTCAAAAGTCTGCAGTAAAACCAGAGCAGCGTGTGCTGTAGAGGCTGCAGTAGAGTCTACAGTAGACTTTGAGTCTACCGTAGAACTGCCTGAAGTTAAGTTTTACTGTAGTATTTTGTAGCTGTGCTGTTAATGGTGTCAAAGTCCATTCAAAGCTCATTCCATTGATATAAATGGAAACAACTTCCCTCAGCTTGAGGAATGTAGCCATATTTTATACATGCTTCCCTATGGACAATGTACACATCTCTATGTGTGTGTGTGTGTGTGTGTGTGTGTGTGTGTGTGTGTGTGTGTGATAATTGTATTGTATGTATTTTCTGATTTTATCATTGAGTGCTGTATATATAGATTTACAAATAAAAATATATTTTGATATAGAAAGATATTGAGACTTTTGATATTTCGTTTTTGCCTTAAAACGAGTTCCTTCTTTACTCTGAAAGCGAAGTGAGAGTATGGTTTTCCTGATCATGGTTGATTAAATACTACAGATACTGGTGTGCTCTTCCCCATATACACCAAAGAGCCTTCACAAACCACACACGCACACAAGCAACAAGCCTTCAACCTCATTCTCTCTAGTGTCAGGACAATAGCTCAGCAGATAAAGTCTTCATGCTCCACCACACACAACTGCAGGTCAGTGCAGATAATCACACAAGCTGTTTGTGTAGCGTGTTTAAAAAGCATTGTTTACAAAGTGCTTCCACAGGCAAGACACTATACAAGCAAGCATTCCTAAGTTAAGTCCCACCGTAAAAACACTACAAATAATTATGATTGTACAGAAGGGAGACGGCCGCTTCCCTCAGGTCATAAAGCTACTCTGGGTCACTGTCCCTCAAAGATATAAAAGTTCACATACATCGCTTTATCATTGGCGTGTACGATGACAATGAAACAAGAAGCTAAGACACGTGCTACAACATGCACTACAAACAGACACCTGACAAATCTCTGATCACTACAGATAAGTCCAGGCCCTTTTTGTCCCTCCTTGCTTCCCGTCCGTTGGAGAGGAAAGGGGTGAAAGTTAAGAGTTAGAGAAGCGGAGAGCTATCTGTGTGAGCTCCCACGCCCGACCTGCTGCTCTGCTGGAATGGCATGCCTCTCTGACATGACCTCTTCTACTGATGCATAAACTATTTTCATAAAAGTGTAACCGTGTGTATTCGCGACTCTGTTCGAACCTCACCAACGTGGTTTCCAATGTCCCCGGTGGACCGGGCCCTCCACAGTTCCTTGTCCCTTTCTCTACCTCGTGTGATTTGTTCTCCTTATCTCGCACACATGATCACAAACACAACACCGACCGACGAGCCTGGTGTTTGGCAAAGGATGGCTTCCACTGTACTGTTAACTTGCTCAACTGATTATCACCGGCGATAGACTTCCGCCGGAGGTGTGGCGGTGTTTCTTTCTTATGGCAACCGTGACATAGCGTCACATTAGGTAACAACATACATGTAATTATTAAACCAGACTAGAGATACACATCGCCACTCGGCCTCTATGAAAATACAACCTGTTCCATTGAGCATAATGCGCTGTCTGACCCCTGGTTTGACCTCTCCAGCTCCGGTCAACGCCTCCCCGTCTTTTGATGTGGCGGTTGTGTTTGTTTGCCAGCGCCACTGGTCTGCTCGGGGCTATTCTGCTCGGGGCTATTCAACAATGTGGGCTAAATCTTAGGAGCTACTATTGCAAATTAATTCCAGTTAAATGTTAACAGTGTATTTGTCTTTTCAGAGGTAATGAGCCAACAAACTGCTCTATAAATGCAGTAAAATAAAAAGGCTTTTCGTCTCTCTGTTGTTCTCTTTTCTGACTGCTCCGTGTCTCTCTAAATGACTAAAAGTGAATGAATCATATGGGAGAAACAAGCCAGCAGCAAAAATGAAACGATTGTTTGGTCATTCGGCGATCAGCTCGTCAGACAATGACTTGGCAGTGAGTCTATAATTCAACATTCACAGAGGAAGTGACTCTTACATTAATGAATACTTCGCGGGTGTTCAGTAAGTTATAACGGTACACACCGGCAGCGAGGCGCCTGCAGAGCATGCTGTGTAACGTAGCCTCGGCTTCTTCCTGGTGTATTCGCGCTCTCCATTCAGAAATCGGCTTCCGTTGACCTCTGTGACAGTGGGCAACGAGAGCCGTGCGACCGGGCAGGCGGCTCGCCGGTCGTAACCACGCTCCGGGAGGACTCTGGATTGTGCGGAATTCATTGTATAGAATTGAGTTTTCGCTCGGCGATCGATAATGAATTATTAAATAATTAAGATGTATATATATTTTTATATCATCTTCTTTTATCTTCTGGAATAACAAGGTTCAGTAAACTTAAAAGGATGCCGTTGTGGTTATTGCAGTTTGTTTATTTGTGTCCAATGACACTTTACTTGTGTTAATGTAGCCTACTTTCTTTTACTGTAAGTAATCAGAGATCGTTGACCGTTTGTCGGAAGCCGACAGCTCCGGTGTGTAACGCCGGAATCCTCTAATCTTTTTACAAACCAGTTTGCAGATTCCACTGGTATGTCTGTGTGCATAGTCATGTGTATATGTGTGCGACCGCATGTGTGTGCTTGTATGGGGCTTGTGTGTGTGTGTGTGTGTGTGTGTGTGTGTGTGTGTGTGTGTGTGTGTGTGTGTGTGTGTGTGTGTGTGTGTGTGTGTGTGTGTGTGTGTAAAAGAGGGGCCCCTCATGTTCTCAGTAAAGAGGAACTAAACTTGTTTTAACAGAACATGTCTTTAAAAAAAACGCTCCCCCCCCTGAGAAAAACGTATGTGTCTATGTATGTGTGTGTGTGTGTGTGTGTGTGTGTGTGTGTGTGTGTGTGTGTGTGTGTGTGTGTGTGTGTGTGTACTGTATGAATGAGTGTGTATAGTTGTACTGCATTTGTTGTGCGAGCAAAGGGAAAGAGAGACTGTAAAAGGCATGAATGTGAATATGAATGTACATACTTTTACATACATACATACATACATACATACATACATACATACATACATACATACATACATACATACATACATACATACTGTACATACATACATACATACATACATACATACTGTACATACATACATACATACATACATATAGTATACATACATGCATAAAATAAGATGCACTTTAATAATCCTTCAGGTGAAAAATTTGGGAAATGCACACGTGCATGCATGTACAGTAAATATAGAGTAGATAGATAAAACTGTATGTCTATCTGTCTGTGTATATATATATGTGTATATATATATACAGTATATATATACATATTGTAGAGCATATCTCCAATAGGCTCCCCTATAAATACCACAGACACTCTCAGCACCGCATGTTCTCATTTGATAATCTCTCATTAATACACTGCTGCCACTTAGCCACCTAACAGAACATTTCCAGGGGTGTGTTTATGTGTTTGTGTGTGTGTGTGTGTGTGTGTGTGTGTGTGTGTGTGTGTGTGTGTGTGTGTGTGTGTGTGTGTGTGTGAGTGTGAATGGGTTCATTCGCTTACGTGTAGGCGAATGCATCTACTTAATAACCACCTTATCTCATTCCCTGAAACCTTAACATGGCCTCTCTCTCTCTCTCTCTCTCTCTCTCTCTCTCTCATATACGATCTGGGTTAGGTCTGAGAGGTCCTCCCTAGTCCCCACCGCTCCCTGGAAACAAATGGAATCTCTGGGTCTTAAACTATCCTTGCGTCTTGCCGTAGTCTTCAGCTGACTGCAGGAGAAGTTCAATACAAAGGTTGAGTACAAGTGTGACAGACAGGTTCTGTAGTCGACTGGGATGGACCTCATAGGGCTGCTCCTAGACCAAAGACTAGAGCGGGGAGAGGGAGGAGAGGGAGATAAAGCCGGAGCGGGATGGAGAGAGAGAGAGATAAAGCTAGAGCGGGACAGAGAGAGAGAGAGAGAGAGAGAGAGAGAGAGAGAGAGAGAGAGAGAGAGAGAGAGAGAGAGAGAGAGAGAGAGAGAGAGAGGGAGAGAGAGGGAGAGAGAGAGAGCGAGAGAAAGAGAGAGGGAGAGGGAGAGGGAAAGGGAGAGGGAGAGGGAGGGAAAGAGAGAGAGAGGGAGAGAGAGGGAGAGAGAGAGAGAGTGAGAGAGGGAGAGAGAGAGTGAGGGAGAGGGAGAGGGAGAGGGAGAGGGAGAGGGAGAGGGAGAGATGAAGAACAGCCAAGAACTGTTCCTGAAACGTATTTTCTCACATGTGGGCGGAAGGTTCTCCCTCTCCTTCTTTCCCTCGCTCACTCTCTCCCTTTTCCTCCCCCCCCTTTCACTTTTTCTCTCCCTCTCCATCTATCTCTCCCCCTCTCCCTCTCGCCCTCTTTCTCCCCCTTCCTCCCTCCCAGTCTTTCTCCCTCTCTTTGTTTGGCTTCATTCAATGTCTTAACATAACATAAGTCACTATAAGTTGCAGTAAAAGGCAGTGTGTGTGCGTGTGCACGTGTTTTAAACACACGACTCTAATCAAAGCCTTGGCTCGCGCTGCGGAACATTGGAGCCAGAGTCACAAAGCGATCCAACTAGGAGTTCAAGGAACACTTAAAGTTGAAGGGAATAATCATGAGAAAAGTCACACACATTATTACCGGGATAATAAATATATACTCGTTTATTGGCCATTCTCACAATATTTGACACAAAGCAGACTGTCAGAAAGTATCATAAATCGGAAACAGGCTTATAAAAATCAAGCCCCTTAATTAATATTCAGAAATATTAAATTGAAATGGAGCAATAACTATCAATATGTAGCATAGTTGATCAATAATAATGCAAATCAAAAATATTTGATTTGCATCCCTCGCTCACTGCAGAGGTTGTATCCCTGTCAGGAATATGTATTTATAGCTGTTTTGCAGTTATAAATACATATTTCTGCAGAGTTCTGCCTTGAGCCACACAGGCAGAGAAGCACTCATGTAGACGTCTACCACACCGTGCACACCGTGCACACGCACACCGTGCACACGCACACCGTGCACACGCACACCGTGCACACGCACACCGTGCACACGCACACCGTGGACCCCCGGGCATCAGAGCGCCTTGCTGGCCTGCGCATGGCCTCCTCTAGCGGAGAAATGTCCCATCTGCTGAACCTTTATTTCTGCTGAATGGAATGAAGACAGAATTTGGACCACGTGTGGAATTAATGTTCTCCCACGGCTAAAATAGCTGGTCCAGACGTTTACAACGCTGCGTCGCTTCAAAGTTACCGCCACTCAACGCCCGCTGAGACCGGCTCTGGGAATAACGTCTTCATTTGTTCAGGCGGTTGTGAGCACACTCATAAAGTCCTTTCAATTCAACTGTCGACCTTCTCGTGAAACTCAAGCCAGGCTGTCCCATCGGTATGACTGTAAAACATGAACAGAAAGAAACTGATAAGACAGCAGATGGAAGAGGAAAATAACATACAGCCGAATCAGTATTGTTTTTTCTTTTCTTTTGTTTGACATGTTTTGTTCAGCGTGTAGAGGGTTGACTGTTCAGGGAACGTTGTGTCTACTTTGTGAAAGTATAGATGAATACCGGGACACCCCCCTCCCCTACACACACACACACAAACACACACACAGAACTTCCTCTTAACAGATTACAAACTTGTTGAACCCTAGTTTAATTGCACGACACGATGAACTGCAGAATAGAACAGAGTAGGAACCGTCATATCCAACCAAGCCTTGCTTAAAATAAATGTGTGGTGAAACTGGTTTTTAAATGACAAGTAGGGGCAGGCAGAAGTTAATGTATTGAATAAAAACTAGAACCGAACAGCACAGTACAGTACTGAATGGAGTAGAATGGAGCAGAACCAACCATGTCTAACCAAAGCTTTTCAAAAACGTCCCCTTATAGACTTCCGAATGGATTTTAAAGATGAAGTAGGTGAGACTAAGGTCAAGAGAGAGCAGAAAAGTGCAGAAGAGAGCCAGATTTTGACATTAATCAACCCCCCCCCCAAAAAATCCCACCTCCTTACATTTGTCCGCCATTAAGAAATTATGCATTTCACGCACCTGTGATTGACAAGTAAGATGGATTCCCCAACACAATCACGTAAGAGATGCCCTGATTGCCCTGTGTGTGTGTGTGTGTGTGTATGTGTGTTTGTGTTTGTGTGTGTGTGTGCAGGTGTGAATGTTTGAATATGAATCCGTACCTCTAAATCATTTTGGGTGGCTAGAACAGCACTTTCCATTTCCATTCAGCAATGTGTATTGTCGGGTACAGAGGAAGAATGGATGCGCTTGTAAAGCACATAGGTCGCTCTACAGCAGATTGCATAAGGACTCACATAGGGGATCTGTTGTGGTTAGCCTTGCTGCACCTCTGGTCTTTACACCTGTAAATGTGTGCATGCTTTTGCAGATAAACCACATACTAGCATTTCTAGGAACGACTACTGAATTCTCCACAATTCTCTCTAACATCCCATTGCAAAATTCTTCATTCACACTCGTCTCTGTGCCTCACCTTAAATTAAATAAATGTGCGGCAAAACTGGTTTAAAAATCCACATGTGAACAGAGGACGTGTCGAGGCAGGCAGATGTTGATGTGAAGGATGAATACGAGCGAAGTATGAATTATGCATGCAGCGTTCGTCAGGAGAACATGGTCCAGATTGTTCTGAAGAGCTCTCCCCCGGGGCAGGTGGTCTGCGAAGTGTCAGCGTTTTGGCTTTTTAATTAGGAATAGAAGGTACAGTGACACCAACCGCTCCACCACTCCACCCCTTCTCCATCTCTCTCATTGTCTCCTTTCTCCCAATATGCTTCTCTCTCTCTCTCTCTCTCTATCCTCCCCTCTCCTCTCTCCCCTTCCCTCTCCTCTCTCGCTATCCTTCCCTCTCCTCTCTATCTGTCTCTTGCCCTCTCCATCTCTCTCGCTCTGTCACTTACTCTCCTCTATCTCTCTCTCCTTCTTATATTACACCCCCCCCCACCCCCCACCCCCCCATCCCCCTTCCCCCCAAGCTTTGGTTTAAAAATTAGTTTTTATTAGCATTGCAAATGAGGCCGACTTCTCGACCAGAATTATTAATGTCCGAGTGGCCCGCTGGAGAATCAACCCCAGGGATTAACACAGGGCTCATAGGCTATGAAAATTACTGTTAGGCTGGCGGGGGGTTGTGATGATCAATTCAGCATACACCCTATGTAAATAAAGGTATATAAAAAGAATGAAAGAAAAATGAAACTACATTTAGGTAGATTTGTGGGAAAAAACACCAAAACCACGGCGCTATGCCTGAGTGCCCTGGGGCTTCTTAAGATGACTCTCTCTCTCTCTCTCTGTTGTCATAGTTCCCCTCGATAGGAACAATCGTCACACAGTTAGCTGAAGTCACGCCGAACAACCTTAGCCACACTGAATAACAACAGGCAAATAGCAGCACACCTATAGGCACACGGAACAGCTCAGAGAGGTGTTACAGTGTGAGATGTGTTTTGGAACCAGCAATGACACAGGATGTTCCATTGCACATGTGTGCTAGAGACCTGACAGAGAAGAGAGTGGGGGGGGGGGGGGGGGGGGGGGGGGGGGGGGGAGTTCCCATGATGCACCACTTTCTCCCCCAGATCCATACCCTGACCTTAATTGAACTCTTCTTACTTAAATCGAATACCTAACTGAACCATCTCTAACCTACTTAACTTAACCATCCCTAACCTAATACCTACATTTAACAATCTATCAACTTAAAACTCAAGTTAACCATAAAATAATAAATAATAATAAAAGAATGCCTAAACTTAACCCTCTCCAACCTAATACCTAAACTTTACCATATGTAACCTTATACCTAAACCTAACCATCTCTAACCTAATACCAAAACATAACCATCTCTAGCATGATACCTAAACTTTACCATCTAAAACCTAATCTACCGAAACCTAACCGTCGCTAACCTCATACCCAAACTTGAACATCTCTAATGAAATGTATAAACCTATTCTGCATATTATTACTCAATTTCAAACCAGTAAGAGAGAAACCGCAAGTGCATTTACACTCGTTTTTTTCTCCTCCAGTTTAATATTATTCCAGTTGCCATCGAAGATCACAGCTTAGCATCGAGCATGGCTCAGCTAGAAAAGCTTCATTCACAGCCACAAGTCAGACAAAAGGTTAGCCCAGTAGTTCACTTTAAGTGATTTACCACCAAATGGGAACATCACAGATGAGTTGAAGTAGTTTCACAGAGGACAGAACATCTAATTCACCAGCCCAGGGAAATCGTCATATGCAACTATGACGAAGAAGTATTCATTTTCATTTTTGACAATGAGTAAATCAATTATTGTCTTTGTTTGCTGCTGGGACCCCGAGACTAAAAGTCTGTGTGTCATCTTGCGGGCTGAGCGGTAGCCCGTGGGCACGGCTGGGTCATGTGATCATGTGAGGGAGGGTCATGTGACCGTGTGAGGGGGGGCTGAATGCCCTGCTTCAGCAGGAGATGCTGCTGGACACGCTGCTATGAAGGAACCCTCCAGTATGCTTGTGCACAGCACAAAACATACATCTAAGTCCTCTGAGCTCCAAGAAAGACCTGCTACAGGACCAATTCAGACACTACCAACCAGTATAGACAAGTTAATCCCAGTACACACCAGTTCAGACCACTATAGACCAGTTTTCACCAGTATAGACCATTAAATACCAGTGTAGACCAGTATTAACCAGTATATACCAGTTCAGAGCAGTATATACCAGAAACAGACCAGTTACAGACAGCTATAGACTAGTACAGACCAGTACCAGTGTATACATATGTACAGTATCCACACACTGTAAACTACTACACACAGTAGACATACGTACAATTACAAGGGACCTTTGAATAAAATAGAAAGAAAACCTCTATAGCAGTAATGTGTTGGGCAATAAATAAACAAAATCAAACGTCCAATTAATGCAACAGAAAAATGAGTTACCCAACTTAAAGTCCACTGCTTCTACCCCACCAAACGTCCAAGATGAAGCTTCAGAAGTCCTTAATCAACATGTGGAAACTCAAAAGTACTCCTTTTATGTAAAGGAGTATTCCAATAACATCAACGAATAATTTGGTCATTTCGGACAGGAATCCTTTCTTATAATAGCCTGCGTTCTGTTAAACTAGGCCAGGGGTCAGCAACCCGCGGCTCTGGAGCCGCATGCGGCTCTTCCAACCCTCTGCAGTGGCTCCCTGTAGCTTAAAAAAAAAATGGAAATAAATTATTTATTATTTATATTAATAATATTTCTTTATTTTTTTATTGTTGACACCTCTTATTTTGGAGATCAAGGTGATACTGTGACACTAAAAGAACAAAAACAAAATAATCATCAATGCAACAAACTATAGGCTATTATTTCTTTAATACAGTATATAGTATAACTATATAACTTTATACGCTGTGTTATCTTCATTTTAGGGGTCGAATAGGTTTTGTGGCTCCAGATACATTTTATTTGGTGGGAGACGGACCAAATATGTCTCATTTGATAGTGAAGGCTGCAGACCCCTGAACTAGGCCATTAACTTGTTGGCCTTGTTGCACTTCTGCATTAGTTTAGCTTCTCCTCTCTCTTCTTTCTGATATGTCGGCCATCTTGGGAGAACATCTCCAAACAAAACTCTAAAGTGGGTGTGGTCAAATAAACACCTGATTACCTCCACTGCTGTCAATCCTTCCCCTCCCAATCACAAAACAACCCCACTACACATGAATAGAAACAAACCCAAAAAAAACTGTTTAAAGGTGAAGTTTGTACGATTTAGTGACATCTAGCACTGAGATTGCAGATTTCAACCAACTGAATACTAATACTAAAATCTATATTAGTATTAGTATTCACATATAATAATATATAATATATAATATATATATTATTCTATATATAATATATTATTATATATTATATACAGGGTCAAGACTGACATTACCAGCACTGACCTGACCAGATCTAGAAACAGATTATATAATATATATTGTACATTATTTACTATTATATAGAATATATTAAATATTCTATATAATATATTATATATCATATATTCTATATAATATTTTACATATTATATACAGTGTCTACTCTGACCTGACCAGAACTCAAACTCAACTTTGAGTCAACTGTTATAAGAGACAAGTGGGTCAACAGTTATCTCAGCACACGCACGCATACACCCACACACACACACACACACACACACACACACACACACACACCACACACACACACACTCCCCCCCCGCCCCCCCCCCCCCCGCCCCCCCCCCCCCCCCCCCCACCCATCCAGGTCACCAAAGAGTTTCTTACAGCACCACCGCCTCCCACTACACCCTCTCCCTCCACCCCTCCACCCTCCCCACCCCACCCCTCCCCCATGACATCTCACTGTGAACCTGGTCAACCCCCCCCCCCCCCCCCCCCCCCAGGGCAGTGACAGACACTCACAGCTGCTGTGGACCTGTCCACATCCCTCACTGTCAGAGCCGGGACCCCAGCCCCCGTCTCAGTAGCACCACTTACTACCTGGGACACGCGCCAACACCCCCTCACACACACAAATGCGTGTGTGAGTGTGTGAGTGTGTGTGTGTGAGTGTGTGTGTGTGTGTGTGTGTTGTGTTGTGTGTGTGTGTGTGTGTGTGTGTGTGTGTGTTTGTGTGTGTGTGTGTGTGTGTGTGTGTTTGTGTTTGTGTGTGTGTGTGTGTGTGGTGAGTGTGGGTGTGTGTGGGGGGGGGGGGGGGGGGTGTCCAGACATGCAGAATATGCCAGATGTAATCACATCTGTCAGTCATTCAGTGGATTATATTGGTTTAGTTTAGTGGTGAGCACCCGAAGGTGCCCTAGAAGGTCCTCAGGGACTCAATCAAAACACAGTCCCATCAATTTAGCCTCTTCCTCTGCTCTGATTGGCTGCCACTCTAACGAGGCCCTAACGAGTGTATGATCGCTGGTGGGCAGGTGAGAGGCCGGGTCACCTTGAACCCGGGATATCCGGGTTCAAGGTGCGAGTGGCGATGTCGCTTATCCGGGCGGGTCATCTCAACGGCGACCCAGGAGAGGTGAGCTGACAGCTCCCAGATACCGGGAGCTCAGGGGCCCCTCCCCTCGCTCCACTGGTTGGGTCCTTTGCGGAGGGTTGGGTGCTAGGTGGGTGCTGGGTGGGTGCTTGGGTGAGGGGGAGCAGTTCACCCTGCAGCAGACCACCTGACCGCTCTCGTAGCAGAGCGGTGAGTGAGCGAGTGAATGAGTGAGTGTGTGTGTGTGTGTGTGTGTATGTGTGTGTGTGTGTGTGTGTGTGTGTGTGTGTGTGTGTGTGTGTGTGTGTGTGTTTGTGCTTTCATTTGTCAATTGTTACCTGCCGGGTGACCCCTAGTGGTAGCAGTTGTGTGTGGATGCGTGTGCATGTTAGTGTGTATTAGTTTATGTGTGAGTGTTTGTGTGTGTGTGCGTGTGTGTGTCTGTTTTTGTGTGCATACATTTCAGCATGTGTGTTTGTGCGTGTGTGTTGTTTCTCAGTTATGTGTGAGTGTGTGTTTATATGTGTGTGAGTATTAATGTGTGTGAATGTATGTGTCAGCATGTGTGTGTACAGTATGTGTCGCAGGTCCACGTGCACGCTTCCCGTGTGACAACGCCATGTGACCTGGCTGTTGTTGCCGTGGCGATGGCGGTCCCGGCGGTCCAGGGAGACCCTTGAACCCGAGCGGCAGTCCCTGGGACCGGTTAATGTTCAACCCCTTTCATCTGAGCTCTGAAGACACATTCCCAGAATTCCTGGCCAGCGTTTCCAAGGGTTAGATGCTCTGAATGACCCACACACACCAGCTTCCCACCAGCTCCCCCCCCCCCCCCACACCACCCCAACCGAGGCCTCCAGGCTCTTAAAACGTCATTGTATTCTTGACGGAGAGCAGCCAGTCAAGACAAACTTGTAACAGCCTCGGCAGCGTTTTGTTTACGTCACCGGGCGTCTCCAGTTCTTTTCCTTAAGCGTATTCCAGTCGACCTGTCGGACAAATGTTGTCACAAAGTATTCGTACTCGTGACCTTTTGTTCCCAGATCGGACGCCAAGCTACCATCAAAGAATCGCTTGTTGACGTATCACTGCAGAGTACGACCAACCGGGTGAAGTGACGGTTTCAGTTTGTTGTTCCCTCGATGGTTTTTGTTCCTGACCCAGCGCTGGTCAGAGTGACCTAATCATCCGCTGCCTGAGCCACTGACCGACAGAGCAGCGGCCGGCTTATCTGAAAAGCGCTGAGACTGTTATTGTAACGCATATAAACTTTGCGTTTCAACATTTTATCACTCGCTCAACCCGGGGGCCTATCCACGCCTCAGATATGGACCTACAGAGCCTTTAACGACAGCAGAGTCATCTCCCTCCCATGCCTGGAGGAAATATGTTTTGTAATTTGCTTAAAATGCCCACCATCTGGGCGCAGACATCATTTAGATTTTATGTGTTAAACTCAGCAGATGTCAAAGCAGAGCGGACCAATTAGAGGTGTGCAGTAAACCGCTGATGGATGCCGTTGTATTCACGCTAGGTTCAGGAGCTCCACACCCACCGTCATTAACTAATGGAGGCTCTAATCCCAGGTGAGGTCCGCCGCTCTGAAGCCACCCCCTCCCATCCCCACCGGACAGAATGCTGAGAACGCAAATGATCGCCAAGCAGACTTCGTTCTTAAGTGCCATCTGTGCCACGGCGGGCTGTGATTGGACGGAGAGGTGTGCAGGCCTGGGGCGCGGGAACCAATGAGGATGACTTTGACTTTGGCTGTGAGGGTCTAGTAGTGAGTGGCAGTGGTTGGTGCGTAGCCGTGGGCTTCAGGACACAAACACAGAGAGGGGTCAGAGGTCAAATGGATCTTAGGAGGGCTTTTACAGGGGGGATTCTTGATGTATGTTGTCGGTTAACCGAAGGTGGTGGCGGTGGACATTTCCAGGGTTTTACAATGAGGACCCGCGTATCGACAGCCAGCAAATGTCCTGCCGGCTTTGTGCGGCCCTGCAGCCATATGGTCCGTTGTCCTCTGAGGCCGTTTGTCAAAGTGACACTCAACCAGCCTGGGAATGAGGAAGGCTACACTGAGCATGCCCAGAAGAAGCTGCTGTCCACACCACGGCCACGTCAGACAAAGGGGATAGGAAGACCCCCCCCCCCTCTCCTGCTACCTCGGCGGTGACTTCAGAGATTCTGTGATGGGTCAGGGGGGTCAGGGGTCAGAGACGGAGGCTGTCGGTGACTTATGTCCTGTCAGGCCCACCGTGCATGGCTGGTAGTGCACGGTACGTTTGTGTGTATCTATGTGTAACAGAAAGTGGGTAGGCTTGCCCGGATGCTAGTGAAGTAATTAGCAGTAGCTTCCTCCCGAGGGAATCAAACACGGGCTTAGCCCACTCGGTTACAGGAGAAGAAGGACGCTTCCTACAGTCCAACTTGAGTTCATTACACACCGCTACATATGCGTGTGTATGAATAACATGTGATTGTGTGTGTGCAGGTGCTGGTATCTCACAGTAGTGATGTCATGAACGCCAGGGAAAAAGGGATTGGCTGAATCCCTCTTCTAAGCCAGCCAATCACATCTTCTGCTTACTGCTAAGCTGCAGCCATTCACAAAGTACTACTACTATAAGAATGAGTACCCCAGAGGATGTGCCACATGCTGGAAGGTTATTGATTTTTTATTTGCTTTGATCAATAATCAGTATCAAGATCATCAGGATCAACAAGGGCAACAAGGGCTGTCAATATAATGGGATTATAGGTAACAGGTGGTGGTCTAGTTCTGGCTGTACCTCTCTCCCTCTCTCCCTTTACCTCTCCCCCGCCCTCGCTAACTCTCTCTCCCTCTCAAACCCTGCCTGTCTCTCTTCCCCTCTCTCTCTCTCTCCCTACCTCTCTCTCCCTCTCTCCTTGTCTCTCTCCTTTCATCTCTCTCCCCCCTCTCCCTCCCTCTCTCTTCCTCTCTCTCCCTCCCTTTCTCCCTCCCGCTTTCCCTCTCTCCCTCAATCCCTTCCTCTATCCCACTCTCTATCCCTCCCTCCCTCCCTCTCCCTTCCTCCCTCTCTCCCCTCGCTCTTCCTCCTCATCTTATCAGCGGTGGTCAGGGTCAGGGTCTGCAGGTCCGGTGGCTGACTGCGACCGCGGGTCATTGAAAGGCAAACAGCGAGCACGCTCCGCTGAATGGGCCCAGAGCAGCAAATATTTGGCCAAGGTCTTTTTGCAGCGATGGAGACGGCCTGTTAATTGCCCAGGAGGTTAGAGCAGATGGCGGTTGGCAGCGCGACGCCGCGTTTGTTTGATGCACCGCTCGGTCAAATAAAAGTCCCCATGACAGACGCTGTGATGTCCAGGGAGGAAGATCTTTCACTCTGAACCGAACGGGAAATTAAAGACAACCGTTCTGGGGTAGCTGTTACAGGTGAGGGAAGGTCAAACGATCCGCTATTGACTTCAACGTTCTGAAATACGATAGACCACTTGGAATTCGGTTTGCACTGATTGGAAATAACCGTCAAAGGCACGAGCTCGAGGGCAGATACAATAGAAAAAAAATCACCATGCGTATTGTTTTGTTACAAACTTCCAGGGAAGGGGCTTCCAGTGAGCGCTGGTCTCTGTCAGGAAGACGGTTTGTTTTTGTTTACAATGACATCAGAGCGATGATGTGTTATCACAGTGAGACGCGCTGAGAGGGACGTTGGTGCCCCATCTACCTTCCACAGAGAGAGAGAGAGCGAGAGAGAGAGAGTGAGAGAGAGAGAGAGAGAGAGAGAGAGAGAGGGGGGGAGAGAAGATAAGGGAGAGAGAGAGAGAGAAAAGGAGAGCCCATGTAAAGGTTTCTGAGCAACAGATGACAGTTGAAGAGATATGGAGGTTCAGCAGGACTTGAGAAGAGATTAGCTGGACATGAGACAGTTAACCGCCTGGTCGTCAGTTAGCCAACAGCTACACGTGTACACACTTTCATTCCTATCTTCTATCTTCAGATAAATGTCGTATAAAGACAACTAAGATCACTGAGTTCACTGTGTAGTTACTTATTGTTGTTGCTATATTACACTAGTATACTACTTCAATTAAAACATTATATTTTTAGCAATTGGTACACCAAACCAAACCTTCTCCATATAAATATTATTTAATCTTATTCTAATTCCCATTTTTAAACATTGAACAAGGGCTTCTCTGTGCTTAAAGCAACTTTCCACACACACTTTTCCAAACCAAAACAATAGCCAGTTCAGTAAAATGTTCTATGAATTCAGGCTTTCAGTTCGCCCACTGCATTGGCACGACGTGGATAAACTAAATATCCTTCTATTAATAACAGTTTCCATTTGCTTTGTGCTCAGAGTACAGATTTTCATGAATGAAATGTGAGACTAAACGATTAGTATCGGAGGGTAATTATAGGGTGGTCAGATGATGGCCTGGAGGGACATGATGCTCTTGACATTTATAGCAGTAGCGGGTCTGTCCCTGACGCACTGCCGGCTCACCTTTTGTTTTATGAAGCACAGTGACTCACTCTTTCCCCCCTGTCCTATCTGGACCGGCGAACCCCGTTACCACGGTGATCAATCCCCTCCAGACAGCGTCCGCACGCAGGGAGATCAGATCTGAGATGGCTCCGTTGCTGCCCGACTGTGACCACAAGCACACCTTCTGAGTTATAATCTCCTCGGCTCAAGGAGAATGGGGCACTGGCTTATTTATTGATGTCAACAGGGGTCTGTGTTTTTATGTTTGATTTAACAACAGCTTTGTCTACTACCAGGCCCTTGAACAATTTAGGTAAATGTGGCTGGGAAAACCGCCACGTGCTATATAATAAATCTATACAATACTGCCAAACACAAGCCATTCCAATGCCACATTACTCACAGCGAGGCAAAGCTATCCAAACCTACCCAATGCTAGCCAACACTGTGTAAAGCTAGCCAAACTTACCTAAATACAACCAACATTATCTAAAGCTAGCCAAACTTACCTAAATACAACCAACATTATCTAAAGCTAGCCAAACCGACCTAAATATAACCAACGCTATCTAAAGCTAGCCAAACCGACTTAAATATACCCAATGCTATCTTAAGCTAATTTAACCTACCTAAACCTACCTAACTATAGCCAATGCAATCTAAAGCTAGCCAAACCTATCTAAATATAGCCACTAACCACAGCTAGCCAAACCTAACCAAAGCTAACCAGTGCTATGCAACAGTAGCTAATTGAAGCCCACATTACCCACATCTAGCCAAACCTATCAAAAGCAAGCCAAAACTAAACCTGCTAAAGTAAGCCAACACACCAATGCTAGCCAACACTACCCAACACTAACCAAAGCTAAAAGAAAACCCACATTTTATCCTAAAACGACCTCCATTTCAACCATCAAAACTCTACTTCTTGCCACAGAACTCCATTATGATCGGCAACTCCAGGTCCAGAAAGCTCTAGCCACTCCTTAGTTGAACC
Organism: Lota lota; assembly: GCA_026745465.1. Taxonomy (NCBI): domain Eukaryota; kingdom Metazoa; phylum Chordata; class Actinopteri; order Gadiformes; family Lotidae; genus Lota; species Lota lota. Next base: position 1,682,829 of record JACYXH010000781.1, read on the forward strand.
ACAACAATCCTTACTTACTTTTATTAAATGGTACTCAATTGGAGGTAAAAGTAGCCTACTGGTATAAAAAATAAAGAAAATAAAAAAATAAAAGGTAGATCATTTAAAAATGGCTGTGAGTACAAATTACTTAAAAAAAACATTTTCACATGATCTCCAAGCAAACACTAAATGATGGAGAGGCAACAACGTGGGTATCTGGGACGATGACGATTGATTGATAATCAACCAACGGTAACCATCAGGTCAGTCAGAGTGACGACTGTTGAGTGGGTGGGCCAAGGTTATTATAGTTTAGCATTTTTTATTTGTTTTTATTTTGTTAAATACAACTTTTTGTTTTCAATATCAGTTAAAAAAGAAATTTTAAGAGGGTTTGCTAGTTTAGATAATTTAGAATTTTTGGAAAATGGTTAGTTTGAGTTCAGTTTTATAAGTTTCAGTGTTAGGTTTCATTTTTTTGTGTAACATGCGGTTTTTGTCAGGGGCAAGATTCAAAAAGGTCAGAAAAAGCATTACCTCTCTCCTTCATTCTTCTCATCTCCTAAGCAGTCATTGAAGATGTCATTTGTTACTGTACACCCCTGTTGGTGAAGTCGTTCTTACAGTGTTCTACAAACGGGTCTTTGACTATTTTTGCGCAGTGGGATTGTCTGCCAGCACTGGGGACTACCAGGGAGGATGTGGATCTTTTGTTGGATTCTGGTTCTAGTTTGAATGAGGATACCACACATGTGCAGAGTTTAACAGGCTGTGTTAGAGCCTAATGACTGAGGAGTTTTTCCACACACTTCCCTCTGAAGCACTCTCGCCTACACACCTTTCATGTTGTCCTCTGTAATTACACAGCAGAACTCTCTCTCTCCCTCCCTGTCTCCCTACTTCACTCTCTCTCTCCCTCCCTGTCTCCCTACTTCACTCTCTCTCTCCCCCTCTCCCCCTGCACCTCTCACTTTCTGCCTCTCTTTCACTCTCTCTCTGTACCTCTCTCTCTCGTTAGTTTTCTTTTTTTCAAAAAACCTTTACTGACATGGGAAATAAGCGTTTACATCACTTCCCTCTCCTCCCCTCTCATCACTTTCTCTCCCTTTGTACTTTACACATCCAACTAGTCACCCTGTCTCCACACACACACAAGCACACACACAAGCACTGATTTTCTCTCGCCCACCCCACACACGTTATTTATCTTTCCTATACACACGTTTTTTCCTTTACACCAATTTCTCCATCTCTCTCAAACACATGTGCTCACTCTCTCTCTCTCTCTCGCTCTCTCTCTCTCTCTCTCTCGCTCTCTCTCTCTCTCTCTCTCTTTCGCTCTCACTCACATACACACACACAAGCACACACTTACCCTCGTCTTCCTGTCTGAATACGTCACCTACTGTCTAAGTAGTTAGCTAAGCTAAGTAAGTAAGTAGCCATTAGCGTAGCATCGTGGGAATATCTGTGTCTCCACAAAGCCATTGCAGTATTGGTGTTTAACTCTCTCATCCTGGAGAAAGAGTGAGGTGCTCCTTGATTGGTTAGCGGTAATTGACTTCACGTTGAGGAAGAGGAGCTGCCTTCATCCTTCCTGCTCACACCGCAATGGTTTCCCCCTGCAGGAAAGAGTGAAACCAACCTTGAATGATTGACTGATTCTGAATTATCATGATTGAATGATAATTAATAAATGATAGAAGTATCGAAACTTAAGACATGAAAACAGTGATGTCATCACCTTCACCTTCAGGATTCAAATACAATTTGGACAGACAGAGAGAACGAGAGAGTCTAAGAGAGAGAGAGAACAAGAGAGAGATAATGAGAGAGAGATAATGAGAGAGAATGAGAGAGACAGAGAGTACGAGAGAGAGAGAACAAGAGAGATAATGAGAGTATGAGAGAGAGAACGAGAGAGCGATAATGAGAGAGAGATAATGAGAGAGAGAGAGAACGAGAGAGACAGAGAGTATGAGAGAGAACAAAAGACATAATGAGAGAGAGAATTCGAGAGTTCAAGAGAGAGAAAGAGAGAGAGAGAGCAAGAGAGATAGAAAGAGAGAGAGAGCAAGAGAGAGAGAGAGAGAGAGAGAGAGAGAGAGAGAGGCAGCATAAAAGGAAGTGGAGGAACAGGCATGACTAAGAACAAAAGACCACCAGACAACCATCTCCCTCTTCTCACCTCATTGAGGGTTCGTTGGAGCTTCAACGTTTCCTGTGCAACACCAAACCAAATGACACAGGTATGTACCGTCCCAGTACTATGTAGACAGAGATGAGGCTCCTTCACCCGGGAGATACAAGCTCAGTAGAGTTGCCATTATGAAGACAAACAGTTTAAAAGGTCTACACCTCAAAAAGTGCAGAAAGTAGCTATGTCCCTGTGTGTTTCTTGTCTACAACATAACAGTGGTGCCGTCTGCATAGAGCAGCACCTTGTTGTGTAGAAACGGCTCAATGCAGGGATCCCTGGGGGCAGAAATAGAACCAAAATCTCAAATCAATACAACACGAGGAGTCATTAAAAGTAGCTGACCGGCGTCCTGCCGGCTAATCTGCCAGACACACACTGCTCAACCTCTATTACATGCAGCCTCATAAAGATGTCACGTATGTCCGTTATACAGCCATTCAGCACCCACACACCACTAGCCCTGACAGCTAATCAATGTCCCCCAGCTCAATTAGCCTGTGAGTGGTGTTAGCATTCTGCTTCAACCTGTAGGAGGAGGAGGAGGAGAGAGGAGGAGGAGAGAGGAGGAGGACAAGGCGGTAGATGATGAAGCTGTTGTGGAAGTGACATCTGACCTTTGTCTGTTAATACTGCCTCAGCCTGTTTCATGGAGACGGAGCACCGTTCTGTCTCGGGTGGAAGGCTAGCGCTGAAGAGCCGTCTCTCATAATCTCATATTGTTACTGCCTGCTGAAGTGCTCTCACAATGGGTTCTGTTCAGCCACCACACCCCGTCCTCCGAGCGCACCGGCTCGGGCCTGGAGACGCTCATTAAAAGCACTTTATCAGCCGCCACTAACAATGAAGAATGGAGACGCACCGGAGGGCTGGAGTCCTCTGGGCCTGGGCTGGATTACGGGAATCATTTATATACCCTGCGCGCAGGTGGAAGTGATTTTAATCCAGGTGACTTCCTGTTTTTGGAGGACCACAGCTGTGAGAAAATGTTTTCACAGGAGACTCAAACTGCCTGCCACCCGTCAGGATTTATCATTTCAGTCAATTACGGGAAAAGCCCCCGTTCTTGATGACACCCTTAATGATCCGTCCATCTATTCTCGATTCATCGATCGGACTTCAAATGAGCTGTCATACAAGCAGATAGAAACATTTATTAGGCCTATAAGTCTGTCCTAAAGAGAGCTGTTTTTTTTTCTTCTGTTTTTTTGTTGTTGTTACTTTCTAAACAGAAAGTCTTAATCCCTCTCCAGCAGACCGTTAAACAGTTGTAACCCCTCACGGCTCAACGATCGTGAGTAACGTCTTGGCCAGCACGGATATTGTAATCTCATCTTCATCAGTCATGTTTAACTCGCGGGCGGCGGGAGCGTAACCATCGTGGCTGGTGTTTAGGACAGGCCCTGACAGGTGTGACAGTTAGTATTGATTTATCCATAGAGCTGAATGGACGACTGGTAGCCAATAGGAAGCACAGGAACACCACCCCACCACCCCACTCCCCCACCCCCCCCCCCCCCCCCCCCCCCCCCCCCTGCTAGGAGGCAGGTGGCGTCAGCTGGTCTGGTACATCACACATCTAACAGGCAGCAGGGAGCAGTCAAACTAAGAGAGAAAATGGGGGATGAGTAAGGGGGGGGGAGAGAGAGAGGAGCTAGAGGAGAAAGGAGAAAGAGAGAAAAAATGGAGCGGGAGAGAGAGAGAGAAAGGGGCTAGGGGAGAGAGGAATGGGAGAGAAACAACAGCAGGTCTGAAAACAAATCAGACTCTGGAGAGCAAAAGGGGATTTTCACCCAAAAAAAGGAAAAGAAAGTGTTGTAAAATGAAGGCGTGCGTCTGTGAGGCAGACAAAGCAGTCAGCTGCCGGAGTCGTTCAGAACAGCTGCTGCCAAAAACCGGACAAAGTTGGTTCTGTTTGGACTGGACCTGGGCCAAATTGAGCCAAACTGGGCTAAACTGGGCTGTGGAAAGGTGGAACCGGTGGATGGATTGTTATATAATGTAGAGAGAGATGGAGGTAAAGAAAGAGAGAGAGAGGATAAGGATGGAGGGAAGGAACGCAAGAGACTGAGAGAGGGAGAAAGAGGAAGAGAAGGGAGATTGAGAGAGGGCTGGAGGAAGAGAGAGAAGGAGAGATAAAGCGAGAGACAGAGAGAGAGAGAGAGAGAGAGAGAGAGAGGGAGAGAGAGAAAAAGAGAGAAAAAGAGAAGAACTTCCCAGCATAGAGACTCTTCAAGCTCTAATGATACAGTTTGGTTTGGAACAGGAGCAGAGCAAAGAGGAGAGGAGAGAAGAGAGGAGCTATTTAAAGCCCGGCCCGGGAACACACCAGAATTCAGAACCGACCGCTATTGTTCCCCCGGCAGAACTTTGGCGCTGTGCTTCTGGAAATGTCCTGCTGCTACGTAGCCCAGTTGTAGCTAACGTTCTCCGCAAAGCCAACTCAAACCTCAGCTCCATTCCAGTTAGCGTTGGCATGCTATTATCATCTGATTGAAAACAGTTGCTGGGCGGGATGTGTGTGTGTGTGTCTCTGTGTGTGTGTGTGTGTGTGTGTGTGTGTGTGTGTGTGTGTGTGCACGTCATTATGACGGCGAGGTTGAAGCGTGATTCCGGTCATTTCTGTGACTCAGGCGGTTTTTTAAGTGAGTCTATGTGAGGAAGAGTTTGTGTACTTGAGCAGTAATGTGTTACTCACTTAGAAGTAGCATCGCGTTACAGTGTAGTTACTTTGACCTGAGTCTGGCTATGTGGCCGAACGTCTTCCTGTTGTATCAAACATTCCTGATACATGCTGAAAATATGTGACTTGTAGGAGACAGGCCAGAGACAATGACTAATGTTGTGTGTGTTTGTGAGAGGAGGGTTTGGTTAGAGGTCCTCTCTGGTTCTGGATAACTGCAATGATAAATTGTTGAAGAAAAAGTTATTCTCCTACTCCACCTTCTCCTCCTCCTAAACATCTCCCCTTTCTCTCTTCCTCCTGAACGTCTCCTCTCTCTCTCTTCTTCCTAAACATCTCTTCCTCCTCCTCCTCAACCACTCATGCTCCTCCTCCTCATAATGTCTCCTCGTTCTCCTAAATATCTCCTCTCTCTTTCCTCCTTCTAAACATATCCTCCTCATCATCCTAAACCACTCTCTCTTTCTCCTCCTCCTTAACATCTCCTCTCTCCTCCTCCTAAACACCTCCTGTCTCTCTCCTCCTCTTCCTCCTCCTCCTTCTGAACATCTCTCTCTCCTCCTTCACCTGAAAATCTCTCTCCTTCTCCTCCTGAACATCTCTCTCTCCTCCTCCTCCTAAACATCTCTCTCCTCTCTCCTCTTGCTCCTAAACATCTCTCTATCTCCTCCTCCTCCTTAACATCTCTCTCTCCTCCTCCTCCTAAACATCTCTCTATCCTCTCTCCTCCTCCTTCTCCTAAACATCTCTCTCCTCTCTCCTCTTCCTCCTCCTAAACATCTCTATCTCCTCCTCCTCCTTAACATCTCCTCCTCCTCTCTAATCCTCCTTCTTAACATAAACTATTCTCTCTCCTGGTTCTGGGTGGACAAAAGTTACAAAAGATTAATGTGTATGTCTGCGTTTGTGGGTATATGTATGTGTGTGTGTTCATACAGCAATCTGTTCCCAGTCTTTCACTAGCAGGAGACCTGGTCCACATTCATCTGCTCTCTCTCTCTCTCTCTCGCTCTCTCTCTCTCTCTCTTTCTCTCGCTCTCTCTCTCTCTCACTCTGTAGATGCTCAACACCAAGGACTCTCTCTGTAGAGGTCTCTCTCTCTACAACTGTAGAGGTCTCTCTCTCTCTCTCACTCTCCCTCTCCCTCTCACTCTGTAGATGCTCAACACTAAGGACTCTCTCTGTAGAGGTCTCTCTCTCTCTCTCTCACCCTCCCTCTCCCTCTCACTGTGTAGATGCTCAACACTAAGGACTCTCTCTGTAGAGGTCTCTCTCTCTATAACTGTAGAGGTCTCTCTCTCTCACTCTCACTCTGTAGATGCTCAACACTAAGGACTCTCTCTCTGTAGAGGTCTCTCTCTCTATAACTGTAGAGGTCTCTCTCTATCTCTCTCTCTCTCTTGCTGCAGAGGTCTCTCTCTCTGTGGAGGCTAAATGCTGCGCCTCCTCTGATTGGCTGTTATCTGATTGTCCTGGATGGCCGTTGCCCAAGACAGCTGCAGGGGACGACAGCTGGACCCTTCATAACACTTCCTATGGATCTACACAACATCATACAGTCTTACTAAACATCCCACATACTTAAATTATATACATATTACATATCCATACACCCCCACATCTTTATACATATCCAGTGTTTCCCCTGCATGCATTCAGCGGTGGCACACATAGCCGCTGGATTACTAGCACCACTGCAATCAGCAGTGCAATACAATTTAATAAAATATGACATCCATATGGCCCACATCTTTATACATATTAGACATCTTTACGCCCCTACATCTGTATACATATTAGACATCTTTACGCCCCTACATCTGTGTGCATATTATACATCTATATGCCCCTAGATCAATACATTTATACATCTTAACATTGTTATTGTACACATCCTATTTTCTATTTTGTCACTTAGCAGATACTTTTATCCACAGCGACTAACAGTTACCGTAATTCAGATACATGTCATTAAGGAGCAGGTAAGGGTTAGACTATACAGAGACAGGTAAGTAAGGAGCAGGTAGGGTTATTCAGTACAGACACAGGTCATTAAGGAGCAAGTAGGGGTTAGACAGTACATCAACAGGTCATTAAGGAGCAGGTACAAGTTAGACAGTACAGAGACAAGTCATTAAGGAGCAGGTAGGGGTTAGACAGTACATCAACAGGTCATTAAGGAGCAGGTACAAGTTAGACAGTACAGAGACAAGTCATTAAGGAGCAGGTAGGGGTTAGAAAGTACAGAAACAGGTAATTAAGGAGGAGGTACAAGTTAGACAGTACAGAGACAAGTCATTAAGGAGCAGGTAGGGGTTAGAAAGTACAGAAACAGGTAATTAAGGAGGAGGTAGGTTTTAGGCATCTTGCTCTAGGATGCCTACAGGTAGCCTGTGAACATTGGGGATTGAACCCAAAGTTTTGTCAGATGTTTGTATTAATCTAAAGTATTATCCGCTGTTTATATTAATCTAAAGTATTATCAGCTGTTTATATTAAACAAAAGTATTATCCGCTGTTTATATTCATTTAAAGGCTTTGCAACCATTTGTGAGGTAAATGATCTAAAGCCCAAAGCATACGGAGCACTGCACAAACAAGAACTAGAATCAGATTGTTTGAACGGAGCAAAACACACGGAGCGTGAATGGAGCTTGGCTGTATTTTTTGGCCCGCTTCAAATAGTACTCAAGTCTATTTTGTGTTTGTTCCGACATGGCGGTATACTTTGGGTTTAAGAATAGAATAGCGTAGAGTAGAGTCAAGTAGAATATAGTACAATAGAGTTGAATACAATAGATAGTTGAAGTTCCCAGCAGTAAAGACACAGGGACAGTGGGACAGAGCCACCAAAACACAAGAGACAGGAGGGTCAGGGGTAATCCAGCATGTACAAGGTCCAATCACACCTCCCATCCCATATCCCATCCCATGGAGACCGCATGCGTAACCGTTGGTTACGGCAGTATCTACCCGTGAGCGGAGGTTTGTTGTGCGTCGCCACTGTGTAATCGGGCATGAGCGAGCAAGGAGCTCTGGAGAGATGGAGTCTAGAGAGAGGGAGAGAGTTGGAGAGAAAGACAGAGAGAGAGAGCAAGAGAGAGAGAGAGAGAGAGAGAGAGAGAGAGAGAGAGAGAGAGAGAGAGAGAGAGAGAGAGAGAGGGAGGGAGGGAGGGAGGGAGGGAGGGAGAGACAGACAGACAGACAGACAGACAGACAGACAGACAGAGAGGGATGAGAGAGGGATGAGAGACAGACAGAGAGGGATGAGAGACAGACAGTGAGAGAGAGAGAGAGAAAGAGAGAGAGACAAAGAGAGAGAGAGATACAGAGAGACAGATAGAGACAGAGAGAGAGAGAGAGAGAGGGATGGAGAGACGTACAGAGAGAGAGCTAGGAAGATCCTGAGTCAGGTCTTCAGGGAGTTCTTCCATCTCCAGCAGATGAAATCACAACATCAGCCCTGGGTTAATTGGTCATGGGGCGGTGGGGTTGGTAGGAGTGGTAGGAGCGATAGTGGGGAGGGGGGGGTCTGTTGATGGTGGATGTTTTATTAATTTTGAGGCAGGGTTTGATGTCCAAACTGAAATTGAATTAGAGGAGAATGAGGAGGAAGCCTGCTGTCTCTGGTGCGTCGGACCGTCCTGTTCTGCTGGCGGAGCAGAACCAGCGCCCACTGATTATCTTGTTGAGTTTGTTTTACATTTAGTGTGTTTTTGGAGTAGTTTGTTTTATGTTTCGCTGGTTTTATGTTTAGTGTGTTTTTAGTCTAGCTTGATTTTGGTTCAGCTTCTTTCATTCATTTTCACAAGACAAATCTCATTCTCTGATGTTTTCATCCAAACGTGTGAGAACAAGGCAATATCAAAATAGGTGTCATGGTGTTGGCAATAGCCGGTCTTTAAGTCAATCTGTTAGCCAGTCTGTATGCCAGTCTATAAGTCAGTCTGTAAGCCAGTCTATGAGCCAGTCTGACAGCTAGTTGTTAAGACAGTATGTTAGCCAGTCTGATAGTAAGTGTGTAAGCCAGTCTGTAGGCCAGTCTGTTAGCCAGTATGTCCTGTTGTTTTAGGAAGTGTTCCGCTAGTGACAGACAGAAATACACCATGTCACCACCATGTGACCAGGTCTTCAGCCTGCAGGACGTTTACATTTTAGGAGCTTATAAAAGTAATCGTGTTAAGTCCTCGCCTCTTCGTAGTGCTCCACGGTACGAGCCTAACAGCAGGGAGCTAAACTGCCTCTGAGATAACACACACCCACACACACACACCGAATATGCGAACACACGCACACACACACACACCGCATACGCAAACACACACACCGCATATGCAAACACACACACTCATACCGCATACACAAACGTGTACACACACACTCACAAACACACCGCATACACACAAACACACACACACACCGCATACGCACACACACACATACACACCGCATACACAAACACGCACACACATCTCATATGCAAACACACCACATACATAAACACACACCTCTCTCTCCCACACACATACACATACATATGTAAATACACACAGCTCCCTCTCTCTCTCACACACACACACATGCACACACATGCATACATATACATACACAAACCTCTCACACACAAACACACACGTGCCGGTCACCTCCGGCCGTTGAGGTGTGTTTGCTGCTGTGGATATCTCTTGCAGGACAAGCGCATCTTTGTCTCCTGTGCTCTCATAGGCTCCTCGGTGGCCCCGCCCACCCAACCGGCCGTAAATCTGTTAGACCACTCCGCCATTATCCACCAGCTGCTCGCTCACCACGGCCAACGCTCCCGTCACCATGGAAACCACCAGTCATGCCAATTACACATAAGGCCTGGCATGAAGCCAGTGTGCTGAGCTGTGTGTGTGCTTCATCGCAGACAATGTGCTAAGCGCAGTCTGCAGGAGTCAGTTAACGTTCGGATGTCCGGATTTGGGTCGGAATTGGTCAATGGCTGACCCCGACTCGCTGACACAAACACCACCTGTAGCAGTTTGGGCTTAGCCTCGGCTTGGCTAGCTGACTCAACAAAAAAACAATAAAAAAAAAAAGAAAGAAATTAATTTAACATCGGAAACGTGGGCAACAAAAACACTGTAATTTTGTTGGTACTGATAAGCATCAAGATTATTATTTTTTTGTATTTTAAATGTTTTTTTTTAAACAATTTCAGTTTTTATTCACCACGTTGACGGCCATAAATCGGATGTAAAAATATCAGAGTAATTTTGAACATTAATTTTGGCATCTCATTGAGTGTCTCTAAGGGTGTCGCAGCGACTGCGTTTCTCCCTTTGTACACACCTGCTGGTATTATTATTGCTTTCTGGTTGAGAAAGGTTTGTCAGGTGTGTTTGACAACATAAATACCGGGCTACATAAGAACAGCTGCATCGTGTGTGCTGTGTGATGATTATACATATTTAAGTTACTGTTTTTGACAAATTGTTAAATGGTTGCATGAAATTGGCTGGTACATGACTATTAGTTGGTGGTTAGCGAGGGGCTAGCAGGCTGTTACCAACAAAATTGGTCAGTAATCTGCAGCTAATCTTTCAAATAAACCTTGAAGTTAAAAACGAATGAATGCAAAAACTGTCCACGTTCTAGACAATGAACATTGTCTGGTTGTTGTTCGCTTTGTTGTCCGCTTAGATTGACACCCCTATGGTTGACACACATGCTTGTTCAGTAAAATCCAACGTGGCGTAAATTCAACCGGGTAGTCACAGAGAGGAACGTTAGGAGAAATAACGTCTACGTCCTGTCCACCTGCATGGAACTCTTGGAACACTTCCTCCTACTCTTCCTGTTCCTCTCAACCTCTCGCCTTCTTCACTTCCTCCATTGCATCCAATCACAGGCCAGAAGGCCGGTGAAGCGTAAGAACACCACTAACCACTAACCAGTAACCAGAGACCAGGTAGGGCTGCAGCCCCCTGGTTCTGTGAATCGCTCCCAGTCTGTTTCTGAGCATGCACCCGGCCCAAAACATGTCACACACAAACACGCACACACACACACACGCACACTCACACACACACACACACATTCATGCACACACATGCTCGTGCACAGGCACCCACGCATGCACCCACACACACACACACACACACAGGAGCTGAGCCACTGCAGGAGGAAACAGCTGTGGTCACATTGTCGTGGAAACCAGGTGAGAATACGCGTCCGGTGTGCTCTCGCGATTACATCATACATTCCGTGACGGTCACATGGCAACGTTGTGGAGGAACCGAAACATGTTGAAATGGAACAGCGCCAACTCAGGTAAAACAGAAGTGGTGGAAACTGCTCTCCCTGATATCACATCAGGATGTGAAGCCATATTAGAAATATGACATATGAAGGCAGAAGGGATGAAATAATAACGAATCCACGATGTTGAAAAATTGCATTAATGCTTTGGGACAAATATTAAAGGGCAAATAAAACAACCCTTTATATTCATCTTAACTGAGAGCTTGGTAGGGAACATGTTTTTCAAGAGATTCTTTCTTTCTTTTTACTGTCCCAGTAGTATCAGAGTATCTCTTCAAACCAGTCTTGATCCGGACCGAAATTAGAATCTATTAGTGACATCATCACATTTCGTTGACGTATTAAAATGGTGGACAAACAATCGGCAGGGCAATGATTCATCGTTCGGTCCGCCAGGTATAATGTGAGATGTGATTGGTTCTTTATAGGCTCACAAAGTATCTGACCCCTGACCCCTCCCTGTAGCCGCAGGTAATAAGTAGCAGACGGCTACAGAACGTAACTGAGCCGCCACTTAGCGGTGGATTTACGGCTGGCTGATTACATCGCCACGGAGGACGCCCATCAGTTAGCTGCACTGGCATTCATGTCACCCTACCCACGATGCACCAGTCTCCACAAAGCTAACAAAGCACTTCCTGTCGGGGAGAAGATGAAGGGGCCCTCAATGGATCCACGGGGGCCCCGGCTGTTAATCCACCTGGAGGCCAGCTTTTCTCTTCCCAACTCTCAAAGCTTACCTACAGCACAAATAAATAATTTAAATGTGTCACAGTGTTGTGTAATAAAGCTCTGGTCTCTGATTTATCTTTCCAACTTTCAGATCTTTCCTACAGCAGGAAAGATAGAAAGAGAGCAAGATTTTGAAACTAAACAACCAAAGAAAAGCCCCTTCCCCATCTCTGCTCCCTCCCTCCCTACGTTTCTCCCCCACTGAAGGAAAGCTTCGGGATTCTTCAGCATGGACCCTATTTTCCGATCATTTTAGATCTAAGGGACTATTGCGGACAATTGTTTTTTACATTCGACCAGTATTGAGCGAAATCGCTGCAGTCGTACAAAAACGGGCTGCAATGTAATCCTTTCGGGCAGCACAACAAACCCTGCTCTCTCCAGCTCTCGTTTCAACCCTTCTCTTCCTGCAACAACTCAACTCTCGCGAGACTTCTCCTTGAGCGAGACTTGGTTGGACAAACTGTGATCAAACGAAAGGTAAAGAAATAATACTTTTTTTCTCTGTAGGGATCCTTTTCATGATGATAGAATATAATCTGAGCCTGTCAGTGGCAAAAACAAGCACTTTTAGAGGACGTACATTGACGCACACTCTTTCAGCACATTTTACTCACTTTTAGCTGATGAATGGCTATGGAATTTAAAAAAATTACACTCAAATTATAGCTCTTAAATTCTACCTACAGCACCTTTAATTAACCAGGTTGTTATCACTGAAATTAAAAATCTCTGGCCAAGAGTGAGTACTCTGCTCCCAGCATGCTTTAACAGAGCGTGTAGGCCTACATGATTACATTGTAATCAGCCTTCCAATGCCCATCTCATGAATTTCATGAATGAATGTATAATAATGACAACATCCATTAAGCAGGGTATGCGGCCCGCCTTTCATTTGAATATTCAAGTATGCTAAAGCAAACTAGCGCCCGTAATGAAGTGAATTTTGTGTTTCAAACTCGGACTGGTACATTAATCCCTGCCCTCTAATTTACATACGCTTGCACTTTACTCAAAGTCAGGATATAAGAAGAGAAAAGATGGTAGTCTAGTCTCTGGTCTCTGGACCGTCTCTCTCTTTTCTTTATGTCTCTCGCTCCTCTCTCTGTTCATCTCTCTCAATCTTCCTATTTGTTTCTCTCACTCTAGCACTCTCAATATCTCTGTTCAATGAATTTGTCTCTCAGTTTCATTCCAATTTCAGTTTATCTCTCTTCTATCTATCTTTTTCTTTCTGTTTCCCTCTCTGTACCTCTCCCCCTCTCTCTCTGTTCAACTCCCTCTCTGTCTTTATCGGTCCATCTGTTTTTTTTCAGTCCCTTTGTTTTCTCTCACTCTCCCTCTCTCTCTGTTTATCCCTCTCAATCTCTTTCTTTCTGTTTTCTACCAGTTTCTCTCTCTCTCTCTCTCTCTCTCTCTCTCTCTCTCTCTCTCTCTCTCTCTCTCTGTTTATCCCTCATAATCTCCTTCTTTCCGTTTTCTCCCTGTCACTCTCCCCTCCTCTCAGCTGTATGGAAGTGTAATCCTCACCCCTCCAACCTCTCTCAGCCTCCTCACCTCTCTAACTGCCGGTAGTTCTCCCCCTGCGGCCCCAGCCTGTCAGCTCCGGCTCTCTACTGCCCCCTACAGGCCAGGGCCAGACACTGATACGATCAGACACGCTGAATTCCATTCCGTAGGAAGGGAACTGGAAGTCACCACATAAATGGGCACATGGACAAAAACCATATTGGAGATGGACAGGCAGACACATCTCAGAGGAGGAACAAGACACAGGATTGCACAGAAGTCCTGTGCTGACTCCATTCAGACATCTTATCATTAATTATTATCAAAATACTGTGAGAGGAGGAGGAGGAGGAGGAGGAGGAGGAGGAGGAGGAGAAGGAGGAGGAGGAGGAGGGGAGACAGGGGGAGCCAGAGACACAGAGAGGAGGTGCTGGTCCTGGATGGTCCATCCACCTCACCCTACCATGTCTGGCCAGCCTCAGGAGATCCAGTTAGACAGACCTCTACTCATCCTGATCTAAATGACATGCATCAAGTACCTGAGCTATAATACCTGTTGGTTTAGTGTTGAATTGCTTTTAATCACTCTTAACTGACTTAACATTATGAATTTTATCTGACAATCTGACTATATCTCTTTTTACAAGAAGCAACGCTTCAAACGCTACAGTCCAGGCACAGGACATGAATACAACCACACGGTCTCAGTTTCCCTGCATCGTTTTCAATGTAGGATTGGACCACTGTACTTCATGAAAGTAAATTGCAGAATTTGTGTTATACTTGGTATTCTTTATATTGTTCAACTCATGGGGAGTTTATGAATTAGTGAACAAGTGGATGAGTAGGCCTACTGAGTTGTTGAATGTTTCAAAGTTTCAAAGATCAGCAACATACATGTATAGGACAGTCTGGGTGATTCAGCCATTGTAACCGTCTCTCCTGGATCTCACTCAAACATCCATAACGAAGATCATTTGTCAAAATGACTTTGCTGTACCGAAGAGCATTAAGTGCGCTCTTGCCGCGTCTGTAACCAATAGCATTTACCACTTCAGTACGGAGTCAGTACACAGTTTGTGAAAGTTTGTGAAACAACAAAACAGTGAATCGCCATATAAGTACTTTACACAACAATGCCTTGCCCCGAAGACCAAAGAGCTATCTTGCTATTTTTCACATTTGGGGTGAGATGGGTTCACGCTTTGCTCTTTTTTGACAAATAATATTGGCAACGGATGTTTTAGTGAAGCCAGGAGAGAC